>OY986965.1:1331211-1399871 GCA_963920575.1 Narthecium ossifragum
AAAGAGGCTTTTCACTCTACTCTCCTCTCTTTCCTAAGTGTGTACCAAAGTCCTTAGGAGCGATCCAGCTTGGTGAAGGCGGAAGGCTGACTGGACTGCGCGAAGGTAGTTCGAGTGCCGCACGGTCCCAGTTCGGGTGAAACTAGAAGGTCCGTGACAGTTGGTATCAGAGCCAGGTTGGGAGAAATGATGGCGTCAGAGTCGGGGCGTTATCAACCCTAAGGATAAGGGTGGGAAGAAGGATTTTGACAAGAAACTAGAGCTTGTCAAGGAGCAAGTGGATGAGGCCTACAACACCGTCACCACTCGATTGGAGGGACTTGAAGCACAGCAAGGGAGTTGGGAGGAGCAACTCAACAACCTTGAGGAGAACATCGCCAAGGCGATGCAAGCCATGCTGGACAGCCTCGGTGAGTTCAAAACCTTCTTGTACAAAACGGATAATAGAACTAGGCTTCTTGAGTCCAAAGTGGGTAGGCAAGAGGAGGAACAAGGAAAGGCAATCAAGGAGCTGCATGCCAAGGTTGCCTTGCTGGAGAAGGCTGTGGCCTTCGGAGGTGCTACATCGAGGGAAGCACCACCCAGGATCAGGATCCCCGAGCCTAAGAGCTTCAATGGAGTACGGGATGCCAAGGAAGTAGACAACTTCCTATGGAACATGGAGCGCTACTTCAAAGGGCTCCGACTCGAGGATGAGGAAGAGAAGGTGAACACCGCCTCGCTCTACCTCAGCGAAGATGCGATGCTATGGCGGAGGCACCGGTGTGCGGAGATGGATCTGGGCCTATGCCGTATCGAGACATGGGAAGATCTCAAGAGGGAGATCAAGGCCCAGTTTTACCCAGAGAACGTTGAGTTCTTGGCGCACAGGAGTTTGCGGAGTCTCAAGCACACGGGCTCTATTAGGGATTACGTGAAGGAATTCCTAAGACTTATGCTAAGCATCACCAAGATGTCGGAGGAGGACCGGCTGTTCTTCTTCCTAGATGGTCTACAACCATGGGCATCTCAAGAGCTCCAACGGAGAGGAGTCCAGGACCTCAATGCTGCAGTGGCCGCAGCGGAGAAGCTCGTGGAGTACAAGAAGACTGAGCCACCGAAGCCCAAGTTCCAGAAGACCACCAAGGGAAAAGGTGGGGGAGATAAGCCCAAGTATGCATCCAAGGAGGGAGGCCAACGAGGGCAAGATTGTGGGGAACCATCCAGACGCATAGTGTGCTTTGTGTGCGGAGGAAACCGCTGGGCTAGGGAATGCTCGAAGAAGAAGTCGCTTAACTCCGTCCAAGCAGAGGAGTGTGAGGACGAAGAAGCGCCGAAGATGGGAGCTCTTCGGCTACTCAATGCTGTGATAGGGCAGGGCGTCGGCAAGCCATATCGTAAGGAGCTAATGTATGTGGACGTGAAGATCAATGGGAAGGCCGCGAGGGCTATGATCGACACGGGAGCCACACACAACTTTGTCTCGGAGGGAGAGGCAAAGCGCTTGGGTCTAAAATTGGAGAAGGACGCAAGCAAGCTGAAGGCTGTTAACTCTAAGGCCACGCCAGTGGTGGGCTTGGCTAAGGATGTGGAGATGCAAGTAGGAGATTGGCGCGGCACCGCTTGCCTTACCGTAGCACCAATCGATGACTTCAAGGTCATACTAGGCATAGAATTCCTAAGCATGGCCAAGGCAGTCCCTATGCCACATCTTGGGGCTCTTAGCATCATGGAGGAGCAAGCCCCATGCATGGTACCAACGGTACGTGAGGGAACCGTCAAGGAAACGACCCTTTCGGTGCTGCAACTAAAGAAGGGTCTCAAGAAGGGAGAAGTCACCTACTTGGCCACCCTCAAGCAAGAAGAAGGGATCGCGGAGGAGCCCCTTTGACCGGAAGTTGCCAAGGTCCTTGAAGAGTTCAAGGACGTCATGCCTAAGGAGCTGCCCAAGCAACTTCCACCTAGAAGAGAGGTGGACCATGCCATCGAATTGGAGCCGGGAGCCAAGCCGCCTGCCATGGCCCCCTACCGAATGTCGCCACCAGAGCTAGAGAAGCTGAGAAGACAACTCAAGGAGATGCTTGATGGTGGGCTGATACGGCCATCCAAAGCCCCTTACGGAGCGCCAGTGCTATTCCAAAAGAAGAGTGACGGAAGCCTACGGTTGTGCGTCAACTACCGGGCACTCAACAAGGTAACCATCAAGAACAAGTACCCCATCCCACTAGTAGCCGATCTGTTCGATCAACTTAGCGGTGCAAGGTACTTCACCAAGATGGATTTGCGCTCCGGGTACTACCAAGTACGCATCGCAGAAGGGGATGAGCCAAAGACAGCTTGTGTGACAAGGTATGGTGCCTATGAGTTCCTTGTCATGCCTTTCGGACAAACAAATGCTCTAGCAACCTTCTGCACCCTCATGAACAAGCTCTTCCACCCATTCTTGGATCGGTTCGTGGTCGTCTACCTCGACGACATCGTCATCTATAGCAAGACGATGGAAGAGCACATCAAGCACCTAAGGCAGGTTTTCTAAGTGTTGAAGGAGAACCAGCTCTACGTCAAGAGGGAGAAGTGTTCCTTTGCCCAAGAGGAGGTATCGTTCCTAGGGCATTGGATCGGGCATGGGCGCATATGGATGGACAAGCGGAAGGTGCAAGCCATCCTTGAGTGGGAGACTTCAACCACGGCCTCGGAATTGCGGTCATTCCTTGGCCTTGTCAACTACTACAGGCGGTTCATCAAGGGCTATTCAGCCCAAGCCGCCCCCTTGACCGACCTTTTGAGGAAGGATCAATCATGGGCATGGACGCAGCGGTGCGCGGAGGCCTTTGACAAGCTGAAGAGAGCCGTGTCGGAAGAACCGGTGTTGAGACTACCGGACTACTCCAAGCCTTTCGAGGCGCACACAGATGCGTCAGACTTTGCCATAGGAGGAGTGTTGGTGCAGGAAGAACACCTCATCGCCTTCGAGAGCCGCAAGCTCAATGACACGGAACGGAGGTACACCGTGCAAGAGAAGGAGATGACGGCAGTAGTACATTGCCTTAGGACGTGGAGGCATTACCTCCTTGGCTCTCACTTTGTGGTCAAGACGGATAATGTGGCCACAAGCTACTTCCAGACTCAGAAGAAGCTGTCGCCAAAGCAAGCACGATGGCAAGACTTCCTAGCAGAGTTCGATATGGTGCTAGAGTACAAACCAGGAAGGCAAAATCACGTGGCAGATGCTTTGAGTCGGAAGGCGGAGTTGGCGGCGATATGCCAGCTCAAAGGCACCCTACTCGACCGCATACGAGAAGGGACATTGGAGGATCCCTTGGCCCAAGCCATGAAGAAGCTCATCCTAGAGGGAAAGACGAAGCGGTTTTGGGAGAAAGATGGGATACACTACATTAAAGGAGGTCGAGTGTACGTACCCAAGTCAGGCAACTTGAGGAGGGAGTTACTAAAGGAGTGCCATGACACTAAATGGGCGGGACACCCAGGGCAGTGGAGAACAAGGGCACTACTCGAAGCTTCCTACTATTGGCCCCAAATGCGGACTGATGTAGAGGCCTACGTGAGAACTTGTCTTGTGTGCCAACAAGACAAGGTGGTGCATCAGCAGCCATGAGGGCTACTTGAGCCACTTCCAGTGCCCACACGTCCATGGGAGAGCGTCTCCATGGACTTCATATCCGCCTTGCCAACAGTGGATGGTCTTGGGTCCATCATGGTGGTGGTGGACAGATTCTCCAAGTATGGAACCTTCATCGCAGCGGCGAAGGACTGCACAGCAGAGGAGGCGGCCCGACTCTTCGTTCGACATGTGGTGAAGCTGTGGGGGTTGCCAGAAAACATCATGAGCGATCGAGATCCAAGATTTACGAGGCGGTTTTGGACAGAAATCTTCAAGATCCTTGGGTCCGACCTCCTGTTCTCGACAAGCCTACACCCTCAAACAGATGGGCAGACCGAGAGGGTAAATGCCCTATTAGAGGAGTACTTGCGGCACTTTGTAAGTGCCAACCAGAAGGATTGGGTGCATCACCTAGATGTGGCCCAGTTCTCTTACAATCTACAGAAGAGTGAGTCGTCCCAACACTCACCCTTCAAATTGGTGCTAGGTCGGCAGCCCCGCACCCCACACAACTTGGAGATGGAAGATAAAGGAAGAAGCCCCGCAGCCCACAGGTTTGCCTCGGAGCTAAGGGAGAAGGAGGAAATCGCAAGAGCGTTCTTGCACAAGGCTGCACGGCGCATGAAAAAGTGGGCTGACACGAGGCGACGACCATTAGAGTTCAAGGAAGGGGACTTGGTGATGCTCAAGCTTCAGCCCCAACAGTTCAAGGCATTCCGGAAGGTGCATAAGGAGTTGATTCGAAGGTATGAAGGCCCGTTCCCCATCCTGAAGAAGGTAGGTAAAGTCGCCTACAAGATCGAACTCCCAACCAACTTGAAGATCCACCCCGTTTTTCATGTGAGCTGCATGAAGCCCTACCATGGAGACGAGGAGGACCCGGCACGAGGAGTTTCGAAACGGGCACCGCCAATTATGACGGTGTCGCATGAGAAGGAGGTAGAAGCCGTGCTTGACATACGCACGGTTCGTCGACGAGGAGTACCGCCATGTGTGGAGTACCTAATCAAGTGGAAAGGACTACCACATGGCGAGGCTAGCTGGGAACGAGCGGACACACTATGGCAATATGAAGAGATGATCCAGGAGTTCCTCAGCAGTCGTGCGACGAGGACGTCGACGGAATAGGTGGGGGAGAATGTCACGATCAAATTGATCGCACCCACCAACAAGGCTCAACCAAGGCAGGAAGTCTCTAGAGAGTCCTAGGGTCTTCCTGTAGCCTAGAGATCTCTAGAATGCCCTAAGATCTTCATCCTTAAAGAGATCTCTAGAAGACTCCAAAGAAATATCTAGTTATCTAGAAAGTCCTATGTAAATATCTAAGGAAGTGTGTATAGAATTCTAGAGAGTTCTTAGGAGGTCTATATAATGGGGGAGGGTCTCATTTGTAATCCCAACTTCCAAGTGAGCAAACATCCAAGTGTTGTAAGCAATCTTCAAGCAAAGAAGTTTTCCACTCTACTCTCTTCCTAAGTGTGTACCAAAGTTCTTAGGAGTGATCCAGCTTGGTGAAGGCGGAAGGCTGACTCGACTGCGCGAAGGTAGTTCGAGTGCCGCACGGTCCCAGTTCGGGTGAAACTAGAAGGTCCGTAACACGGTGCTTTGGGTACATTTCCCGCCTTTTTGGCGTTATAGCGGGGCATTTGGCGGGAGATCTAATTATCGATTCAAAGAGACGAGCCCTAGCCCTAAACCCCAAGATCCAAGATCCACTCCTCTCCGCAACCTCCATCGGCTTCAAGAGGTACGAATCTCTTCCAACCTTAGCAGTCGAGATCGTAATCGCGCTATTTTAGGGTTCTACGATCTTGTTTTGACCTAAAACTAGCAGTTTTGCCTCTTTCTAGTTGGACTCCGTGGTAAAATCTAGTCCATTTCACGCTCCCAATCATGTATATATGTTTATGTTTGTGGACGATCTCTCCTCTGGCGGATGTTGTTAGGGTTCTTTAAATCCCTAACCTTGTTACATCCTACATCGATGGTCTCTTGATAATGTGGATTCTCGGGTTTTGGAGTCGATTCCGTGATGAAACCTAGAATAAAATCGGTCACCCGAAGTAGCCTTTTTATGGGTTATTAGCATTTGTTGGGTTTGGATTTAGTGCTGCAACCACGATCTGCTTTTTGGAACTGGGATGAACAGAGTTTCTCTGATTCTTTTGGGATGCGTTTGTGTGTGGTTTATCTGTGGTATTGCCCTGTTTGGGTGCTGTTGCTGTTCAGGTCGTACCAATATACCAATATTTTAGGTCATAGCATCATATCTCGACTGGATTCTGAGCCCAATTCAAGCCGATTAAGACTGAGCCGGTTCTAAAACCACCGCTCTTCCCATCTTCTCTTCCCTTTGTTGTCGTTTTGCTCTCCTCTCTCTCTCTCTCTCTCTAAAAGCACTGCGTGGGGTATTATATTCGGCAAGCACGAAGGCATAAGGGGACGCTGCCCCGTTTCGTTGCCCCAGCTACCTTTCACTCTGCTCGGAAGGGGAGATTGTGCTAAATCAGGGAGCTTTGGTTGGATTTAAGAGTGCCCATCATTTGAAACTGGGAACAGAGGGGCTCCGCAGCCAGAGAACGCCGAACCGCAAACGGCGAGCGAAAAGGTCGGATTTTGGGGTTTTCTTGGCGACTATTAGTCGTTGATATCGTGGTGTGGAAGGTGACTCGTTTCTCATTTATTGTGTATTTCCTCTTTAGGGTTCTTGATCTATTCTCTCTCTCCCTCCCTTTCTCTTTGGTTTGTGATTCTTGTTCGCATACTGCTATCTTTACGTTGAAAAAGTTTTTTTTTTTTTTTTTTTTTTTGCCGCGTTCTTGGTAATCGGATTATGCTTTTGTTGCTTGTAAATGGCAAATATTGGGATGAAATTTATGACCCCGTCCAGCGATTTTTTTGCTTAGTTTTCGAAATCGTTTAGATAGACTGGTAGCTACGAATGCAGTCATATCCTCTTGTAATGCCCACTACGAGTTTTATTTGGTGGATATTGGGATCCATGTTTATGGTCGTGCCTTCCTATCTCGGATTTTTGGATTTTGTTTATGGCGATGAGGAGGAGATGGCGGGCGACGAGGAGGAGATGCGGCGGCGATGGTAGGAGTTGCAGAGAGAGAGAGAGAGAGAGAGAGAGAGAGAGATCGAGTGATTTAGGAGTCTGTCGTCGCCCTCGTTGGTTTTGATCCGAGCCGGCTCTGCCTTAATCGGCTTAAATTCAGTTTGGAATCCAGTCAGCAGCTTACTAATGAGCTGATGTCATCCACGCCCTTGGATGGGATTCAGCGAATCCTGACCCTAGGAATGATGGTATGATCTAAAATATTGGCGACCTAAACAGCACCCGCCCTGTTTAGATTTTTTTTTTTTTACTTTTATATTGTGGGATTTTATGATTTTTGTAGGTTTTGAGGGGTTGGAGAAGTTGATTTTGTCGCATCTACTGTTCCAAGTTGATGCACCTCAGTGTGGGTGTATGGGAGAAAAAAGATTAAACTGTAGAATATTTAGAGAATAGAGATACAATAAATTTGTAAAGACTTGGCCACTTTAGTTGAAGCAGTTCACGGGATTCAATTAGGACTGGGAATAGTGTTGTTCTTTGATTTCTCTTCTTTCCTGTTGATATTTTTGTCTCTGAGAAGTCCATTGAGTTTATGACAATGGGGTCGTGACGAACAAGTATGAAGGATCAGATGCAGCATGTCGTGTGGTGTCAATTGTTGAAATTTAGCAATTTTTTGAACTCTCAGACATGCTTTTGTAGGCAATGGATATATCGAGCCCTGCAGCTTTCGTCAATGCTGAATTTCTGAAGATGTATTTGGGGAGGAGAGTCCGTGCAGTAATCCAAGTTATTGGAACTGAAGGTGGAGTCATGAGGGGGAAATCCACTGATGGGCATCAGTTAACTGTGAAGGGTTCTCAGCCCTTTCCTTCGTCGCATTTTGTGGAGGTTATAGGGATAGCTGATGGAAACCAATCCATTCGTGCTGAAATCTGCACAGACTTTGGCGATGCATTTGGTAATACTTTTGGTTATGTTTATTTTTCATCTTATTTGAAGTGGCTGTGCTTTATGCATTGCTTGTATGTGCACTTTGAAGTGGATAACTCATAGACAATCCTTCTAGTGATTAGTCTTTGTTGTCATGCATGTATAAACAGATCCGTGATTCTATGGAGTCAATTCTGTACTTTCATGTCTAACTAACTTTCAACTTCTTTTCATGTCTATCTGTAGCAATTGGCATGTAAGATACATGGAATTTTTGCTGCTTGGAGACCAATTCGACGAAAATTCTGTGGAAACTATGATTTGCTTCTGATTTCCCATTCTCTAAATATAGAGAGTGCAGTATATTCTGAAGTTACAGTCTGATTTCTGGCTAATTAATGAGCATGATACCTATGTGATTTATTGGACCACTTGGGCTGATACTTATTTCTTGCACTAGAGTTCTCATATCCTCAGTCTTATGCCTTTATTTTTCGTTAATTTTGCAGATACTGTGGCGTACGATGGTCTATGCCAACTTGCAAATGTGAAGCACAAAAATCTGTTTCTTTAAGGGAGTCGTTAGGCATGATTCATCAGTTAGGGGTCTGAAGGTTCAAAGCAATTAGTGTACATGGGAAAGATTTTTGGTTGTAACTTGTATCACATGGATGGTTTTGAATGGTTTTTAACCCAGCATTAGAGTCCAGAACTATCATCCTTACCAGTGTAATAGGTTTTTGCAACTTAGCATCTACATGATGCAAAATTATATGCATCTCATGCAAAATTATAGCTTTCCACGTGATGGGCAGGCTCTAACTTTTCTTAGTAGATATTCGCCTCAAGGGAAACTTTGCTCACCAAGATGAAAATGACCTGCTTTTGAGAGTTTGTTCATGCTTTGTATTCTCATTGCATGCAATGAATAATAGTAGAATTTTGGATCCTACACTACTAGACTGGAGCTTTCATTTTTTTTGAATATTGAAAGGTGTAGGTTCATGCAGGCAATCTATGAGCCTGGGGTACTTTACCAAAAGGATTATATCAAGACAACAAAAGGCAAAATCCAGATTGTTGCAACTGAACCTGGGGATACTATGCAATTTGGGTCAACGTTATTACAACTTTCTAATTCACTTGAGAAAGGATATTCAATACAATTGTCTCAAAGGCCCACAACATGACAGACCTGTTTCAGAACTTAGATTATCTGGAGACATTCATAACAAGGCTCCCATTGCCAATAAATTTAAAATAAGACATGAGATATACACACTTGATAAATTGACTTGAGGCAATAGCATCAATGATCCAAGAGGGTTCCAAGATACTCCGCAACACCAACTTCTTGTGACAACCATCAACTTTATGCCCCTGTTTATAGACGAATTCTTACTTGGCTCATGAGGACGAACATGGTGGTAATAGAAAGGCCTCGGATCAGTCAGCTTCTTCAACTTCAAATGGCAAGAATGATCTGAAAGCAGAAATTGTGAAGCAACAGTGCTTACGGATGCTATCTTCTTTGCCAAAAACGAGACATACAAGCAGGGAATCATGCATTACAAAGGAATAACAAAGCTAGCACTGGCCTTTGTCAAGAAATCGGCAACTAATTCATCAACCAACTCATTTAATATTCCTTTCTGGATTTCAACTCCTGTTTCAAAAGCTTCGATTTCAAAATCCACCCAACTGCCCAAATTAAAACTCATATCTCTGTCGACAAGCTCATCAACCATCAAATTTCCCATGTTCTTCCACATTGAAATCTCCTGGTGAATTTGTCCGGCAAGGTCTCTCTGGACAACCAATATACCTTTAATCCAAGCACGGTATCCTGCACGGAAATAACGCGTGTGATTTAAGTCTAGGCATTCATTTATACAAGCAAACAACAACTTCCTCTTAATCCTACTGTCCTTGTCTCCCGGTCCGCATATACTCCTGCTTAGCTTGTTTTCCAACTTGTCAAAAAGAATGGGATCTAAGGTCTTGCATAAGCCTAAACTCTTCAGCATTGGTTCTGCATTGCTTAGTAGTTGCCTTATATATCCTATTTCCTGCCTCCATTCTTGAGAATGGCATATTGAGCCGACTTTTGATTCATCTCCTTCATCCCCTACTCTAGTACGGACAGAAGAAGCTGAATCGGACAACTCCATCTCAGTCTCTGCTAATTGAGTTTCCTTTAGGCAATTTCTAGCAAAAGTTTTATGAGCTTGGACAGAAGAATACGCTTCATTTCCTGGTTGATTAAACAAAGATATAAAAGTGAAAATCAAGCATCATAGCAAACACCATACTAATATACTAGAATTGCAGGAAAGTATTTGATTTGCATTTACCTTCAGTATTTCCCCAGCTCTCTGATGAATTATAGCTGTCATTTGTAAAGGCGGCTTCAAGAGTGGAAAGTGGACTGAAATGCCGATAATTAGAATCTGTTTTTGCATCATTGCTGCTACGGCACTTTATTGCTTCTACCTCCTGAAACAGGAATGTATTGTTTACTTACTAGGAATTGCACAAAAACAATATTCAGCAATAACAATAGCCCCACCCAAATGCTATTAAGTTGGGGACACAAGAGAGAGTAAACGAATGAAGTACAATCAGCCGAAGTAAAGTCAGCAAGGACAGGAATGTACATTAAGATCATGAGAGACGGAAAAGGGCATTGTACCTGCTTGCGTATACATAGGTTGGAGTCAGATACAACATCCAGTTTATCCCTACCAGAACAGGGTGAAATGAAGTCATTTTCTGCCATGATACTGCTAACGGTATCAGTAGCAGATACTGATTCTTCTGCAAAAGGTTCAGAAGTTCTAGCACTGCCTGCTTTTTTAAAGCTATGGTAGGGCAGCTCAGCATTGGATGTTAATTCTCTTAATTTTTGTTCCAAAATTATACTCAATGCATCACCACTTAACTTGCTCAGACCCAGAGATGATAAACATTTTCTTTTGGCATCCACAGCACTATTTCTGCTATTAGAATCACGAGAACACCCTTTATTTTGTTCCCATTTCTCAAGCACCTGAGTTAAGGACCGAGATCCATTCATCGGTTTTGCCATGGGGGAAGTGAAGGTAAAAGATACAATGTCTGTATTGTTGGATTCTCCGGAGTGTTCATCCCCAATAAGCTTTGGTTGAATACTCTTTTCCTCAGTATCGGCTGACTTGCGTTCAATATATCCGCGCTTATTGTGGCAAAGCCCCCTGTCTATCATTCTTTTCTTTCGAGGGAAGTTCTTGTTACCTGAGGGCAATCCAGCCTTGTCAAAGTCAGTGGTTCCTAGATCTTGTTTCTCATAACAAACTTTGTGATTACCAGAAAGCTGACTTACAGTCTTGTTCTTTCGAGAAGGAGCCTCTCCAGAAGGAACTTTTCTTCCCTGATGTTCTAAAGTCATTGGCTTCAAAGATAACTTGTCTTTACTCGACTGACAGTTCTGCTTCAGATTGTTTTGCCTGAGAACACTAGAAGAACTAGATGCTGATGCCCTCATGTGCGGTTTATTCTTTCGATTGCTTGGTTGGCTCGACTTACCATCAAGACGGTCTTTGTGACTTGAGCTGTTCCTAATAGATACACTTGAGCCGTCTCTTCTCTGGACATTCACCTTAGCTTGAACTGCAAGTGAGACAGTTGTACCTTTACTCTTTGCACCTGGTTGATTTGTTTCAGGAGATGATCTTAGAATCGTAATTTCTTCTGTGCCATCCCAACTTTGGTTCAGAGATTGTCCTCCAAGAGACCTTGCAGCAGTTGACTCAACCAGTCTTCTTGATGAATCCGGAAGTCGTAATGTCCTCTGAGAAGCAGCCATGCTTGACTCACGAAACTTTAGAGGAGTTGAAGATGAAACAAAAGATGGAACTTTAATCTTAGCACTCATTCGAGCTTCTGGCTCAAGAATCTTTGCAGCTGCTTCCATAATATCAGCTGCATTCCTTCCAGAGATGAATCCGGGATTTTTTATTGGTGATAGCAACTTGTTGTAATCGATCGGGACACATCTGGCCGTTCTTGGAGGCAATTGTTCTGTTTGGAACCTCTCAATTGGGCTGCTTGGCATCTTCTGAGACCTCATCTCCATTGCTTTCCTACAGTAAGGATCATGTTTACCAAGCTCACGACTGAATCTATCATCGGTGTAGGGTGCAGGGCCTCTCTTCTGGCTAAGATTATCACGAAAAGATATCAAGTCGCCTAATGGAGCTGCATAGGGTTCAGAAACACCAGATGTAGGGAGAGAATCTAAACCCATAAGCCTGGCCACTACTCCAGGCGCCCTACTCCCATTTCCTTCTTCATCAACTACCGAAGATGCACAACTAACATTGCTGCTTCCCCTTGTACTCGAGAGTACTGCGATTTCTTCTTCGTCGATCTAGAAGCTCAAGTGCAATGATTAAAGCCATTAAATCAAGAACAAAGGGAAAACAAGAGAATAAAGGAGCATACTAGTGACCCACCAGTCGAGGACGTCTTTTTGACAAGTTTTCATCGGATCGCTTACTTTGTTTTATTCCCTCTGCAATGAAGAAAGAATCGAGTGTAGATACTTCTATCCGGGAACTAAACAAAGAAAGCTAAAATTCTTCTTCAAAGCTCATAACTTGGGGTCAGAGGACAAAAGGGTTTACCAGGTGAAAAAGGCCCATTAGAGAACAACTTCTTTCGAGGTTTCCGGTTCCAATCAAACAAATTAAAGAAACCACCACCCTTCTCTCCTCCCATTTCCTCTCTCCTGAGCTCACCGGCACCTCAAAGCAACATCCAGTTACCAAATCGGTAGCAACCTATCTGCATCTACAAAGAAAAATAGTTCGAAAACTTCAATCCCTGCGCGTATAATGGCCACAAAACAGCCGAACGAAATCCACCAAGAGGAATGCTAACTTCACCCTAATTCTTTAAAGTCATCACTTTTAAGAAATCAAAAGCAGAAAAACGCAGAAAGATGCAACTTTATCACAGAATCGAAACTTAAACAGCGCTCAAAGAACCTCAATCGCAGCATACTATTCGAGCCTCCAGTGGAGCTCGCAGAAACCCTAAAGCTACGAGAGCTCACCAGTAGCAATAAAATAGAAGAAGAAACCGCTCCTTTTGGTCCTTGATTAGGGATTTGGTGGCGGTTTGGGGTTCGAAATGGGGTTGGGAGAAGAGAAGAGTGGGGATTTGTTGGCCGATCTCTAGTTTAAAAAATTTGGGAGCGGATTGGAATAAGTGAAATAAATGAGTAGAAAAATAGAGGAAACGATAAGCAAACGTCTCTTTTTTTGGGGACGAGGGAAGTCTGGGATTTCAAATTCCCTCTGGGTTTCAAAGCGATGAACTTGATGGAACAGCAAACAGCCTTTTTGTTGGATGAGGTGTCGTCTTCTTATTGAAAGTTTAGTGGGTCCCACAAGGTGATTATTAGGGATTTTTAAAATATTAGTGGTATTAGGAAAAAAAAATAGCTATATTAAGAAAAAACGGATATAATATTTTATCCCCGGATGTATACTCCGACTCACCAAGCACATCCGACTTAAAGTCGGATTCGGGTCGGGATTTTCGGGTTATGGAGCTCCATTACTTCCATCGAAACCCGGCTCTTCTTAACCCTTAAACCCGCTTCCCGCTTCCTTTTTACTCTCCTTCAGAGCCAAAACCCTCTCTAAAAAAAACCATACACACTGAACAGGCATCGCCATGTGCGGCACCATCCCAACGGCGGAGAAGCTCATCCACGGCGGAGGCGCCGGTACGCACGTTGGAAGGAAGCTCTCGGCCGTCCGAGCGAATCCAACGAGTCGGATTCGGCTCCGAAGGCGGTTTTTGGCGGCGCCCATGAACTCCGATGGGGTTAAGACGGTTCTTTGTTCGAAGGAAGGAAGTGGGGCGAGGGGTCTCACGTATAAGGACTCTGGGGTGGATATTGATGCTGGGTCGGAGCTGGTTCGGAGGATCGCGAAGATGGCCCCGGGCATCGGAGGGTTTGGTGGCCTTTTCCCTTTGGGTACTTAGCTTCTTTATGATTTTCGTGTTTATCGAGAATCATGTGCATTTCTTTTTTCTTTCTGTGATTGGTTTTGTGTTATATCTGTTAGAAAGATAGGATTTTTGAGTGTCTGTGATTGGTTTTGTGTTATATCTGTTAGAAAGATAGGATTTTTGAGTCTGTGATTGGTTTTGTGTTATATCTGTTGGAAAGATTGAACTTTTGAGGCTCTGTGTTATGTCTCTGTGGACCTAGTTGGTTTATGTTATTTTCCGTTCATATACTTGGAGTGTTTATCATGACGAGTTCTCTTTTTCTCACTTACATGTTTATTTTGGGCGAGGTTTCTAATTCTAATGAGTTTCTTTTTTTGTGGATTCTTGATTAGAAGCTTTAGTGTGTGCGAAGGAACCAAAACATTGGAATTTGTAGCTTTGTTAGTTCCAAAGGAAACCTTGTTTTCAGGTTCTTTTGTTTTTTGAAGTATTCCCTTCGCTGCTAGCCCATGTGATCATATGCAGGTAATGTCGAGGAGGACATGGACTTTTCATCAATATACAATTTGGTTTTTATGCTGGTAAAAGTAGTCTTTGCCCTGTTGAATGCATGGTTCTAAAAAACGCTAGGCGCTAGTCAGACGGAAGCTCGGGGACTAGCCCCCAGAGGACTAGTCCCCGGGCTTTTCATCTATGATCTTATCTGCTATGGACTCAAGAGCTGTCCTTGTAATTCACTTTGGGACGAGTCTCTGTAATTTGCCTTGTATTTTTGTAATAATCAACGAGGACATGGTTTTTATGTGCAATTTCCTGTAAGCCTGAATAATACGTGTATTTATCAGTGGGCACATAGTGTGATATAATCTGTTGTCAGCGACTCATTGTGAGCATCTACATACATAGCATTTGGACCCCCATAAATCGCTAATGATTATTTTTTCCTCATAACTTTATTTAGATGTACTCAGAAGATCAAATTCTCTCTTTGCCAACAGGAGATTCATACCTAGTTGCTGGTACGGATGGTGTGGGAACAAAACTTAAGCTTGCATTCGAGACTGGAATTCACGAGACCATTGGGATTGACCTGGTATACCATGTTTCTTGTTTTATGTACTAAACTATGGCACATATGGGTGTGCTTAGCATTTCTTTTTTGCTACTTATAGGTGGCTATGAGTGTGAATGACATTGTTACTTCTGGAGCGAAACCGTTATTCTTCCTTGATTATTTTGCAACGAGTCACCTTGATGTTGATCTCGCTGAGAAGGTATAAGCAAGTGCTATGTTCTCAGGTTCAGTTAGAGCTCATCAATTTTGCATTTTCAATTGCCCATTGATCTTAACATTGTCAATTGTTTGTGGTTTGAGCTCCTTACATAGGCGTGATTGCAATAGGCATTCAAGCAACCTAACAAGCTCTCCTGGCAACCTTGTAGGTGGTGAAGGGGATAGTTGATGGATGCCAGCAATCTGATTGTGTTCTTTTAGGAGGGGAGGTGATATAATTTTTCTTCATCTCAATGAAGTTTTTTCAGTTCAATATGGTGATCAATGTTGCTGAAGAGATGGATTTGCTCTTTCCATGTGATTTGCAATTTGTCAGTTTCAAAACCGTGGTAAACGATATGATTTTAGTTGTTCTTACCACTTTATCTGGGTTTGTGCTCTATCAAGGATAACAAAGGGCATAAAGTTTCTGAACTTGCGTTATTAGGTTTTAAGACTCTGCCTTTGGTTTAATAGGTCTCTATCATTCCAAAGTAATCCAGCCGCCAGCTTGGAAAAATAAACTGCTATGTGAAATCAAACCTTATATTAATCCATAGGTGGTTGCTATATTGAAGATGCTAGTTCCATGAGCTTAATGGTTCTCTATTGCAGACAGCTGAAATGCCAGATTTCTATGCGGAGGGAGAATATGATCTCAGTGGGTTTGCTGTGGGTATTGTTGAGAAAAAATCAGTCATTGATGGGAAGAACATTGAGGCAGGAGATGTTCTCATTGGTCTTCCATCAAGCGGCGTCCACTCAAATGGGTTTTCCCTCGTCAGAAGGTGGGTGATCAAATTTTTACTGTATCGGTATAAACAGCTTTATAAATTCGAAGCTGGAAATGTCAAGTATGCAGTTGTTTCCGCACCCTTAGCCAGATAATGTTTGTACTGCACAACAGGCTATTACTTTAGTTTGAGGTAGTTATATGGTACTTGGTTTGCAATTCTAATCCTTTAACTGTTATGACATGATCACAGGGTTATAGCTCAAAGTGGGCTTTCTTTGAATGATCAATTGCCTGGGAATAATGGGAAGCCAGTGACAGTGGGCGAAGCACTAATGGCACCAACTGTCATCTATGTTAAGCAGGTAAAGCCGTGGACAGTACAAATAAATGTGGATATGGCTAGTTTCTAACTTCTCTTTTGTTATGTATAGGTTCTCGACGTTATTGGTAGCGGAGGGGTGAAAGGAATAGCCCACATCACTGGTGGTGGCTTTACTGATAATATACCGAGAGTCTTCCCTTCGGGCCTCGGAGCTAACATTTTTAGGAATTCTTGGGAAGTCCATCCCGTATTCAAATGGTTACAAGAGGTATGGAAACTTTACTTCTTGATCCTTGTTTGGCACAAAGTCCTCTTCCTTTCTCAGCCTTAAAACGGAAAAAGATATCAATAAGTGTCATCCCAGCAAGTGTGTTCACCTGACAATATAGTTCCAAAAAGAAAAAAAATATCAAGCATCTCAAGTTTCCTTGCATCTTTTACGAGTCTCCTATGACAATTGAGAATTTGATAGTTGGTGAGGGAGTTCACAGTGTGCAGATTGGTAATTCCATGTATCGTTATTTTCTGAAGTATGAGACTAGATTATCCTAAATTCTCTGCACCCATATTGAGGTTTATTAAACTACGGTCGGCGACTTTGTTCTGCAGGCTGGAGGAATCGAAGATGCCGAGATGATGCGAACTTTCAACATGGGCATTGGCATGGTTCTTGTTGTTGCTAAAGAGTCCTCTAGTAGAATACTTGCCAAATGCCAAGAATCCAACCCAGCTTATCTTATTGGCGAAGTCATCCCCGGCGAAGGTGTTCAGTGTATCTAAAGCCATTTACATTATACTTGTATGTGTGACCTGATTTAATTTTATCAGGAACATGGCAATTTTGTTGTAAGATGTTAGAACTCGTAAGTTTGGACAAGACTGTATTACTAAGCCAGTTTTTGGCTATCAAATAAGTTCAAATGCTCAATAAATATGAGAATTGTTGTCATTTCTATATTGTTTTGTCGTGTGAATTATTAGTTCCTGGTTTAGATTCGAACAGAATCCATGCAAGATCCAAACCCAGATCCATGACAGATACCGATGATCCGGATCCAATTTCATACCCGTTAAAGAAATAGGATCCGATTTGTTCTGTTTATTAGATGAAAGAATATTGGAAAAAAGAAGTCCAAGTGGGTACCTTCTAACCAGTATTAACGGGTGATCATTTGCATCCACTTATAGAATTTTTTTTCATAGTTAATTAGTTAAGATCCACTAATAGATGCTTTCACTTAAAAAGATACCACTTTAGGACCTTAGGAACATATTCCCTTCTTTCTTTTTCTTCTTGCATAAATATCCATGCCAAAGTTTATATTTGCATCTACACCCATTTAAACCGAAACTCGATTTGCTGTAACTAGGGAGGAATGTGATATTTAGGACTTGCGAAGGGCCAATGTGAAATTAAGCCAATGTTTTGAAGACGAGAACAACTATTATTATGAGAAATTGGTTAAAATACAAGTAAATAATAGAAAAAAGAAGAAGGAATCAAAACATGTAAAAAAAATATGACCTATAACATCACCAAAGCATGATTACACCAGTTTAGATCTCCAAATATCAACTTAATAATCAAACATCCTTCTAAAAAAAGAATTGAACCCAAAGTATGAATGACAATTGACTTCTATCATGAATACAGTCGAGACTCGATTAGAGTTAATGGGGAGAGAGGACTCAGTGACGACTTACGAGGCCACATCTAGCCGTTAGATTTATATCTATTTGGTCCACGGTGGTTGACCTCCTCGATGCCTTCCGCCGGGACCCCCACTTGCCTCCTGAATATCCAGGCGAAGAGGGTCGTGCACCTCTCGTGAGCTTAGCAGCGACGACCTCTCGCGCTCGCCCTTCAGTCTCGCGTCGCCAATGTCTTCACTGTCAAGTTGTGGGTGACGTGTTGATCCTTCACCATGTCACCGTTGGTGGCATCGGCAAGGTGGGGGATGGGGTTCTTATCGGTCCAGGAATGGCCCACCTACCGCTGAGATCGCCTGATCATTCCAATTCTATGTACATCCAATGGTTTCTTTGCAAACACTAATGGGGTTTCAAATAGAAATCTCCTAATAGATCGTAATGTCTTATATATGTTTTAGTTCTATGTATATTTATTTATTTTGGATTATCATTTTATGTTATCCTCGGAGAGATCTCAACTCCGCGTCGGAACCTTTGCAGAAAAAAAATTCCGATCAATGAACACTAGAAAGCCACAAATATTAATTCATTAATCATTTCCTTTTTTTTTAAACCGTTCTTATCAGATTTTAAGTGATTTTTTTCTAATATTTTCTTCGATTCATGTATAATTAGATTTTAGGGATCGCGTAACGCGATGAAAACCGAGCCCGGTGGGCCCTACTTTGGTATATTTCTCGGGGAGTAGATAATATTAACTCTTTATTGTTGTATTTTTATGCAAAACTGACTCTTTTTTTTGCTCTCGTTCGCAATATTGCCCGTCGCCATCATTAATTAGTTATTACGCTCCCGCTCGGATATTAACCAAACTAGAGAGAGATTAACGGGAGAGAGAGAGAGAGGGGGGTGGTCGATCGGAGGCGGGTCGACGGGCGGCGAGGATAAGTGCTCGTGAGGCGGAGATGAAGTACGTGGTGGTGACTGGCGGCGTGGTGAGCGGGCTGGGAAAGGGCGTCACGGCCAGCAGCATCGGCGTCGTCCTCAAGGCCTGCGAACTTCGCGTCACCTCCATCAAGATTGGTTCTTTCCCGCTCTTATCATTGGTTTCTTGTCCCTTTTATTGAGCTTCGATGGTTTGGTTTCCTATTGGCCTGGAGACTTGACACTCAAGAAGCTTTCTTTTTATTGTTATGTTGGGTCTTGGGTTTTAATGGGGTTTTGGCCTCCCGGATGCCCTGACTTTGGTTTACCTATGACGGGTTTTTCTGGAAATGTGGTTTGGCTGTGAATATGAATCTAAAACCCTTTTTCTTTACTGGGTATTGGATTATAATGTGAATTTTTGTTATCCTTGGGATTCTTGTTTCCGTTAAAGGTTTGGTTGGCTTTGATAGAAATGTGCTTGGACTACCCGGTTTTGGCTGTCTTATCCCTTTCTTTCGTTTATTCACGTCTAATTGTGCCCTTTAGATTTTATTGAAAGAACCCTTTTCGTACCGCGGGGTTTTGCTCCGACGGGAAAAAGGTTCTTGGCTTCTTGCTTTATTTTACAGGCTGACCGTTTGATTGAAACATGACGTGACACTTGGTATTTACTTTGTGTGTTGTCGTTTCTGATTTTTATTATGTCCTAAGCTGTGGGTTTAAAGTTCATTTTAGATGAAGGGTTTTGGTCTCCAGAAGTTCTTTGAATTTAAGGTTCTTGTTATTGATGGAATTTGGGGAAACGTAGTTGGATCGAAGGGTATTTGGTTGTTATCTTTTTGTTACTTATTCATGGGTTTTCTGATAATGTAGGTCTCTAGGTTGTCATGTGTTTATTTGGGTGGGTGACAATAGATATATGTTTGGATTCTTGGGCTTTGGATCTTTTATTCTTCTGTTATTTCTTTTAATGCTTCTTCTTTTGTTTCTTTACTTTCAAAGTGAAAATCTATTTCTATGATGTGTTTTAATTTTGGGGAGATAATGTTAGCATACCGGGTCTCTTTTAAGTTATTAATGGGTTTCACTCCTGTTCTTTTATGTAACTTTTTCATAGTTTCATCTTGTTTCCTTTGGCCATTGCTTCTTCAATGTCGTAGTTGATTCTTTACTGGAATATAAATGCTTACTTGGCTGATCTTGATGGATTAAAGCAGTCTCTGTTGTGTTTTGATGTGTATGGTTTTTAGTTGTGTGATGAACATTTTTCTTATTCCTTGTCATTATTTGATATCTTAGCTTTTAATTTCATTTCGATGACTAATTTATGGCATTTGAATGCAGATCCATATTTGAATACAGATGCAGGGACCATGTCGCCATTTGAACACGGGGAAGTTTTTGTTCTTGATGACGGTGGCGAGGTCTCTTTCTTCACTATTTGTTATTGGCAGGACAAACATGACTTATATTCCATAAATGAGATATTCTGTTTGGCTGGGAAATCTGGTGGTTACGATCATGTTCTTCATGATGTTGCTAAAAATTAATATCCTTCATCACAGATAGTACTTTTGTATCATGGTGGTAGTTTCTAAGTTTTAGTATCCAAATATATCGTCCCACGATTCAGCTCTTATAGGGCTTCAGTAAGTTTCATTACATGGTCGCTAACTAACTAATATGTTTAAAATGTTAGCAAAGGTGACAACTGGTGCAGTTTCTGTGAGAGCATCAAAGTAACAAAATATTGTAGTTCTAGATTTATGTTGCAGGCTTTCCAAGTATTTTTTTTGCTGGGCATGATTATTTGCAAGTGGCTTTCTCCTTGCAGCTGGAATAACGTTCTTGGATAAATAGGTCGAAATGCTCTCTGTGTCTCCTAACAGATGAATAGTCTAGTGGGGCATCACAAATTACTCCTTTGAACCATGCATCTCGTGTTTCTCAAACTCTTCCCGTATCTTTTGTATCGTCAACCGTTTGTTACTGTAGGGTTCATTTCTTTTTCATTTCATTGATCTTCATATGGCACTTGTTAACCGTTCTATAGTGTACATTGTTAACATCTCCTGCTTCTTCTATGGCTTGCCAAGTAGAAGCCTGTCTGATAACTTGTGCTCTCTTTGAAAGTGAACATTTTCTTGAGATAGTCCCTATCTCTCCTTTATTAGTCTCTCATCTTGGTTGCACTACATATATGTTTTTCGTAAATTTATGGCACTGTTACGGTATCAATCAACTATCGTTGACATGTTCTACTTGATTGTTTGGTGAATAGGTTGATCTGGATCTGGGTAACTATGAGCGGTTCTTGGATGTGACACTTACTAAAGATAATAATATCACCACCGGGAAGATATATCAGGCAAGTTCCATTCAGGATGACCTCTTACCAGAAGATGTATCATCTGGATTTATGAATTTACTGAAATGGCTCTATGCTTCTTTAGTCTGTGATTGACAAGGAAAGGAAGGGGGATTATCTTGGAAAGACTGTACAGGTGGTGTGGACTTTTGTTTTGTTTTTTCTTTTTGATAAATTTTGAAAAGTTTGTGTTGCTAAAATGCGCCAGGAATTGTGGATGCTAGGTTGTTCCTCACATAACGGATGCAATAAGAAATTGGATTGAAGCAGTATCTATCGTCCCTGTTGACGGTAAAGAGGGACCCGCAGATGTTTGTGTGATAGAGCTTGGTGGAACTGTAGGTAGGTTCTTCTTACCCTTGCAGCTGTTGCAGTATGACCAGCCACTAAGGTAACAGGTGTGGCTTTCCTTCATCTGAACCAGGTGACATTGAATCAATGCCATTTATTGAAGCTTTGCGGCAGTTGTCATTCTCTATTGGTAAATTGCACCTTTTACTGGTCCTCTTTTAATGTCGTCTGGGATATTTACCTCTAGAATTTCAGTATTGTCAAGTGTCAACTGATAGTTCCACCTATTGTTATGCTTCAATCTTTTTCCTGATTCTTGTGGGACAAAGGTTTTGGTTCATGTTGATCGCGTACAAACTTAGGATATATGAATGTTTTATCACACGCATTGCAAATAGTGGATGCGTTCAGGACCAATATTCTGAAAAGGAGTTTTTCACGTTCTGGTGTTCAATTAACTGCCTATCTCTAGGTGGGAGGTGAATTGTTAAGCACCCATCTAGGAGGATTGACTATAAAAAAATAAACGGTTAGTTGAAGATAGAAAATAACTTTTAAAAACCTAGAATGTAGGAATTTTTTAAAAGCGATTTCTAATTTTGATTTCCAACGCTCGTTGAATCACAAGGGGACTATGAAGTTTGGTCAATCTCTGCTTCCTTTGTTTGAATGATGATGGAACTCATTGTGCAATAATGATACAGGCGATAATAGATACAGTCGATAATGATATTGTGCAATTAGATTTCTGATTGATGTTCATGAAGAAGATTCTATGTTGCTAGTGCTTTATAGTCTTCCTTCTGAACGAGAAGGAAGGATAGGTTGCTATCTTCTTTCTTAATATTTTTCCTTTTTTGTTCTCTGATTTTGTTTTAGGCGTGTCTGCAGAGTTCTCCTTGTAAATTTTTTTAGCATAATACTAGCACGAGGCATCATGCTTTTGTTGTATTTCTATTTTTCCTATAAGTTATATCCTGTTTTGCTTCCGATCTATGTCTATTAATTCTATAAGAACATGACATGATATATGTGACGCTAAATCACTTTAGATTAAATCATGCACTTCCTTAACTTGTAATATGAAATCAATGTTCAACAGGTAAAGACCATTTTTGCCTCATTCATGTCAGCCTTGTGCCTGTATTGGGTGTAGTTGGTGAGCAAGTAAATTTCCCTGCCTGACACTCTAATGGATTTTCTCATAATCAATGCTGGTTGGTGTTTCTAGAAAGTTTCAACTAAATATGGGGCTTCTGATTTTCCTGCTTGCAGAAAACAAAGCCTACGCAACATAGTGTGCGAGAATTAAGGGCATTGGGTTTGACACCAGACCTGCTAGTCTGCCGCTCAGCTCAGGTATTCCTTTTGAGCTTTAGATGTGATGTAGCTGGTTCTTGTTTCTTGGATGTAATTGAATTGATTTACGCCTACCATGTATTTTAAGTTGTTGCCTGCTTATATATGTTTGTAGTTAAATGGCTTTTCTCTTGAAACAGTATGATGTCAAAGTTAGTTATTTTTCTTTTGGTATTTCGGAGCTCTAAATTGCTTAAGAAACTTGGATAAATTTGTGTTACTTTTCAGCCATTGGGAGAAAATACAAAGGAGAAACTTTCTCAGTTTTGTCACGTCCCGGTGAGTTTCGTACTTATAACTGCTTTATGACATCAGCTCTTGTGCTTCTTATTGTCGAAATCTTTGATGAATCCTCAGCTGGCAAATATTCTCAATATACACGATGTTCCTAACATTTGGCATATTCCTCTGTTACTTCAGGTGAGTTGACTTTCCTGTGGATTCAAATATTTACTGGCCTAATTTGTTGATAAAATGATTTATATCGCCACAGAAAAATCACTCGTATACCTCATGTTCTCCTAATAAAGTATTGTACATTTTCAAAGTTTCTGACCAACAACCTTTAACCAGAGGCAAGATGCTCACAAGGCAGTTTTGAAACAACTAAATTTTGTTTGGTAAGACTTCAATTCTTTTATTTTCTAGTTCTCAAAGCTGTATAGGATTCTTTCATTCTTGTGAATAATTGGAAATGGTTAATTGCCTGCAACAGTGATCCCCCGAAGCTAGAGGGCTGGACAGAGATGGCAAACACATACAATCAACTCACTAGTTCTGTTAGTATTGCAAACTCAGGGATGCTATTTTATGTCATGCTTCTTCAAAGGTAGCATGCTAAGACAGGCAATGCTTCAGGTTAAAATTGCTATGGTTGGAAAGTATGTCGGCTTGACAGATTCTTATTTGTCTGTAGTGAAGGTAAGAGCAAAGTTGTGAACTTGATGTTTTCATTTGGTTTTTGTTTACAGAAATCGTAGAAATTGTTACTTGTCTATCGTATGTAGCAGCTTTGAGATTCTTGAACTGCAGCCTTGTTTTCTAAATATTTTCATCATTGGAGTTACTTGTATGACAGTAGCAAATTTTTCCTTCAGGAAGCAACAATTTCTAATAGACCAGGGGCTGAGATGAGGTTGCACTTCACTTTCTTCTTAAAATTGTCCACATGCAAATTATTATTTTTTTGCTATCCAGATCATATAGCCTTGATATAAGAGATATAGACTTTTCTGGACCTAATAAGTCAGATCCTGCTCTGGATAGGAAATTGATTCAGGCTCAAACTTATGATCATTTAAAACTTAGGAAAGGTTCCTGATTATGTTTCTCAAGCCGTTTGCTCATTGCTATCTTTCTTTTACTTCTCCAGCTACTGTGAAATATCCAAAGAATAAACTGTAGAAAAGCAATTTGCTTTTCACGTGCAGATTCATTTATAATCTGTCTGAATTTCATATAGTGCATTATGTGGATTTTATCTTGGATAACTATTGTGTACTGTTTCCCATCCTTTTGATGTCCGCTTTTAAAAGCAGACTAATTTTGGTAATATGTGAATCAAGGTTTTTTATGCCATCGGCATGTACTGTGCCAAGTGATCCCGTGCTGAAGGCATGAAATATGGGGAAAATAACTCGGCACGGATAGTGCCTAGTTGATGATGTGCCTGTAAATTAGTGACATGGTACATGCTACATCGTATGGTACCACCGGGCACAGTAATCCTCCATGTGAATTTTCCTCTAGATGATTATTCAGTTATAACTGATAAGCTTCTCTAATTGTGGCAGGCCCTTTTACATGCCTGCGTTGCTTGCTCTTTGAAGCCTTCAGTTGAATGGATTGCAGCTTCTGATCTTGAAGATGAAAGTGCCAGATTGGTAATTTGTCATCATCAATATTGTGTATATCTTGTAAAATCCTCTCAATGAAAAATTCATCATCTTCAGTATTTTTTGCACAGATGCCAGAAACACATGCTGTGGCATGGGAAACTCTAAGGGTGAGGCTTCTTTGGATATTTTTTTAGCTGTGTTGCATGTAGGAGTATCATGACATGTATCACAGGCATTTGCATTAATTGTTTAGATGGCAATCAATTCTAGCACAGTGGCGCAAAGAATCAATATGATATATTCTGTTACTTGTTTCAATTGACAGAGTTGTTCATGCATTTTGGTTCCTGGTGGATTCGGTGACCGTGGAGTTGCTGGAATGATATTAGCTGCAAAGTTTGCTAGAGAGAATAAAGTTCCTTATCTTGGCATTTGCTTGGGGATGCAGATTTCTGTTATCGAGTTTTCTAGATCAGTATGTATTTCTTTATCACTCTCTGTTTCTATTTTGCTTACCTAATTTTACCTTTCTCTTTTTCGGTTTTACTTGCTCTCAATATCTCTTTCATTGAAATTTGCTTAGATTCTGGGATTGGAAAGTGCAAATAGTGAAGAGTTTGATCCTCAAACACCTTACCCAGTTGTAATATTCATGCCCGAGGTAATCAGTTAGTCAAGTATGCTTGTTAGCAGTAATGGTGGAGGTTGTAATGAACTATGAAGTTCTGACAAATTAAAGTCCATACAGGGTTCAAGAACACACATGGGAAGCACAATGAGATTGGGATCTCGAAGAACATTCTTTAAACATCAGGATTGTCTCACTTCAAAGCTGTATGCTAAAGAGATCCTTTTCTTCTTTTATCAAAAGAAAAACTCAGAGGCTGATCAGATCATTTGAAAAAGACATTTGTCTCGGGAGTTCTAATTTAAGCCATTTGACTTCATTTTCTTCTGCAACACCATATTAGCATACTTGATTGTCAAATGAGCAACACCTTTGGTGTCCTGTAAAGTACAGTCAATTTATTTCCCTCGACATCTATGCTTGTCTAAATTGACAATTGTGAATTTTCAGGTACCAAAACTCTACGTACTTGGACGAACGCCATCGGCACAGATATGAGGTTAGAGATGAATATTGTTGCATATTTTATGCACATTTTTGTTCCAACTGATGCACGAAAGAGAGTAGGATTTGACATATTTACTTTTAGGTACCGTTTGGTTCGGGAATAAGAGGGGATAAGTGGGCCCCTACTTTCCCCAAACACCAAAATCCCTTATCCCCAAGCAATCATTACTAATTTATCCCCACTTTTCAATCATTACTCATTATCTCCATTTTTTCTACCCCAAAATCCCTTATTTATCCCCACTTTTCAATCATTACTCATTATCCCACTTTTTTTACCCCAAAATCCCTCATCCCCACTTATTCTATTTATCCCCACTTTTTCTATCCCCAAACCAAACGAGCCCTTAGTGTTGGGTCATCCTCCTAAGCATACCTAAGTTTTAGATACACGTAGTTATTCAGTTCTTACTCACTTTTTCCTGCCTAAATGAGGATATACGGATCAGCTAAATTTTTCTTTGATTAGAAACACTCAAGATCAATGCTTTATGCTAGAGAAGCATCAAGTTATGAAACTTTGCGTCGGTAGTTTGTTTTCTCATTCGTTTTGAACTATCTATTTTCCTAATATCTGCCTATATTTCTGTAGGTGAATCCTGATTTTATTGACAAATTGGAAACCACGGGCCTGAAGTTTGTTGGAAACGATGAAAGTGGAAGAAGGATGGAGGTATGTGCCTAATCCTATGCCAATAGGAATGGTATGGCGTGTGTTGTTGATCTATTGTGGCATCCATGGACAGGTTCTGGAGCTACCAAGTCATCCCTACTACGTAGGTGTGCAATTCCATCCTGAATTTAAATCAAGACCTGGGAAGCCTTCTGCTCTATTTTTAGGTAAGTTATGATGTATCCAGTTTATACTTTTTGTACAAGAATGTACAGTACCTCTCTAACATCATGTTTTTGTTAACTCTTTTTACTGTGATAAAAGCATTTGAGAGCTGGCATTTGGTTTCTGATAGAATAATCATGTGTAATTTACTTATTTTATATTGCCCAAAAACACCTCCATTTCATTGTTTTAGCGGCAAATCTCTGGATGGAGTTAACTATGATATGGGTGGTCACATTGATTTCTGGGTCACGTGCTATTTCTCCCTACTATGCCAAGCCAAATACCAATGTTTGCATAGCATGATATTCACTTCTTCGTTCCAATATTTTCCTTGTTATCCCATTAGAATGGACTTTTTGCACTATGCACAAGTCATGGCGTTATCTGGGCATCACAGTCTCCTATGTCGTTAACTGCTACATTCTCACACATTCAAATATCTATTGCGATGGGATGTTGTAATAATTTGCATAATTTAAAGGTGGTAATGTTAATATTTTG
Source organism: Narthecium ossifragum (assembly GCA_963920575.1). Classification (NCBI taxonomy): domain Eukaryota; kingdom Viridiplantae; phylum Streptophyta; class Magnoliopsida; order Dioscoreales; family Nartheciaceae; genus Narthecium; species Narthecium ossifragum. Next base: position 1,358,060 of record OY986965.1, read on the forward strand.
TCTTCAGGTTTCATTTTGGCGGCAACAGGTCGATTAGAAAATTATCTGAATCAAGCTTCATGATGCAATTGCTTTTATAAAGGTAAACAATATTTTGAAAGTTGAGACTACTCGTGCACTCATCCACCACTTCCGTCTTCTACTTTGAAGCTTGCTTCACATCTGTCATCTGGCTTTTGCTGTGGGTTTGTCAAGTCCCAGAGCTAAATGCAAAAATTGAGCACTAAGCATCTTTTACCTCTCACAACATTTTTTTTTCAACTTATCATTTTGCTATGTATTTAGTTTTTTTTTCCTTTGGTCTTGTTTCCAAATTCAACTTAAGAAAGGTTTATGCGCTGAGCACATGAAAGAGCTGGTCGAGAAAAAGTGTTTCTTTTGAAGAGGTCCTACGTTCAAGCCCCATTTGTGGGGAATTACGATAAGGCATTTGCTCATCCCCCTAAGTCTGGGCTGAATGCATGACAACTTAAAAAGACAGAAATTTAACAGAGGCAAGTGTTCTCTTTCAAAATACCTGGGCCTTTACCATGGCTATGTTCTTTAAACCCCGCCACCATATTGACATACTTCAAGCACTAATGGGTCATGAGGAGGATGAATGGTCCATCTCACGATTCTTTCGTAAATCCCCACTCCTCTAGTAGAGCTAGAACCCATGACCTCCTCATCACAGTAGGCTGGAATCTTAACCATTTAACCTTGTGGCTGACTGCAAGTTTTTCTTTTGATAGGTTATCGACATTTTTCGTAGGCAATGTTTTACTTCGGTGATGGTCTAATTTGGAGCATTTTTGGTTACTAACGACATGAATGTGGTTCCTAAATATCAAATCTTTGCGTTCTTTTTCTCTTCATTAAGAAGCGTACCTCTACTTCCTTTCTATTTCGCAGGAATCCTAGAGAGTCCATTTAAGCTATTATCTGGTTGAAACTTACAGTGATTTGTGTTGTATCCTTCTAGATTTCGAGTTATCAAACCTTTTTACTGAGATGCGATAAAAATGTTCACTTCAAACTTAATACTTCATTCATCTGATGTACAGACTATCAATCCATCTGTAGATGTGGTTTAAGGTGTGAGGAATGGCAATATGATGTTTGTCTATATATGTTGATGTGATGCTAGGTGGGTTTACTGCTTCAGCAAGAAACCGACTCATGCATGGATTAAAACAGCTGATGGAGTCATTATTCAGCAGTACTGTTCCAAGAGGGATTGCGATTAAGGTCGCGAAGTAACTTGGCATCTCTCTTCTTGTCTTTTTTGCCCCCTCCTGATATCTCATTCAGATTTTGATGGCATTGATCTTGAAGTTTCATGACAGCTTTTTGTTTCTTTGGGCTGAAAACAGTAGACATAGTCTTACTCTTCTGTGTAACATTCAGATCTCAGATCTGATATTTGGTACAGTTACATGACTCAGCAAATTAGTAATCAGATAGAACTTGAATACTGTAGTAGTAGTAGTAGTAGTAGTAGTAGTAGTAGTTTACTCTCAAATAGTGTATCTATATATGTATCATGTATCTCAACAGAAAAGGTATTCAGCTGAGAAGAGATCCTATCAAAAGCTCTCAATATCTACACTCTTAACGCTAAAGAATGATGAGGAAGCAGTATAAAGAAAATATATAGACCTTTTAACTCAAGCTCCTATGTAGCATCTCATTGTACTCCAGCCAAGAGATCTGGCGTTGCAGCTTCATCTGTTCATAGAACTCGGCGATGAACTCCTCCGCCTTCGCATCAACGGCCTCCTCCTCCTCTTCTTCTTCTTCTTCTTCGCAAACAAAAACAATGCTGTCCGATCTATCTCGGCGTCCATTATCATCTTCGTCTTGATCGTAATCTTCATTCACATCTCTGCTGAAGAAAGTTCGCCTGCGGCTGCTGCTATCATTGTCGTCGTCGGAATCAACTTCCGGCCGGATGCAGGGGATGTTGAAGTGCCGCATGGACGCCAGCCGGTGCATGTTGAAGCGGAACACTGGCGTCTCATCGAACGATAGCTGCCTCTCCCCAAAGTGAATCCTATCAGTGTGGCGGCCGATCCTCTTTGCTTGGCTAGGGAGGAGCCGCGAGGCGAACATGGGCCTCTGCCGGAGCATCCCACCCTTCCTTGCCCATAGCAATGACAGCCGCATCAAGTTCCACGCCCTTCGCCCCAATGCCGGCCGGTCTTCTTGTTTTCCATGGTTGAAGAACTTGAGAGAGAGAGAGAGAGAGAGAGAGGGGTATCTAAATCTTGATGAGGAGAGACAGGGAGAGGAGTTGGGGCATATATATAAGGAGGTTTTGATGGTCGACACGGCTTATGAGTCTTTGATTGATGGGTTGGAGCTTTGTTATTCTACATATATATATATATCTAATGCTAATGGTGCACTGGAATTATTGCGGCGTTTGCAATTAATCCTAGCTAGTTCTTCTCTCTTTTATTCATGTCCCAATATTATATCCTGCTTTGTTTAATATATGTATATGGTAAATACTTTATTTATAGTCAATGGAGAAAAAGATTCCTTAATTAGGAAGCAATTAAACTGGATGTTAGGTGGGTGCATGGTTTGGCGGGCTGTTTGCAAAAACCGCGTAGACCAGTTCTCTTGCCTTTATTAATTTCCTAGAAGGCCAATAGCTTAATTAATCTTTTTATCGGCAGATTCAAGACTCTGTTTGACCATGCGTTGTGTTTTTTATGACCGTGGTGAGGTGTGGTGTGGTTGTAAACTGTGGTGAGGTGCGGTGCAGTAACGACCCCAAAATTATTTGGTATGACAAGTTAATAACTATGGTAGAAAAGTGTGTTCATGTAATTTGTTATTTGGGTGTGTGTTTATTTTTAAATGTACAGTATAAAATATTAGTTTATTATTTTGTTTCTGTGTTTGTTACGTCGCAGCCAAGGTGTGGTCAAATGGAAGCGCCTATAAATTGCTTCGTCTCTGACGCAGTTTTGGCGTGGTCCTCACCAGTCTGCTATTATTCCCAAACGAGATTTTTGTGAATGCGATTGCGTTCGGTCCAAAAAAAAAAAAGTGTGTTTGGACAACATGAACGCACGTCTAAACGGAACCTAATTATATTAGGATTTACTAGGAGTACGTTGTACGGCTATGATGTGCTAGTATTAATATTAGAAACCATGTGATTCTGATGATTGATGGCTTTATATGATTCCACAGATGTACGTACGTTGTGGTTTCTTTTAAGTTAGCAGCTCAGAAGAGCTTTGATCCCACCTCACTCGATCAATCCTGTTGAGTGTAAGCAAAGACAATTAATTAATGAACTGTTTATGTATCAAGAAAAGAACAACTTTTGTTGTCACCGTCAATATATATATAACAATCTAATCAACTTTTATTTATCACGGATATGAGCTCAATGGTTTATCCCTAATAAAGATACCACGTCGTTAGGTTTGGAAAATATTTTTCATGTTTTCATTCTCGGACCTTATTTATTTTTATTGTCTTTTAAGTTTTATTTTATTAACTAGCCAAGAATATTTGTTGGAAGAAATAATCTTTAGTGAAAGTTATGAAGTGCTTTGTTCTGTGCTGTGTTAGTCGCCATTAATTCATGAACAAATCTGAGATATTCTGAGTATAAAATTGGTCCTTGATGAGTTTGCATTTTCTATTTTGGCTATAATTAGGAGACAATTAATTGAGTGTAGTGATCATAAGCGAGGCTGGTGGATCCACATGTTGAGGTGGGGGGGGAGGCGCCCCTAGTAAAAAAAAACCTACCTAATATATATATAGAATATTTAATTACCCCCCTCCTAAATTAGATTTGACCCCCTAATAATTTACTGATTATTTAGAGAAATAAATTTTTGACGATATTTCTAATGAAAATATTATGCAATATTATTAAAGTATGAAACTTCAGATGAAACAATTGTAATTGTTTACTTTTATAGCTATGGTACTGTACTAAGATACTTATTTTGAATTTTTTAATTAATTACTTATATATTTTCTTCTATAATAAACTTTTTCTATTAAAGTCATTCCTTTCGTATAAATCCTGAATCCGTCACTGCTGCGAGGATTAAACTATTCAACCATTCCGATACAATTCAGCAAATTATTATTGTTATTTGTGTCTATAATTAGGAATTAGCTACCCCAGCACAAGGAACTCCCAAATATAGATTATAATTATTTCTCTCACATCCCCCTCCCCCCCCTCGTTATTGTTTCCTTTCCAAATTCCAACCTCAACCTCTCGTCCTCCTTTTCTCATTGCACGAATTCCGCCACCTTTCCCTCCACCGAACACATGCTAACACCTCCTTAAATCCCTAATACACCCACCATCTTCACACTAAATCACCAAAATGCCACTTCCCATTTACCCATGATAACTGTTTAAAAGCTAGCATCACCCCATGGGCAAATTGGCCATTTAAAATCTCTCCATGCAAACAAGCTGGCACTCTACGTACATACGTGTAAGCCTTCATATATAAACACCTCCCCCTACCCTCTCTCTCTCTCAACCCTCAAAGAAGCCTCAAGCAAATTAACTTAGGGTTCCAAGGGCCTCTCTCCTCTCTTCTCTCTCCTTCATGGAGAAAGAAGAGGCGAAGATCGCCCCGAAGGATGCCGAACAACTTCCGACCCACTACCGGAAGCCGGCGGCCAAGAAGCGAGGGCCCCTCGGCCTCCTCCGTGCCGCCGCCTTGTTGGTTCGTGGTCGATCCCCCGCCAAGAAGGCCATCGTCGTCGCCGATGCCGTAGACCCTGCGGTTGATGCATGGAAGACCCTCGTCGGCGGCGTGCGCCCGCTGGTCCACCAGCTGGAGTACCCCGCCCCGCTGACGCCCCCTCCGGTGATCATTTCTGTGCATGAGTCATTCCATGATGTGGCTATGCCGCCTCCATCGCCGGGCTCGTCTGTCGACGGCATGAGCCGGTATGCGTCGGCGGAGGACCTCCAGTCCCTCGACGCCGGAGAGGAAGATGACGGTGGTGCGCCGCATGCGATCGACTTGCAGGCGGAGGAGTTCATAGCCAAATTCTATGAACAGATGAGGCTCCAGAGATTGGAGTCGTTCAACCAAAATGCATGTTAAGGAGAAGCTTATATATTAGTTCTATGAAAGCTTTTCAATTTGCTTGCTTTCTAATAATGCTCGTGTTCTTTTGGAATATATATATATACACAATTATACAATATTAAGAATTCCAAAAGGCGAGTCTGAGACTATTAATAAGTTTAATTTGATTGTAAGGTCACTGGGGTCCTGAATGAAAGGGGATTATTATGGACGCTGATCGAGTACATGAGTCATGTATATTATACATTCTCATACATGAACGTCTATTCAATCGGTGGTTATATACATCGAGCTCATTGGTATGGTTTTATCGATAGGTCTGTCAATCAATCGGTACATAACTATCGATTGAATCAACGGTATAAAATAAAAGTATAATTCGGTAATATAATACCGACGAAACAACAACTCAAATAATATATAATACCAACAAAACAAAAACTTGATTGGAAGTACAATCACGATCAAGTAGCCTAGTGGACGCTGATAGGGGTACATGGCGACCTGGGCGTGTGTAATGAATATGCCTACGTCACTGCTAAGTCTCCAAATTAACCCTAGCCCTGCCGCATCACGCCGTCGCCCTCTCCTCGCCGGAACCCACTCATAGCTCCCACAGCCCAAGGTCGTCGCTGCAGCCATGCTCCATCACCACCACCGTCTACGCCATCTCCTTCGTCCATCCTGGCCACGAGCTATTTAGAATGTGATGTATGTCCCTGCTTCAATGTCTTATCAGCAATATATGTAACGAGTTCAGAATTTTGCATCAGTTGAAGAGGTGTTATCGATCAAAGTGTGCATAAAAAAATCCATGATCCGTCGTGTGAAACCGATTCATTTGGTTAACTCATCGGTAGAGCGCCATTGCTTGATGTCAATTAACATCGGTATATGTTAGGTTTAAGCCCAAGTAGTTCGTCAATTGACAGGTGGTTTGGATGAAAGACAAGTGACAAACGAAGAAGAGAAGTAACAAAGAAGAGAAGATAGTAATGACACCAAGATTTAACGTGGAAAAACCCTTCTAAATAGAAGGTAAAAAACCACGGGAGGAGAGGAGGAATTCACTATGAAGAATCACCAAAAGTACAGCCAAGTTCTTCATCTCTGTTTTCTTCATGAAAGAGAAAACAGAGAACTTACAAAACTTCTCACCAAGGATGAAGAACAATGAAACCTTAACCCTAATCTCATGATCTAGGGCTTATATATAGACCACTACGATCCAATAGGATCTTAACGGATTTACATTAAAACAAGTATAATAAACCCGTTAAGTATAGTTGCCTAATATAAAACGGTCTTCAGCATCGGGCGTCCACGGTCGACCGTCAAGTTCCCACGGTCGACCGTCATGCTCCCACGGTCGACCGTCATGCTTGCACCATCGACTGGCATGAGTCCATCATACACCCGCGGTCGATCCTTGCATCGACCGTGGGAAGTGTTTTTCTTGACAGAGGCTTACGGTCGATGTCACGGTCAATGTGGCGGTCGACCGTAAGAATCTCGAGACAAACGGTTGATGCTGCGGACGATGTTCCGATCATCCGTGACAATCCGCGATCGACCGTCATGAGTCCACGGTCGACCGTGGTCTTCAAATTTTGCTGAGAAAGATTTTTGAGACAAACTCAACAAATCTCCACCTGGCTCAAAAAACTCTGATTTCAGCAAACTAGTGGCACAAACTCTCTCTCCTCCAAAATGCCCCGAAGGGCAACTCAATTGCTTCGAACTCCAATCAAGTCTAAGCAATGCTTGAACTTGATAGCAGGAACTGACTTTGTCAGCATATCAGCAGCATTATCTTCAGTACCAATTTTCTTGACACATATATCACCTCTTTCAACAAGATCTCGAACAAAATAATACCGAACATCTATGTGCTTCGTTCTCTCATGGTACATCTGATCTTTCGTCAAATGAATTGCACTTTGACTATCACATAGAATTGTCCCATCACATGAAAACGAACTAATTTCACTTAATATGCCCTTAAGTCAGATTGATTCCTTCGTAGCTTCAGTAATGGCCATGTATTCAGCTTCCATCGTAGACAAAGCAACTGTGGATTGTAAAATCGAGCGCCAACTGATGGCACATCCACAGAGTAAAAACATAGCCAGTAAGGGACCTTCTACGATCTAGGTCACCAGCATAGTCAGAATCTACATAGCACATAACACTGCTTCCTGTCTTCCCAAAAACCAAATATGTAGAAGAAGTACCCTTCAAGTATCTTAAAATCTATTTCACTGCCTGCCAGTGAGCCTTTCTAGGATTTGCCATGTATCTGCTCACAACACTAACGGCATGGGCAATGTCAGGACGAGTACAAACCATAGCATACATGATGCTACCAACCGCATTGGAATATGGAACACGAGACATGTACTTAATCTCATCATCAGTTTGAGGAGACATATCTGCTGAAAGTCTAAAATGAGGAGCAAATGGAGTACTAACAGGTTTGGCATCAAGCATGCCAAAACGATCAAGAACTTTCTCAACAAAACCCTTTTGAGTCAAAAACAGTTTTCCAGCTTTACGTTCTCTCTTAATCTCCATACCAAGAATTTTCTTGGCAGCTCCTAAGCCCTTCATCTCAAATTCACGACTTAGAGCATCCTTCAGCTGATCAACCTCAAACATATCCTTTGCAGCAATGAGCATATCATCCACATAGAGTAATAAATATATAAATGATTCATCAGGAAGCTTTCTGAAATATACACAACTATCATACTTGCTTCTAGAGTATTCATGGTGCAACATAAAAGAGTCAAAACGCTTATACCACTGTCTAGGAGACTGCTTCAAACCATACAAAGACTTCTTAAGCAAACAAACATGATCTTCTTTTCCTTCAACTGTAAAACCCTCCGGTTGATGCATATAAATGGTTTCTTCAAATTCTCCATTTAAGAAAGCAGTCTTAACATCAAGCTGCTCTAACTCATAATCATTTATAGCAACAAGACCAAGCAAGATGCGAATAGAGCTATGTTTCACAACAGGAGAAAAAATGTCATTGTAGTCAATACCTTCAATTTGACTGTAGCCCTTTGTAACTAATCTTGCTTTGTACTTAGCATCCTCAACACCAGGGATGCCTTCCTTTCTCTTGAAAACCCACTTGCATCCAACAATTTTCTTCTTGCTAAGAGGCTTTACTAGGACCCATGTTTGATTTTTCTGAAGAGACTCCATCTCTTCATTCATAGCAACCAACCAAGAGCCTGAGTCACTAGCTGAAATAGCATCTGAATAGGATGTGGGTTCATGAAAACAATCAGTTTCTAAATCAGCAGACAAAGCATAAGCAACTAAATTATTTTCTGCATATCTCTGAGGTGGTCGAATATCTCTTCTTGGTCTATCTTTTGCAATGGAATAAATATCAGAATGAGTAGCCTCTTCTTCTTCATCATCTGAAACAGTCTGAGTTGGAGGTGCTTGCACTGAAGAAGAAACTTTCTGAGAAGTAACAAGAGTAAGCTCTACCTGCACCCCAACCTGTGAATTTTCTGAGCCTTTTGAAACAAGAGGAGCAGCACAATTATTTTTCGGATGAAGCATAGCCGATTCATCAAAGGTTACATCTATGCTAATCATGAACTTAGAAGATTCAGGACACCATAATCTGTAACCTTTCACTCCATCAATGTATCCTAAGAAGATGCACTTCTTAGCCCTAGGAGCCAGCTTTCCTTCATTCACATGACAATATGCTGGACAACCAAAAATCTTCAAATGAGAATAAGTAGGAGAATTTCCTGACCATACCTCTTCTGGGGTCTTAAACTCTATAGAAGCAACTGGAGATCGGTTCATCAAATGACAAGCTGTAAGCACAGCTTCAGCCCAGAAAACTTTCTCCAAACCAGCATTAAAGAGCATAGAGCGTGCTCTCTCAAGGAGTGTCCTATTCATCCGTTCTGCAACCCCATTCTGCTGTGGAGTACCCGGGACAGTAAGGTGCCTTTGAATACCTTCATTTCTGCAAAAATTGTTAAACTCCCCACTGCAGAACTCTAGGCCATTATCAGTCCTCAGCCTCTTAACTTTTCTCTCTGTCTATTTTTCTATCAAAACTTTTCATTGCTTGAACTTCTCAAAAACATCACTTTTCTGTTTGAGAAAATAAACCGAGACTTTCCTTGAGAAATCATCAATAAAGGTAAGCATATATCTAGCTCCACCTTTTGATGGAACTTGAGAAGGGCCCCAAAGGTCAGAGTGAATGTAATCTAAAGTAGCTTTGGTTTTGTAAATTGCACCACTGAAACTAACTCTTTTCTGCTTGCCAAAAACACAGTGTTCACAAAAGTCCACCTTCCCTGTACTCTGGCCGCATAGTGAACCTCTCTTGCTCAAGAGAGACTTACCCTTCTCACTCATGTGTCCCAACCGCATATGCCATAGCTTAGTTACTTCAGAATCTGACAAGGGGGATGAAATAACAGCTACAGGGCCTGTAACAGTAGTACCCTGCAACACATATAAACTACCGCATCTCTTTCCTTTCATAACAACTATAGCACCACAACAAACTTTTAGAACTCCACCTTCAGCTGTATACCTACATCCATTTGCATCAAGAGTGCCTAAAGAAATCAAGTTCTTTTTCAAATCAGGAACATGTCTAACCTCTGATAATGTCCTCACCATACCATCATGCATCCTTATCTTGATTGTTCCCTTACCAACAGCCTTGCAGGCTGCATTGTTACCCATGAGAACTAGGCCACTATCCACTGATTCATAAGTGGAGAAATAATCCTTGTAAGGACACATATGATAGGAACAGCCGTTGTCCAGAATCCATTCATCCATGCTGCGGATCTGATCCTGGTTAGCAAAGAGAACATCACCATTGTCTTCATGTACAACACTCGCCTCAGCAATCTTATCAGGGTTCTGATTGTTTGGTGCTTCACGTTGTAACTTGTTCTTCAACTTATAACAGTCATCTTTCTTATGGCCCTTTTTCTTGTAGTAATAACAGAAAATATTACTTGAATCAAAATTTTTCTTGCCCCTTGACTTTGATCTAGACTTAAATCTTCTGTTTTCTGAATTTCTGTCACTTGGTCTGCCTCTAGCAACAAGACCCTCAGCATGAGAGCCCGAAGATTGAAAAGTAAGTTCATTATTGAGCATATCTCTAGATAAAATATCAGCCTTAACTTCCTCTAAAGAGATACTCTCTTTTCCATAAGTGACAGTTTCACGAAAGTACTTAAAGGATGAAGGAAGAGAACATAACATCAATAAAGCCTTATCTTCATCATCAATCTTAACTTCCAAATTCTCTAAATTCATGATAATGGTATTGAAATTATCAAGATGAGATTTGATAGATGTACCTTTCGCCATGCGAAGCATATATAACTGCTGCTTAAGCCGGAGCTTATTGGTTAAGCTCTTCGTCATATAGAGAAATTCCAACTTCAACCAAAGAGCTGCTGCTGTATCCTCCTTTGCAACCTCTCGAAGAACTTCATTCCATAAACACAACTGAATAGCAGTTAAAGCCTTCAAATCTAGTTCAATCCAATTTTCATCAGATGTGGTCACAGGTTTCTTGGCAATTTCACCAAGAGCCTTAAACAGGTTTTCTGGACCAAGATGGGCATACGAAGTTGCCATAGACTGAAACTGATCTTCCCATCAAACTTCTCAATATCAAACTTCGTTGCCATCACCAGAACCTAATCAATCAACCTAAAGCTCTGATACCAGTTTGTTAGGTTTAAGCCTAAGTAGTTCGTCAATTGACAGGTGGTTTGGATGAAAAACAAGTGACAAACGAAGAAGAGAAGTAACAAAGAAGAGAAGATAGTAATGACACCAAGATTTAACGTGGAAAAACCCTTCTAAATAGAAGGTAAAAAACCACGGGAGGAGAGTAGGAATCCACTATGAAGAATCACCAAAAGTACAGCCAAGTTCTTCGTCTCTGTTTTCTTCAGGACAGAGAAAACAGAGAACTTACAAAACTTCTCACCAAGGATGAAGAACAATGAAACCTTAACCCTAATCTCATGATCTAGGGCTTATATATATAGACCACTACGATCCAATAGGACCTTAACGGATTTACATTAAAACAAGTATAATAAACCCGTTAAGTATAGTTGCCTAATATAAAATGGTCTTCAGCATCGGGCGTCCACGGTCGACCGTCAAGTTCCCACGGTCGACCGTCATGCTCCCACGGCCGACCGTCATGCTCCCACGGTCGACCGTCATGCTTGCACCGTCGACTGGCATGAGTCCATCATACACCTGCGGTCGATCCTTGCATCGACCGTGGGAAGTGTTTTTCTTGACAGAGGCTTACGGTCGATGTCACGGTCGATGTGGCGGTCGACCGTGAGAATCTTGAGACAAACGGTTGATGCTGCGAACGATGTTCCGATCGTCCGTGACAATCCGCGGTCGACCGTCATGAGTCCACGGTCGACCGTGGTCTTCAAATTTTGATGAGAAAGATTTTTGAGACAAACTCAACAGTATATTACTACTACCGATGGTAATTGATGACACGCATCGGACCCAACTTAATCCGATGGAATTAGATACTTGATCGGTAGTAATAGAATGATAAACACCGACAATGATCATATTTGCATCCATACCAGACAACCAATGCTAGTACGAAGTATAAGATTTTGTCTAAATTATACACAATGCTCCTATGAACAAGATTTTGTATAAAGGACTTTGATTGGGGTACATAGTATATGCGTGTACACCATTATGTGGCTAACATCCGATCCCTAAAGTGACTTTATCAGAGGAAAAATAGTGGCTTGGATGTTAGCCTCATAGGTTGTGTATATGCACATGACATGTACACAAATCTTTTTTCTTATATAAATTATAGGCACCGCTTCCATTCCTAAAAAAAACAAGCTACGAGCCGAAAGATGTGGCTATTTAAACGGTAATATTCTTACTATATTATTATAAGGGTATGTTTGGATCGAGTATAGAATAAGTTTGTATAATAAATAAAGTAAAAGTTATGTAAACATTAAAGATAGTTATATAAGATTATGAATAAAATGTTTGAATGCATAAATGGGGTTTATACATACTTATCCTTAATCCAAACTGGCTCTAAATGTTCTGCCATTCCATATTACCCACACGTAACTTCCAATTAGACTTTGGAAATATGACATTTTTCAGTGTTTTATGGATGAAGCCTTTGGCTTTATATACTACCTTTATAAATGAAAAATGGCTCGCCCTTTTAATACCAAGATTCTTAAATTAATCCTGCACGCTAAGATATCGAGTTATTTCACCGATTGGGATTTTAGATACATGAAATATCATATGTGTTGCATTTAATGTTATAATCTACTGTTAGAGCATAAATCATGTTTGATCGGCGAAGGGAAAAAGGTGAAAATAGTCTAACATCTAGAATTAGGGGATTGCAGTTAAGTTCTACTCCTTCTAAACGAACAGAGGTGTTGAAACTGTTGAGATTGGATGAGGAAATGGAAATGAAGTGGAAAATGGAAATGGGAAGTGAAAAATGATGAGCTATGGTAAATCTACTCCTATGAGTAATAGATCTACTCCTAGAAATGAAGAATTATGATAGCACTACTCTTATGAAATTATGGTAATACTACTCCTATGGAAGAAATTATTATAGTACTACTCCTAGAAATGAAGGACTAGTTGCAGGAATTTAAAGGAAAGAAAAGCTTCATTACTGAATTTAAAAGGCTACGTTGTAGATAAATCTAAGCCTATTGATACATGATAAAAGATAAATAAAGTGACATTTTTGCTCTTGATTTTGGGAGAGAGTTTTTTTCTTCATCCTCTTGACCTTTTATAGAGCTTCTGATAACCACCTTGAAATCACCCAAACTGCCCACTGCAACTGTCAGAAACTGAATCTGAAACCGTCATAAATGCGTAATTTGGCGATATCTTCAGCTATTTACGAAACTGCCATCATGTAGATCTTCTTGTCTTCCACTGCGATTTGGTCGATGATAACCTTGGAATTTGATAAAACTCTGAACATGAAAGTTGTAGGTCTTCGAATTCTGTTTCCATTGGCCCAAAAACCAACTCATTTGGATATCGTATGAGAAAGTTATCACAAAAATAGTCGAAATACATCGATGTCTGATTAAAATAATCAACCAAAATAAGGCCGATGGGTTTTTGGCCGATGGAGAAATGGGCGATGACATCGGCCATCTTTTGTGTGATGACATTTGGATTATCGGCTATTATTTATCATTTTGCCACTGATACTTCGATTGCCGATTTGACATAATAAACGATGGAAATCTGAAGATCTCTTCAACATGAAAGTTGTAGATCTTTTCGTCATCTTTTCAATGGTTCTAGTATCGCTCACTTTGGATACTTGATGTAAAAGTTATGGCCAAAATACTTCAGATGTGTCAACATTGAAGTATCTATTGGCCGATTGACAATATTCACAAAATTGCCATTGATCTTGTTAATCGCCCAAGTGGACCAAGTGGTTATATTTATGGCTAACATCTATCTACCTTTGAGGTTTACAATCTAACTAGTGTGGTTTTTTAATTTTCTTCAAGATAAATTTGTTAAAAAACACTATACGGATCTAATAGGAAAGTCGAGCTGGATGATCTTACCCGGATCCGATAGTCGGCCACCTTCAACAACCGCATCCGTTAGTCCACAGCAACAGTGACGTGCATATCCAGGAATCTTAAACCTCCCTAACTAATTAACCCCACTTAAACCTCCAATCAAAGCCAACGCCCCAAACGGAACCTCCCTCTCTCGATCTCGACTCTATCATGGCGGAGCGCCAGAAAGCATTCCGGATGGCCTTCTGGCCGCCGGAAAACCCGGCGGAGATGGCGGCGGCGGCTGGGAGATGTCCGGATGAGGAGGTGGAGTCGAAGGAGGCGGCGGCGGCGAGGGGAAGAGGGTTGCGGGTGGCAGGGTACCGCGCGATCTCGGCGGAGGGGAGAGTGAGGGCGACCGTGCGAGAGGGGATCCGGGGGATCACCTCACGGTGCTCCAATCTCATCAGGGCCCAAAACTCCAAACCGATCTCCAGCCGCTCCTCCTCCTCCTCCTCGTCATCGGCAGCACCGTCGTGACCGGTGTGCCCTCGCCGTCGACGGTTTATTACTTCTTCGCCGGTGCGTATGTCATCATCAGAGCTAGCTGGAGTGAAGGAGGCCTCGCTTTGGGATGGCATTGTTGTAAATTACACGTACTTCATGGGTTCATTCGTATCCCAGTGTGTTACAAGAAATACATGTTGATTTCTTTTAAATAAGTGTTTCATCCAAAAACGTCTATTTTTTGGAGTTTTTGTGTGACTCAAAGTGATCCCTTTGTTATTTTTAAAACGGGTAATTGATAAAAAACCTCAGTTTAATGAAACATTTTACTAAAAACCCCATTAGTAAATTTTCCAAACCACGATATTTCACAAATCCGGCTAATTATTATCAATTTTGACTTTGATTGACGAAATTTTGACAGATAAGCAGTTAACCCTCTTCTCTCTCCTAGTCTCTCTGTCTTTACCGTCGAGGTACTCGGCGAGGGTGGCGACGAGACGAGGCCATCCTCTCACGTCCAATTCCGGTGACCGGGGACTCACAAAGCTGCCCCCAAGCTCCCGTCGACTAGAAGAAGCCTAGCTCCTACATTGGTTGGATGGGACTCTGACTTGCGAGAAGGGGTGACCTTCGCCTGGTCACGTGACCTGGTTGAGTCGAGCCGATGTTAGGCCGTCCAACGGCCCATGGATGAAGGGACCAGGCCTGTTCAATAACTTGATAAAGGCTTGTCAGAAAACTCAGGACGAAAGGTATATTTTAGCCGAACCATTTCCTATTACAATCAGGTCGGGCCCCAGATGTGGGCTCGAGCCCAACGTATTCACCTCAAATCAGGTCCGGTCCGTTCGACTCACCCACACCGCCTCTATTTCATTTTCCCGCGCTGGCCGGGTTCTCACAGAGAGAGAGAGAGATAGAGAGAGGGGCTACCATGGAGATAGAGAGAGCGAGGCTTCTCAGCTTGGCGTCCGACTTTGGATTCGATGAGGAGGCCGCGGTCCGATGCTTGGATCGCCTCATCGATCTCTACGGTACCATTCTCGAGATACCCATCTTCGTCTCCACCTTTCAATCCATGTTATGTGGATCGAAAACCCTCGATGTTTAATCGATTGAATGTCATTGTTTTAGGTCTCTAATTTCAATCAAGAAGTTCATGGAAATGCCCCTTTTCTTGGTCGTTTCTTTGTTGGCTTAGGGAATTAAAGATGTTGGTGTCTCAATTCAAGATTTAGGCCTAAAACCTAGGAATGCGTGCTTTTGGGTTTAACAAATTAGTGCTATGTATATCAAGAAGCGATCTTGTTGATGAATGCTATCATATACAAAAACCCTTGTCGTTTTGCCCTTGTGGTAGATGTCATTTCCATCAAAATGTTTACCTTCTGCTCAAAATTGTTATATCAAGATCTCCACCATAGTTCGCTTTAACAGCTGCTTTCGCGGGAGTGGCGTGATCACTGTCAATCAAGAACTAGGTTAAGAGCCTAGACATGTATGATTTGGCCAGAGGCCGGAGACATATAGCTATTTTATGTTTTTGATAAATAATTACAATACCTTGCACCTGCCTTTTCTCCTCATTGAAACCGATTCTATCTTTATTTCGTCAAAACTCTTGCCCTTTGTCTTCAAGTATCAGAGTAAGGATTACTCCTGTCATGGACAATTTCTTGGGCATGTCTTTTTCTCATTCTTTGTTTAAAAAATGTTGCGTATACAACAGTGATTTCTATCATTCTATCGGTACTTATTTTTTCAGGAGAGGATGGCGAGGATTTTATAACTGTGGAGCACTGTGGCGATGATTACCTTGCCGCACTGGCAGATTCAATGCAAGACAGTGAGGACTGGGATGATTTACAAGCCATTGAACTTGAAGCATGTGGAGCTCTTAACAGCATATTACAGAAAGAGGCTCCTGATAGCCATGAAACTGAGATTGGGACTCCTTTGGGAGATTCCACCACTAGGAATGAGGATTCAGCTAGAAACCTTGGATGTACAAATCTTCAGACATTGAGTTCTTCCACTAACAATGAAGACTCAGACTTAGAGATTATGAGTCAAAATGAAACTTTCCAGAGTAATCATTTTCGCTTTCATGGAAATAAGACCCATATTCCCTGTGAAAGAGTTGGAAAAGAGCCCTCAGTATCCAAAGTAAGCAATTTATGTTGCTCAATCCTCGGCGGATCGAAGTGATCAATAATAACTGCAAGCATCTTTCTGCATCTGTTTGCATGATATTGCTGCCCGTATTCTTTCTGTTAGTCATGTAAGGGTTTGAAATATGAAGAGTTTAATGGTACTTTCTCTGAAAAATATGAGATAAGTTTAGTTTTGTTAACAATGAGATAAGATACCTAAAACTGTTAAACAGTACTTTCTTTTGGTTATTGGTTAAAGTGTAGTTGATTTTGTTTGTCACTTGATTGTAAGTCAAACCCTATTCAGTTAGTATTTTCAGCAGTTACAAGATTATTTAATCTCTTGGAATCCTAATTTCAGTTGTTGCAGGATTCTTTAATATGTAGCAATCTGTTCAGGTATTGAGTGTTTAAATTCATTCATATTTTTGTTCTCTTGGTTACTTAATTTTATTGATTGTGTTGGTAGTCTTAGCATATGGTGTCTATGCTCATCTTACATTGCAACAGCTAGTGTTGATGATTCTTCATCTATGTCTGTACTAATTCTGACTTGACAGTATGTTACTTGAAAACTTTATGTCATATGGGTTCTGCTGTGAAAACAAAGTAGTCATACCTGTATAGCTCTATTATGACAGGAAAGTATAAGCATTTTCTGCATCTAAACATACATTTTTCTTGCCTTTGAAGGTAGATGGCAGAAATAGCGCTCCGGGATCAGTTGCATCATACCCTGAGGGAGTGCGTGACTCACTACATGATGGACATGATACTCTAGCATATAGCCAACTCCAGGCTTTAGATGATATTGAACTGGCAAATGTTGTCATATTTGGCAACAAATCATTTCGTCCGCTGCAGCATCAAGCTTGCAAGGCAGCAACTGAGAGCAAAGATTGCTTTGTTCTTATGCCCACTGGTGGAGGCAAAAGTTTATGTTACCAGGTTAGGGGTAATGCTCTGATAATGATGTAAATTTAGCACCCCACCAAATACTGCATGGACTTTTTTTACCAGTTTACTATATCATCTTATGCTAGATATATTTAACTATCATATAGTTAACTTCACAATCGAAGTTTGATACTGCCGTTTTGTAAAGCTTGCTTTCATCCCAAGCTATATTCATTGTAGCATGTATTTTGCAGCTCCCAGCAATTCTCCATCCAGGTGTTACTGTTGTTGTATGTCCTCTGCTTTCACTCATTCAGGATCAGATTACTACTCTGAACAAGAAGTACGGAATTCCAGCCACATTTTTGAATTCTCAGCAAACTGCTGCACAGGCATCAGCAGTTATGCGAGAGCTGAGGTAGGGACCCCTTTATTTGCATGTAGAGGATGATACTGCATATCCTGCTCCATTCGTGAAAAGGGGTAAAAATGGTGACTATAATTTCATTATGCCTTGTCTCGAATCTCTTTTGCACTTTCATTTCCAGCAGGATCTGGGCAATATACTAATATTTGCAAAGCAATGAACGAGCTTTAGCTGGAAAGTATTTCAAGTGACTAGGAGAACATAGAATGCACTAAGCTGAATAGAAAACTTCTTATGCTGGGTGGAACCCTGGTGATAGAGCCTTATGGCCCAAGAAGTAAGTAGGATAGGTGTATTCTCTGTAAAAGGAAATGATCTAGAAGCTATAAAATGTCTCCATAAGTGCGAATGCCACTATTTATTCACCAGGGAAGATCTGGGGCTGGCTGATAATGCATATATTTTGGTGTTTGATCATTTTCTATATTAAGCTTAAAGATGAGAAAAACCATGTGCATGTCAAAGTTTTGAGGAAGGAAAACGATGCCCTATTATCTGCTTTTCCCACTTTGTCTATTTGACTGATGTTCATCCTCACCATGGTTTTCTTTCGCTGCTTGAAGCCACCATTACTGTTAATGGATCATATTCCACCATAATTTCCACTCTATCTCGCTTATATATGATTCCAATGATCAAAAGAAGACCATAGCCAATAGTTACTAATAAGTAATAACCCTTCAACTCTTCAAATGTTTTTAGTTAGTAGGGTTTTACGATGAACTACAGTTGTGGGTATAAGAAAATTAGAACAACTACTTTGTTGGAAATGCAAATTACAGTTGTTTGTTTGGAAGTGAAACTACCTAATTGCACATATTCCAGATTGGATTCATTGGCGTTGGCATCCTTTGGGATTGTTTGGTCACATATTAAAGTAGGCCAAGGGAAAGAGGAATGGATAATTTTCCCTTGAAAGTCCCTAGTGACTTGGTAAGCCATTTACCTATCTAGAGGTGGAGGGGAATGAGAAATTATTTGTGGACCACATCTCAAGTTATAGTCTTCTAGCAATATTGACTTCTATTGAGGAATAGGATATTCTAGCAATATTGACTTCTATTGAGGAATAGGATATTCAATAGCGATGTTGAGGATGTAATTGAAGCTTGGGGTACTGATAGTGACTATATGATGCTTTATTTGCAGGAAAGGGAAGCCATCATGCAAACTGTTATATGTTACCCCAGAGAGAATTGCTGGAAACCTTTCATTTCTGGACATCCTACGATCCCTATATCAGAAGGTAGCTGTTTACTGTTTGTGCAATCACTTTGTATCCAGTTGTAACTTTTGAGATTTGCACCTCTTGGTGGACAAAGTGCCAAAGAAGGGTCTACTCATGGCTGCTTTTTCCAGGGTCTGCTGGCAAGATTTGTTATTGATGAAGCACATTGTGTAAGGTAATGCCTTTTCTGAGTTCTATTTGGGATTCACTCATGTTTCACTGATTGCTCAGCATGTCTGCAACCTGAGTAGTTTTATGTCATAGCTTTATGTTACCCTATTCTTTGCAGCCAATGGGGACATGATTTTCGACCTGACTACAGAGGATTAGGATGCCTTAAGCAAAAATTTTCTCAAGTCCCCGTGATGGCATTGACTGCAACGGCAACTCAATCTGTCAGGAAGGTGGTCATGCAGCTGAAGTTGTTGTTGTTATGGTTCTGATTTGAACAGCTATCTTGAATTTGGAAATAATCTGTGCAGGACATTCTGAAAACTTTAAGAATTCCTCATGCAATAGTTCTTGAGATGAGTTTTGATAGACCTAACTTGAGGTATGAAGTGCTGGCCAAAAGCAAGGATTCACTGAAGCAGCTTGCGCAACTGTTAAAAGATCGTTTCAGTAACATGTGTGGTATCGTATATTGTCTTTCCAAAAGTGAATGCATGGAGGTTTCAAAATACTTAAATAAATGTAAGGTAAAGACTGTGTATTACCATGCTGGTTTAGCTGCTCGCCAGAGAGTTGCGGTTCAAACAAAATGGCAAAATGGAGAGGCTCATGTAGTCTGTGCTACAATTGCGTTTGGAATGGGGATTGACAAAGCAGATGTTGTGAGTCTGGTTCAGTTGCTTTCTAAAACGCAAGCTGTTGCCTTGATATTTCTGTCTTGTTTATGTCACCATCATTTTAATGTGCAGAGATTTGTTATACACAACACACTCTCCAAATCTATTGAAAGCTACTACCAAGAATCGGGAAGGGCAGGAAGGGATAATCTTCCTGCGGCATGCATTGCTTTGTACCAAAAGAAAGATTTTAGTCGGGTTGTGTGCATGTTGCGAAATGGACAAGGTGCTAAGAATGAAAGATTTAAGACGGCGATGGTACAAGCAAAGAAAATGCAGGCCTATTGTGAGCTAAAGGTATTCATTTCTTCTTGTCAAAACCATGTTTCTCCATATTCCATTGATTTGTTCTAGACTGCCATGTTTACCAATGCTGAACGGTTTCTGTACCTGTACTTAAAAGCCGCAGGATTCTTCTGAATTCCTAGAATGTGAGATCCTGGGTTGTGTATAAAGAACCTCAGCTTTTTCTGATTTAAATCTCTTGTTTCAATACATCCCAATAGAGAACTCGAACATTCTTCAAGTACTGTTACTAAAAGCACAACTAGGAGGCATAGAAACATTGACCAGGGAGTAGAAACACACAAGTCTTGCCTGCTTTAGTAGCTGAATGAATAAAGCAGCCTCTTTCCCTAGGATAGTCATCTCAAAATTTTCTAGTTATTTTGACTAATCCATTGCTTGTGCTTATAAGCATCGACTTCATCCTTGACCTATCAACCTTTCTGACAGTGTCCTTTCTTATGGATATTTCAGACTGAATGCCGGAGGCAAACACTTCTTGAGCATTTTGGGGAGGGCTTTGACAGGCATTCCTGCAAACATGGTCCCAGTCCTTGCGATAACTGCTTGAAGACATGTCGATGATACTCACTTTGATTAAGTTGTGGTCATGCTTGATGATGGATGGAGTCCAGATACATTTTCAACCAAAATCGAACTAGTTGAAGCTGGAGTCTTCTCACTCAGTGTTGCTGAAGCGGATATTGGTGGATATGGAGGTCTGGTAAAACTGTTAAAAAAGGATGTCGAACATGAAGAACTACTATGTTTGATCACTCACTATCCGCTCTTCACCATTTGAATGTATTCTTTCTTGATCACTATCAGCAGATTCTGACATAGGAATGCTATAAAAGCTTTATGGATTTTGTTCCTCGGAATATATTTTAAGATCTTTTTTTAATCAACCTTATAAGGCATAGCGGATGGAGAGGGAACAAAACTCAATCTGTCTGACGATTAGGCCGGGTTTTCTTAGATCCAATAACCAATGATGAAGAGCTGAAAAAAGTGGATCAATCAAAACGGAGTCTATAGTGGAGAGGGAACAAAACTCAATCTGACGATAGGGGTTTTTTTTAGATCCGATAACCAAAGATGAAGAGTTAAAAATATAGACAATCCGATCCGAATGCATATACGGCTGTGTTTTCGACGGACCACACAAAGTCCTAGTCCTAGTCCTAGTTAGCTAAGTAATTCGTGGAAACTTACTAATTTCGAGTCCTACAAGGAGTCTTCTTCTCACAAGGAAAACAAAGAAAAAAAGGTCGTCCTTGTAGGCTACAAGGCTACAAAGGAATAAGATACCTACTGCTTGTCTGCTTACAAAGATTGCTAGCTATAAATACACCAAGTTTGTTATGCTTGCACTCGCAGCACCACTTCTCCCGAGAGCCATTATCGATCGAAGACCTGCAGCTAGCTACTCTCCTCTTGGATCCGCCGCCATGGCAACAGAGCTCAAGAAGAACTGCGAAAGCACCAGCACCAGTGGAATTCCCACAGACGTTTTAATGCTGATAGTTCGATTTCTTGGCCCGAGTCCCAAGGATGTCGCCAGCTTCAGGGCAGCATGCAAGTCCTGCCGCTGGATCGCCGCCGAGGCCCACCTAACGTCGAGCACCAAGCAGAGGAAACCCCGCCGTTGCCGCTTCTATCACGACTCCAAAGCTCCTAGGGCTGCCGATAAGGGCGGCAGGTGCAAGCGAGGTCGATGAGTGAGCGACCAGAGAGATTTTGTTTTGTTTCATGAGTCATGACGATATTGCTATTTTTTTTTTTTAATAGTTAAGCACGGCAGTGGAGAGAGTACCAAGCTGGAGTTGATAGAGGGTACCAACCTTCGAATCTGACACCTAAGCTGTCATACCGGACAAGCTAGGGGAGGTTGGTGACGATATTGCTATTTTGGCTTCTAAAGATTTGCCATTTTTTCTTTTGATATTTGTCTTCCTGCAAACAATTTTGCTAAAATATGAACCTGTTTGCATTATGCGATCTTTTTGTTACCATCTGATATGCGTCACACACAATTCTAGTGCACGGAGTTATGTACCACCCTGTTGTTTATTGCTGTACTTTTTTTTTTATTTTTTATGAGATAACCCAAAGGTGAGATTATTGGAAGAACTCTATTTCCATCAGATCGGTGTGAATGCAACAAACTTGGAGGCTCAGCTAGGGCCTGTTTGTTCGATCCAATTGCTCAATGAAGCGATGTATGATTTCTATAAAGCCCTAGTGCGGTTGTTACACAGCATCAAGCATCGCATCTGATGAGGGTTTTAGCAGCCATACCAACAGTTTTAACGGCGGCCACATGAGCGCCGCTAATGTTTCAGCGGCGCCATTTTCCCTTGCCGTCGCTAAAATCGCCACTAAAAGTGGTTTTTGCCCTTTTTCGGTTGATTCAAGTGCTGAAGAAACGAGGAACTTAAAACATTTTGATTAATTAGGACAAAAAAGAAGATAAAATCCCCGGTTAACGACAAGCATAGCACCTTGCTGTTGTTGGTGTTCTTAGCTAACTATGATTTAAGACCATCTTTGGATTTAAAGAGCATTAGCGGCAGCGGCTGGAATTTAAAAGAGTATCCGCCGCTAAAAGTCACGATTAGACGACACTTTAGCTGGAAACTGATAAGTATTAGCGGCGGCGGCTGGAGATTAAAAGAGTATCCGCCGCTAAAAGTCACGATTAGACGACATTTGGCTGGAAATCAAAAGAGTATTAGCGGCGACGGCTGGAAATTGAAGTTTCGAATATGTTTTTAAAACCTTTTCTAATGTATATATGCATGTGTCTACTATTATATTATGACTATTGGGCACCGACTTAATCCAATATAGGAGACGGAAGTTAGGAAAAAAAATGTTTCGATGCATAAATAATTTAATTAATTAAGTTCATTTTTTATTTATATAACATGGTATCAAAACAAAGAGATCGAAGGAACACTGAGAAGTAATTAGTGTCGCCGCTAAAAGTCTTTTTTTTTTCTTCTAATTTCAAGTGCTAATGAATAAGTTGCAAGGTGTTGATTTTAAGTGCTGAAGAAAGGAGAAATCTAAAATATTTTGCTTTAATACTGGGAAAAGAAGAAGACAAAATCGCCGTTTAACGACAAGCATCTTGCTAGAGTTGGTGTTCTTAGCTAACTATGATTTAAGACCTTCTTTGGATTCAATTCAGATTTGCAATTAAGTGTAAGGTTCTTCTGCAAATTAATTGTTCCTCAAGATTATAGATCAAATCCAAGCTTTCAAATATAAAACATCCCCCAAGCCCATCATTTCCAACACCTAAAAACTCAAAATCACATGCACGAACTGCTACATGTATATGCAGAACCCATGCATGAAAAAAAAACAACGAAAATAACCACTTTTAGCGGCGATATTAGTGGCGTCCAGGAAAAATATCGCCGCTAAAGCATTACCGGCAACGAATTTGACGCCGCTAAAAGTGTCGGTACGGCCGCTAATACTATTGACCCTGCAGGCTGCAGCGGCGCTTGGGCATATTATAGCTAAGCTCAGCTGGAGGCTGGTTATCACACTGCCCGATAGTTATTGGGCCGGGCCTTCACATGTAAATGTAATCGTTCATTCATGAACATTGATATGAGGCTAATGAGGTGATTGATAGTTAGAGCTCCTCTACTTGATATGTTGCTGGTGATTAATATCTATCTAAGAAGCTTCTCTTTAATGAATTAAACTTTCAATTAACGTGTATGTTTGGATTTAACTGTAAACACTAGAAAAGTTGTATTTGTATGAAGTTCATATGAATGAAGTCGAACCTCATTCCATCAACTTCATTTGTTAGAGTTCTACCAACTTCTTCGGATAACTTCCATTGTTGTTTCCTATTGATCGACACTTTTGTCCAAGAGATCGATATTAAAATTATAGGTTTTGCATTTTATGATGAAGTAACTTAGCATGGAAAATAAATGATTGGTCTAAATAATAAGCGCACACATCAATTGCATGTTGGTTAGGTTTCTTCCTCAATTTGATTAGGATTACTGACTGAACTAGCTTTCATTTACACGCATCCCTAGATTGGAATAGAGGGAATTTACGAGCAAAACTTTTGCTGACGGATTACAAATGAAGAAGAATGGGGTGTTATGTTATCACAGAACCACTTCATCAACTATTTTTGTTCTTTGAATCAATACCTTTTCTCTGATACCATTTTGGCATTACAAGTGTTCATTAGCCTAACTTCCATTAGAATTAGGATCTCCGCTACGAATTATCATGGATATTTCCTTAAAGAAGCGGCACCTAAATCCACGACGTTGAACTCCCGCTCTGATATACCATTTTGACTCTACCACTCAACCAAACGCTTTCTAAAGATGAAATATGTTACGAATTCAGAGTTTTTGGACGACGAGTTTTACTCCTCTTTTTTAGGCATTTGTGGGTATTTAACAATTGTTGTTTTAAGCTTTGTCAGCTAATAAGTCCTTGGACCCTCTCTTCTAAAATCTAAACTTTATCACACTAAACATTTATTTCAGAATTTTGATAAGTGATTCATGCTTTGTAGGTAGTTTGATGCAAATAGGTTGTGTTGATAGATGCGTGCATCAAGATGCGTGTCACATAACATTCATAATTGGAGTGCCAGAACTATCCTGATTATATGTACCCATGTGTAGCTGCATTAAGGACAATAGAATGGAAGGACCTGTAAAATGCCGCTTGTTAGCTATATGAGAACAATAGGTAGTCTAAAACTAAGACTAATTTTTGCAACAAACAAACAGTCACAGTAGCATTGCTTGTTGCCGAATGATTCATTACGGAAAAGGGCTTTCAATGGGTCATCTAAAGAATCTAACTATCATCTGTACTCGCTGCTCCATTCCCACGACATCAAAGACTCATCAGTCTTCATTCTCTGCAACCGATACTTTGCTCAGCCTGCTCGGAGTCGACTTTGTGTCTTTGCTCCCTAACCGTCTCCCAACAGTCCGACGGCGGTCGGAACCAAACACGGCTCGCTGCGCCACTGCACCAGAGTAAGGATGTGCCGCCACCGCCGGCACGGTGCATTTGTTGCTCTGTGCAGTGTCCCCCTGGTTGCTCTTGTACATGTTGGAGGTCTCTTTGGCATTGGGCATTCTTCGATTCCTGGAGAGCCTGTGACAAACTAGAAGAAGAATAGATTTGAGTCTCCTGTATGCCATTCTGATAGCTGATAATGTGATTTATAGTTGCAGCAAAAGAGTACAAGGAACCAGAGAAGCTGGGCGGCTGAGGAGGACAAAGATAGACTACCGAAAGTTGCGAACCTTATCATACCTTCACTGGTGGTGTATGCTTTGACTCTCTTGCAAGATAAGAAAGTGCCTATGGATGGCAATCCTTCCTGTGGAAGCAAAAGCGACGGGAGAATCTCAGCAACTAAAAGATCACAAGCTTACCCCATGCAACCGGCCATTCGCGCGGTGCATTGGATCATCCTGATAGGGATTTCAAATGATTCAGGTGACAAAAAATCTTGGACCACATCAACCAGGTGATGTAACAGAGATAATCACAATAATAAACGTAGGGAGGATGGACTTTTAACTTTGGTGACAAATTGTAGAACTCATTCATAGAATACAGCTTTGACAAACATGATCACCGATCCGGTGTACCCTGATTTTGACTGTGAGTATGTTATGTACAAAAATAAATCATAAAATTACATGGTTGTGTGATCCATCTGTAGTCTTGTGTGTATATCTTCTATGTAGAGAGCACCAGCAAGGAGCCGACGGTACCAATTTCCAGCAAAACAAACAGATGCTGCCCTTCATCTACAGCTTCAAGTATATGCCTTTAATGTGGAGGAAACCGGCAAGAAGGCACCAGAACAGAATCTCCACCAAAACAAATGCTAGAGTTCCCCACCTCTCCGAATGAACGATGGTCTGGAGCAGAGCTTCGGTCAAGTTTACCTGCCACACAAACAGTATAATTCAAGACATAAGTATGTTTTGCTATGTTCCTCCACGATTCCAAAAATGGGCAGAACAATTCAGACATATAAATACATCTCAACCTGTGCTTTTGCCAGCATTGTGTAGGTGGATGCATAGGTGATTTTCTTGTGCGAGAATCCGATTTATCATGAGAACCTATATTGGCAAGTGCATTACCGTTGTGAAGGTTTAACATTAGGATAACTTTTAAACAGGTTTTTTAAAGTGGGTCCACATTTATAGGTGGACATGAACTGCACAGCAGGCTCACTTTAAATAGTAACAAGCTCTCTCTCCATGCTATAAAAACAATCATCAACACCCTTAATCACTGAAATTTCATGCAAATTTCTACTATATTTTTTGTACTAGGGTCAAGTGGCAAATATATCAACACATAATTATATGGAAGAAAGTGATGGTTACTTTCACTCGAAATAGTGAGCTTGTTTCATAATGTTGAACTCTAAATAGACTTGGGGAACAAATTATACATGAATTACAAGACGAGAACAAGAGAGAGATACCAGGTTATTTGCAGGTGACCGCCAATAAAAACCTTGGACAGCAGCTGGAAATAGCTCACAAGCTGCCAAAGAATAGACAATGAGAGCATTCATGCCCATCCACTGAAGTAACACGAAAGGCCACCTTAAACCTTTATAATCAACCTGCGCGAAACATGACTATCAATAACAGTGCTAACATTTACCAAACTGAAGGAGCATGCCAGCTTGTCAAAACCAAAACAGGGAAAATGCTAAGGTGCAGGACTATTTTTACAATACCTACCATTTCGTATAGATTCCTCTACATAGAAGTGATGCTTGGATTTCCATTTACCATTATCTTGAACAATTCAATGAGCAACCAATTTCATGAATCACTTATAAAACAATATATGTTATAGACACTAAAACAACTAAAGCAGACCAAATATTACACATATTTCAAGGGCTTACTATGTAGTATACAACAGTTAAGACCAGCCCAGACACCCCTCCTGTCAGAAACGTATAGCTCAACGTATACAATGGCTTACTGAAAGGCATGCCTGAAAGGAATGAAACGAAAGGCACACAACTGAGTACAAGAACTTTAAACAATAAAAAATCATCTAATTTGTATATACTTGTATATACTCAATTTACCTAATATGTATACCGCATATCCACAAAGTAGAAGTACCAAAGATGTGATTGACCAATATAGCATTCTTTGTCCATGACTCTATAGGAGAAGAAAACAAAATCAAGTGGTGAAAGCATCCATAAGAAAACATAAAACTTCGCATCAACCAATAGTACAAAAAAAATAAAAAGCAACGACCATAATAAGTGAGAATTCTACATTTTTGCCACACCAATATAATTCTAATTACTTATAATTGCGATTACCTTTTTCATCGCAAATCAAACAAATGGCACATATATTACAAAAACAACATCTCAATCGCATATATTAATTTCAAGAATACAGCCCTTGAGTAGCTCAAGTGTTCAGTACCCAGTGGTGGCAATGGGTTGGTCCTGGGTCCAATTCCCAAGCACTCAAATTTGTTGGAAATGTAGGGCATTTGCCCTCCTAAGCCATAATAAAAGGCTTAACTAATAATAATAATAATTCAAGAATGAGTCTGCAAGAAACTTATGAGAAGCAAATATGTCCATATCTTGAAAATGAAATATTTTGTGATAAAACGACTTTTGGCAACTAATTGACACTTTACCTTAAAATGAATGAGCAAATGGCCAAAGTGTAATCCAGCAAAACATGTCACAGCAGCCATTAATGAGCTGATAAAACATTTAATCAAGGGAAAAGACTCAGCAACAATGAGGTAATTTTAAATTGCAAGAAGTCTGATTGTAATCAAAGTAGTCAACTACCTCAAAATACCCTCAGGATCAAATGGGGCAAGGCACCAGCCAGGCGAATTTGGTGGAAGGGGCCCATAATCAGGAGAGTTTAGACTACAATCCTGCCAAAACAAAATGTTTAAGTGAGGGCTTAGTTAATGCTGATGCACAAGGCAAATTAGCCATAATTATCATTTGAACAGAACTAAGAACCTTAGTTCTTCGATACACCGGATGCTGATAAAGATGCCTCTCACCGAGAAAAACCCGATCGATCAGGCCAACAGAATTGCAAGGAGGCCCAAGGCTACCCTGCAGTCCACAATGCACCTACCAATTGGCACATGCAAGTCCATAAATATTCTGAGAAGGCCAACAATTTGAAAAGAACAGAAAATGCTACACATGTATCTCAGTTATAAAAGATGAAGTTAAGAAAAACAAAAGTTGGAAGCCCTCGCAAGGGATAAGACTTGGATTTCTATTAGGGTCAAAAGAGGACAACTAGACCAAATATCAAATGGTGATCAGTAGTCAATTAGAATGTGCAAGCTGACAATCACAACAGACATACCAACAGTAGGAAAAACAAAGAAGGATTCAAAGAGTTAAGGGTTTGAAATTGTAAATTATGCTATGAGTAATAGAACTTCTCTCACTTACATGGAAAATATTGTCAATGCCCAATAAGAAACTAGGCCAGCTATATTGGCCTGTTTTACCAAAATATATGCAGTGAAGCTAGTTGTCCACGTAGGTGAACAAAGCATGTGCAGTAGCAAGAATGGATTTCAGGGAAACAGGAACGATATCGTTAAGGTTGATAAGAAGCTTGACCATAATCAGTATATTCATGAAATAGCCTCATGCTCAACAAATCTCACTAACAGACTGTGATGCCTCGCCAGCTTCAAGAATCACCACCTGAAGTTGACGACGACGCCTAGGAATCACCACCTAGGGTTTTCTTTGGAATAACCACCAAAGAAGGGAAAACAAGCAAAAGCTTTTTTTATCAAAATCATCATCCCCTGTAAAGATGGAGGGAGGCTCATATATATAGGAGATGAAGCGGATTCAACCCAATCGGCTACTACAATCCAGACTCAGTACAATAACTCAACCAACTGAATTAAAATAAGCAAACAAGACTCAAATCCTAACAAATAACAAGACTCAACCAAATAACAAGACTTGACCCAACAAATGAACTCAATCCTCATCCATCCACAAGCTCACTAGTGGACCTCTCCATCGGCGGCGAAAGTAAACGCGGTCGAATTGGCCTCTGGTGTCCGCACCAGACTGTTTATTACATTCACTCGCACCATGATTGCAGTACTAGGGACAGCAAAGGGTGAGTAATTGACTTCAAAAGTTAATGCCGAAAGATTATCTCAAGCAGGAATGAGACATTGGTTACTAGCAAGCTTTGGAGCCTCTGGAAGCAAGTGTGGGAGCTGATGCAAGTTTCCAAATGGAAGCACCACTTCAACTAGCATCTTTGATGTCATTACTTGAAAAGAGTAGGACAGTTCTTGCTCTTAAGCTAGAAGAAACTTATTGACCTGGAGTTCGATCACTAAAAAATAGTACTTATTTCTAATGCAAGCATCGATCAATCAGTAGTACCTAAGTTGAAATATGAATACATTAAACGGATTCAAGCTTACAGTCTCAGTGTGACTGGATGAGGTGGAATTACTGCTTGGAACTTCAAAATACCAATCGGGGAGATAGAGCCCGTAAAGCAAGCCAACATACATAGCAGTGAGTAAGACAGCAACAATCCTTCAGAAAGCAGGAAAGCAAAAACAATCATCTTAGTAGAAACCAACAGTAAGGATTTATGAAAGTCAATAATCAAATTATTGGAATCTTTCATTTAAGCAGAGCACGAGCGGCCGCAATCTTTCATAAACTTGTCAGCATGAAACTCTATGAAAGCAAAACAGACTAAAAACGGGTAATTTTTTCCTCTAACATGTTATTGTTAATAATAGAAAAAGAGAGAAGAACTGAAGACTTATACTTAAAATAAAATTACCATTACTTTAAACATAATAGTTGACTATACAAATTCCCTCTTGTTCACTTTGGACTTGTATTCTTTACTTAGTAAAGCAGTAGTACTTCACATTACTAGTTAATCAGCAGTCACAAAGGTAATAGAAACACAGTAGGCACAGAGATCAATCCACGATAAACATGAGCAATAGATAAACTCTTTGTCCTAAAATATCCTAAATGACTGCATTGTGACACTGTAAGTTGACTACACTTCAATAAGAACAATAGCCCTCTTTGATTGAAACATTTGAGCATCAGAGTCCAACAGATTCAATCATGGTTATCATTACACATCCTGTACGACATGTCCTTAATGAGGAAAGTAGATCATGACAATTGCTTCAAATGTGTTAAAAAAGCGCAAAAGGCAAATTAGTAATGCCACTCGCTCTAGTAAATATGATCTCTCAAATTTCACCTTCAGGCTTTTCCACCATTTTGCACAAAACCTTATAAAGAATGGATTCAAAACAACACCAAAAGGTTTTTTAAAGGACACTCCCATGAGACAAATTTGTTAGGTGGCTCACACAATTTGGAATTGGAAATTTACCCACAGTAACACTTGTCTTAAAGGCTTTGCCTTATGTGTTATATGGTACAGTAACTACTTATGCTCTCAGTTTTTGATAGCATTTACAAAGAAGCAATATACACTTGCAAACTTCAAACATAATGCACCAAATCTCATCCTTTTGACTCTCCTAGCAATAATTTTTCTTAGTTCGAATGGCTGTTGTTGTTCCAATGAACTATATTGCCTCTTACTTCGGAAACTAAAAATAAATAAAACAGTGACACCTTGAACTGCCTCAAGCTTTATGTCTTTGACGCTTAAAAGACAGACCTGTCCTAATCCTCCCATTTAAGGACAAATATATCCATCATTCTAAAAGATGATGTCACCTAAACAATGAAAGCATGAAAAAAAGTTCATTAACTTTGAACTATATTGCCTCTTACTTGGGAAACTAAAAATAAATAAAACAGTCACACCTTGAACTGCCTCAAGCTTTATGTCTTTGACGCTTAAAAGACAGACCTGTCCTAATCCTTCCATTTAAGGACAAATATATCCATCATTCTAAATGATGATATCACCTAAACAATGAAAAGCATGAAAAAATTTCATTAACTTTGAGAATAAGTGATACTTATAGACCTAGATCAACATCATTAAGGGGGCGTTTGGTTGGTGGAATCGTGTGATGCATGGGATCATAGGATGCATGCATCAAGTGGTGCATGCATCGGGCGGTAGATGCACGTGTTTGATTGTCTTTTGGATCAGCCGATGCACTCTGATCCTATATATATATATATATATATACATATTAAAATATATTATATATATGAATAATATATATTATATATATATTAAAATATATTCAATAAAGTTATGTAAACATTAAAATTATGTGAATATTATTTTAATCTCAATAAAGTCATTATATTATTTTAATCTCAATAATATATATATATTATTCATATAATGTTCACATAATGATGCAATAAAGTTAAATTTTAATATATATCAAAATATTATTCATATAATGTTATATATATATATATATAAAATCACATAATGTTATATATATTATCATATAATGTTATATATATATTATTCATATAATGCTCACATAATAATGCAATAAAGTTAAATTTTAATATATATATATTAAAATATTATATATATTATTCATGTAATATATATTAAAATTTTAATGTATATATATTAAAATTTAACTTTATTGAATCATTATGTGAACATTATATGAATTATATATATATTATTGAGATTAAAATATTATAATGACTTTATTGAGATTAAAATAATGTTCACATAATTTTAATGTCTACGTAACTTTATTAAATATATTTTAATATGTTCACAGGGTGTATAGAAAATGCATGGGTGCATCGCGTGAAACGACCATTCATATGATGCACCATTTTAGCCTCAAAACGCATCATACGGTGTATGCATCAGCTGATTTATGGGTCAACCAAACAGGGGATCGTAGGATCACCCTGATTCACTGAACCAAACATGCCCTAAGTCTCTTATACAATTTCTTCAGTTACTGATAAAACTGCACTAGCAAAATAATAAATTAGAAACATCTTTACATAAAACTTTAGGCAGAAGATAAGGCCACAATGGTCAATAGTTCAGTCTTGCTCCCATTCCTAGATATGGAAATCATAAGTACCTATTTGCAGCAAAAACAAGAGCAAATGCTTCTTTGGTTTCAATGAAGTTATTCGAACAGAAAAAAAAAGAGACTGAGAACAGTGTATTCACTAACCATTGAATGTAATATTTCCTCATAAATGAAATCGGAGAATCGACCAAGATACTGCTAGTGAGCCAGATCTCTGAAATTGCTGCTAAAAAGTATCCGATGGATATCCTCTAAGATGTGTAAAACCAATCAGGAAAACTGAAATTCTGCAAAGACGATTTATAAACAACAGAATAGTGCCATATAGTTATACTCATATAAAGGAGCAATACGGGCTCCTTGCCCTTCTAATTAAACAGCATGGCATCTTGATTGTACATCTGATTCTTTAGCACAAGAAAAATCATACTCGCCCCACATAGTTGTCATCCTAAACTTTTGAGATAGTCTTAAGCAAGAACCATTTCTCATCACCTTATATTTCAATCAAATTCAGGGCAGCCAGTTACTCATTTAAAGACTATAAGTTCCTTATCTCTAACCAGCCATATATTCTGAAACATGAATTTAATAGCACTCCTTCTCTACTTCTGACGGTATGAAGCATCATGTCGAGATAAATGGATCTTAAATTCTCAATTCATCAAGTTAGATGTTATATTCTATTCACGCAGAGTAGTTAAGAAGCAAACATAACCTATAACATTCTTTTAGAAGCCACATAAGTGTCGACTTGGTAGATTACCTGTAGCACACCCATCCATCGTATACGATCTAGGTCAACTCCATATGTCAAGTCATTACGGCCATGAAAATATCCACCTATAGCAAGGATATTAGAAAGAAATTATGAAGCAATCTATTAGCAGACAATACTAGGTCATGTAGAACTTTCTATAGAAGCACATATTGAAAATGCCACGATGGAACTTTCATGACATAGATCAACAAGCAAACCTTGTAACAGCAGACCCAGGAGAAAGAGCTTAATTGTCCTCATTATAGCCTTCCTTGTAGCAGTTACTTTGTTAGAAGGTTTCTGCATAACATCAAAGAAATTGTGTCGATGAGCTTAGTCACTTGCTATTAAATAATCCAGCTAATAAAACAGCACTTGGGTCCCAACTAAAACAAAAGAAACAAGCACTGTAAGCACACTATTTTTCAAATAATTACAGCAGTAATATTTCTGAAGCTCAGAATCGGAAAAGTTTGCTCAATGACATTAGCCAGTCATAGTCACCAAACAAGAAAAGAAAGATATCTAAGAAAGAAACAGTCCCCTTCTACACATTCTTATGGTGCTGTATCCATCAATCATTCTGTGATCATCATTACTCAACTGCATTAGTTCCTATAATCAAATGAGCTATATCTTAAAACATGATGACCTCCCACATCACCACAAAGATCACAATCTTTACGCTCTTATTGACAGAAATGTGAGCATTCAAGAACTAATAAGGGCAGAATCAGATTGTTTCACACGAAAACAGTCACAAAGATGTAGATTCCAAAGAAAGTAAAAGGCAAAAGGGATCCATCCACACATCCACGATACCTTAAACACGAGCGCCACCGAGAGGCCAACCCCAAAGAGGAAGAAGGGCATGACGAAATCGGCCAACGTCACCCCAAACCAAGGCGAGTGGTTGATCGCCGGGAACGCTCCCCCCGCATCATCCACAAGTATCATCAGCTGCTCGAGCCACAAAAGCCACCAAACTCATCAAGAATACCCTTCACAAGATCTCCAAGAAGTGAATTATCCAGGATCGGAATGCTTACGGCGACGGTGAGACCGCGGAATACGTCAAGCGAGACGTGGCGAACGGCGGGGCCAGAGGGCGAGGGTTTCGTCGGAGGATCACCGGCAGCGCCGGCGCCGGCGGCGGAGGAGCCGTCATCGAATCGCCACGGGAGGATCTCATCGGAGGAGGGTAGATTAGGAGGAGGAGGTTGGTCGATGAGAGGAGAGCGCTCTTCTTCGATCACCACGGCGGATGACTCCATGGGTCCGGCTTCCCACCTCTAACTGGTGAAGACCTGAGATCCATTGGGTTTCAAACCCTTTAAGCAGTACACCCGAATCCGATCCGGTAACAGTACCAGATCCGATTCATAAATTTTGCTGGCTTACAGCAAGTCAACGTCTTTGGACTTTGGAGTGGATCCATCTTGATTCTTAACGGACGTATTGGATTCGGATCTATAATTCCGTCCGACAACCCAAAACAAGCTCCCTCTCAAACCCGACTCCGCTACCCCTTGGAACACAGGCGTAGGCGAAGAGAGGGAGGAGAGATCTCTATAATCGTCTCCACCTCTCCCGGCGGAGCCTTAAACCTCGCCGGAACCCTAATCCTTTCCGTCCTCCAGTCCCTCATCTTACCCTTCCATGATTCCATCCCTCTTCTAAGGAGTTCATACCTCGTCGTCCGTTCTCCCCACGCATCGCCATACCTCGAAGGAACCCTAGCTCTCCCCGAGAACCCTAGACCATTTCTAGTTCCACCATCTCAATGGATGTGTTAAGGTAGTGATCATTTCACCAAGGTGAGAGGTAGGAGCCGCAATTGACTTCTTAACTGGATACAATCGAGGACGGGATTTCGGAACCGCGAGCCAACGGCGGGAGATAAAGGTAGGAACTTTTGATTTCTTCGTTCTTCGTGTTTCCTCGTTTCCCCCATCGAGTGATTGGTTCAGGTAGGGAATTCATAGATACGTAAGACAAGAAGAAAAGGTTTCTTCTTCAAAGGTTTTTACTCGAATTCTTTGCGTTTCCCGGATTTTGGGCTTCGTTTACTCGCCATTACACGCGGGAAACCCTCTTTTTTTGGGAGTGTTTGATGCGTGGCTATAAGAATTCGAGTTTTCTCCACAGAGTTTGGATAAAGGAGGGCTTTTTTTGTTTCTTTTGGTGTTAATTTGTCGAGGCTTGTTGAATCCCCTGTGATAGTTCCGTTCTGCTGGGAATCATTTGTTTCCCCATTCCACGAGAAACCCTAATAGGGAAACCAATCTGATCGTCCGGGAAACCACGAGGGAAACCAGGGGAAAACCTCTACTTGCTGCTTGTTGGGGGAAACACTTGGAGTGCTTCATCTGTTCCCTTCGTGTTTCCCCTAGATTTCTCGTTGCAATCTTTGCTTTAGCCGCTTTTGTACCTCTTTTTGGTCTGGATTTGCTGAATATTGAAATCTAAGTTGTGCGTATGTCCAGAGTTTTTTTTTGGGCATTTGATCGATATAAATGGCTCCGGGCCATAAAATGAGCATGAAAGTTAGAGGTGATCTACTTATTGTTCTCTCTAGTTGTATTGAGTGACAAAGTTGTTTTTTCTAACTTTTAGCTTCTAAAAAAGAGGTAATAAACATGAGGCAAATGTCTTACCATCATCTCTGTGTGGATTGAACATCATATAGCAGGAGGAGAGGATGCCTTGCTTGCTTGCAACTCACATCCCTTTACTTGGAGTTGCTTTGGGTTGCAGAAATTCAGCTTCTGTCATGTTTCAGCAAAGTTCTGCAGCTACAGAAGAATACACACACATATGACTTAGTGGAAGAACATCAGAGGCCTTTATGATAGGCTAGATTTTGAAATCTTGTTTACTATTTTGAGGAAAACTGAAAGCATATTGCACTTTATATTCGGTGATTGGTTCAACCAGATTAGAGCAAAAAGAGATTGGGCATAAGGATCGGCTTTTTCTGATTATAAATCCAGGGAGTTTGGTTTTGCCCCTAATTTCATTTCCGTTGGTTTTGTTGTTGACATTATTGTTGAGTCGTCCATTTACTAGGTGGTATATCTCGGTTGCCAGGAGCCTTGATAAGCAGATTTAATCACCTCAAAAATCTGTTTAGTTTTATTTCAATGCATGATGCTGTCAGAACCTCTCTGCACTTTTTTTTTTGGATGAGTTGAGCCATTAGGCTGGGGAACACTTAAATAGACGCTACAAAACATCCGACCCAGTGTCCAGGGTGCAATCAAGATCAGCCCGAGAGCGCCTACGCCATCGGGCCACTTTGTACGACACATCATCACAAAATCTAGAACTAATTAAATGTTGCATATATTGCATTGTTTTTTTAAATGTCCTTAAGCATTCAGTGTTTTAAAATTTGAGTGGTTTCTACAGGAAATGTCGCGTACCTCACCTTTTGAAGATGAACATGTTGGACCCACCGATGGTGGCTTGGAGTTTCCAGCTATTGAAGAAGGACACTTTGTTTTTGAAGATAAAAGTTTGGTTTTTCACGAGGGTGATCAAGTTCCAAATGAACTAGAAATGCAGCTGGGGGAAGAATCTCATTCTGATTTTGGTGCCACTGTCTTGTGGAAACATGTCATTAAGGGTAAGAAATGTGGGAATGCTCATGGGGGATCTCATGTTTTTAAGTGTAAGCATTGTCAGAAGATGTATCATGGAACCTACACACGAGTCTACGCCCATTTAATGGGGCACAAGAAAGGAGAAAGTAAAGGAATTGGCTATTGCTCTGTTGTTAAGGCTGACAAAAATCTGCAATTGCTTTTACAAAGAGAAGTTGAGCAAGCAGAGAGCTCTCCGAACATTGTCCCATTGAAGAAGTCAAAGCTAAGTGCAACTTCAGGTATGGTTTCAAATGGTCCTTCTTTAGCTCTAAACTATATGAGTCCTTTGGAGAAGGATTACCAAACACAAGAGGGAGAGGATGTCGATTCCAAAGTTATGCGTTGTTTATGTGCTAATGGCATTCCCTTTAATGTGCTAAGGTCACCACACTGGGAGGAAATGGTATCGGCTATTAGCAGGACTTCTGGATATAAGAGCCCATCATGTGAAAGAGCACTTGCGGTGCTGTTAGAAAATGAAAAAAACAGAGTTGATAGAGAATTAGATGATTTTAAACAGAAGTGGCCTCAGTATGGAGTTTCAATCATCTCTAAAGGGTGGACTGATATCAAGAATCAACCTCTTATAAACATCTTGGCCTCAAACCAATCTGGGTCGTTGTTTTTACATGCAGTCGACTTTTTAGTTTTTGAGAAGTCTCAACGAAGCATCTCTGATTATATTTTAGAAGCAATACAAAAGGTGGGACCATACAATGTAGTTCAGTTCATCACAGATAATGCAGTTAGCTGTAAATCTGCAAGTGATGAAGTTGGAAAAATATATCCAAACATATTCTGGAGCCCTTGCATGGTCCACACATTGAAGTTGATACTAAAGGATGTCATTCGGGAAATCCCTTGGTTGGAGAAGACTTATGTGACTGCCAAGGGCATAGTGAAGTACATCATATATCATTCTCAAGCCACAGAGATTTTTCAAAGTTATCCAAAGTTAGAATTGTTGAAAGTTGCAACAACTACCTTTGTGCACTATATCACTCTTCGTCTTTTACTTGATGTAAGGGAGGCTATGAGTTCCGCTGTCTTATCTGATCAATGGGAGGGATGGGCATGTTTACCTAATCCATCTGTGAAAATGGACCTCTCTCGTATTAGGCAAGTAGTTGTGTCCATTGACTTCTGGAAGGCGGTAGAATTGGCATTATGCATTATAAAGCCAATATATATGATGATTCAATTTACTGATCAAGATGGCCCAATAATTGGAGAAGTATGTGACAGGATGGATAATATGCTGGGAGAAATTAAAGATAATTTGCAAGGAGAAGAAGGCGTCTTTTTAGAGGTGAAAGAGAAGGTCCTGGCTAGGTGGAACAAGGCAAATGTTCCATTGCAGTGTTTAGCCTATGCTCTCACCCCAAAGTATTACGATGAAGAGTATCTTCAGATTCCTGCTCCAGGTGGTATGAAGAGATGCAAACCAGGTGACCTTTAATTCTGGACTGCCGTCTACGTTCAATTGCTCAACTATCAGACATATGCAATATGCGATAACTAGCTTTCTCACTATCTGATACTCTTTCCTTGTTGTACCCTACAGACCTCGATGATGCTATTTTTGATGGTGCCTTAGAGGCAATTCGTAGAATGCACCCTAATACTGACCTGGAAGATACCATTCGTGTGCAATTTATGTCTTTTACGGAGAAGAAAGGAAGGTTTGCCTCTCCAAC
This sequence comes from Narthecium ossifragum, assembly GCA_963920575.1. Lineage (NCBI taxonomy): Eukaryota > Viridiplantae > Streptophyta > Magnoliopsida > Dioscoreales > Nartheciaceae > Narthecium > Narthecium ossifragum. The sequence continues at coordinate 1,396,289 of OY986965.1, forward strand.
AGCCAAAAGAGATGCCAGAAACCCAAAAATAACTGCCTTACAGTGGTGGAAGTTCCATGGAGGCGATACTAAGGAGTTGAGAGATATGGCATTTAAAGTGCTTGCACAGCCAATAAGCACTTTATCAGTAGAGAGACCATGGAGTACTTATAGCTTTGTCCATAAAGCAAAACGAGAAAGATTAAATACAAGTCGAGCAGATGACCTGCTGTATATCCATTCAAACTTAAGATTACTGTCCAGGTTTGAGTTCTATCTTCACTTTTATATCTGTCAACCAAGCCTACCTTTTCCTTCTTCTTCTTCTGGAGTTATGTGCCTATCTATCTATATTCAGGTACAATCCCAGTTACAAGTATGGTCCGCACAGGAAGTGGGATGTAAATCCAGAACATCCTCTTATGGATGAATCTGCTTTAAAGTGGGAGGATATTCGCTTTGTGGGTCTTGATGATGAAAACTCCGTTTCGAAACAAGCATCCCAATCCCAAAATCCTATCCAAGAGCTCTTAAGGATCATTGAAGATGTTCCTTCCAGTAATAATCAATCCGTTGAGCAGACTAATGTTACAAGCATTGGGCGTCCCAAAGGAAGAGGTAGAGGTAGAGGTGGTAGTAGTGCTAGAAACGATCAGAAGGGGAAGACAAAAAAGTTCTTATGATATTTGCTGCCATTTCTAATTTGTCCGAAGCTATCCAAAGGACAAGATCTGCTCCCAGTAACTTCTTGTATATTACAGCCAAAGCTGTAATGCAGAAGATGTTATTAGTTCTAGTGAAGATCTTCAAGCTGATGAGTTTAAGAGTACCTCCTTGTTCTTGTAATGTAAGTTCTGCATCTTTCATTGCTCGTATTACTCTTGCTTACTTAGGATGTATATCTGATTATGGGCTGCAGGCTCGTGTTATTCATTAGCTTCTCTAGAATGTAACTATACGTGATTTTGGAAATGATCAACCATCCATTTTTCACATACTGTATTGCCTTTAAGAAGAATATAAACATCTCAGCCCATATGTTGTGTGAGACCCTGAAAGACTGAAACCACTTATGTGTTGACCAATTCCCATATGCTGATGTGCAGTAAAATATATGGTATAAAGTTAAGATGCTATCCCTTTTGTTGGCTGAGTATGAATTACCTTCTTCCTCTGGCTATTTGTGTTCATCTTTAGTTGCTTTTTCCAGTATAATACTCATAAAGAATTGTTCATATTAGCCTCCACAGTTCATGTTATTGGTTGGTCTTGTCGGCTTGAAGAGTTTTTGGTTTGTCTCATTTTTGGGCGCATAACTTATACTTTCTTATTTTTTTCAAAACCTTGTGAAACAGATCCTTAATACTCCAACAGAAGCTTGAGATACACATTGCAATCACCAGAGGCAAATTTAGCTTCATGAATCCAGTGCAGAATTCCTTCCCCCACTCAATGCCTTGCAGCAATCAGCAACATCGCATCATCAGAACTTGAGACCTCAAATCTTTAAGTTTGAATGTGTGGGTTTCTGTTCCTTCTTTGGGGAGTTAATTTGGAACTTTCGAGTTGCATCAGTGATTTACCAAGAAAATTGAATTTTTGAGAAAATTGGTTGGCCAAACGCAGGAGGTTAACCCAAAATGGAATTAACTGGATTGCAGGGGAGGAGATTCACACCTTGCTGCAGCCTGTATTTTTTTTTCTTCAACTTTTTGATATCTTAGACTCTGGGCTTATTCATTCCCAGGAAAAAAAGATAAAAAGAAAAGAGTGCCATCTGTGATTAGGTTGATGCCCTCTTTTACTACTTTGTGGTGAATGTCAACTTGTTACTATATTTCTGAGTCATTTATTTATTTATCTATGTCCACCATTTTCGGGATTGTGATTAAAAAGCTGAGAAAGCATAAGACTGAAAATTAGCAGATATATATGAAGTTCTGAATTGTTTCTTTATTCTTCTTTTTTTTTTCTTTTGAAAGTCTTACAAAGGAAAGCTACCTGAGTTTCAGGTTCATGTTCTACAACATGCTCTCTGAAGATTGACTCATATCTCTTCCATATGGGTATGTTCTTTTAAGCTCCATGCTAACTGTCTTTTGGGAAACTTGTAGCTTGGGCTTTTGTCCCAATAGACTGATCCATGTGTGAACTCTGAAGAACTGGAATGGATGCTTATGATCAAGCAACCCAAAACTTATCGAAACTAAAACATGATCCCCCTAACCTAATTTAAAGGGCATGTTTGGTTGCTAGGAAAACCGGTCTAGTTTTGAGTTTGGATGAATTGAGAGGTTTTATTTCTCATCTACCATAACTTCTCTTTTTTCACTCTTTCTCGAATATTAGAAACCACGAGTTACTATCCTTTTTTATCACCACTAATAGCTGAGCAACTTAGGGACTCAACTTGCAATGTCTTGGCATAAGTCAAGCAGCTAGTATGAAACAACGGATCAACTTCTAATGTTCTTTAGTTATAGAGTAGTGATTTGTGTACATGGGATGTACCCATGTGCACAAACACTGTCCGTTGGATTGAATCGGGATGTTTGTCCGATTCAATCCAACGGTAAGGATTTGTGTACATGGGTACATCCCTAAACTCAAAACATATTTCATACTTTCTTTCATGGATTCCAGCAACGGCGACAACAGTAGCAACAATGGAGGTGGTGGCACCGACATGAAAAGATCAGCAAGCTTCGGGACCCCGCTGACTGCTTCACGACTACTTTTCTCGCCATGCCAGAGCAATCGCAGAGAGAGTGAGTTAAGCTGTCCAGCTCAAAGAAGCTTGCATTTGCCCATCACATGCCAATCTTCTAATGATGTTAAGTTCAATCTGGCCACCTTAGTTGCATCCATGTTGGCTGGTGAAGTTAGGAATGTTGCTTTATACATGAGATGAGATTGATTAAAGCCATAGCATGTGCATACCCTGAGGAAAGAGAGAATATATAATAGAACACAACCCCACTTAGAAATCAGCTTCAATCTCAAACCATGAGCTTATCACATCACCTCAATATCTCCATAGCAAACACTCATATGATTATGATCTTCTTATATATGAGAAGATGGGCTTTCTAGCTTCTTTTTTTATCAATAAGGGCTATACAGTATAGTGCAAAAATATGATCATATATCCAAATATGAAGATGGGCTTATATAGTTTTCTTCAGCTTTTCAAAGAAAACTTTCCTTTTTCCTTTGACAAAAATGCTAAACATGATCATATATGCAAAGAGGAAGATGGGTTTTCTTTTTTAAAATGAATAAGTATAGTTTTATTGAGCTTTTGAAAGAACCTTCTATTTAATTTCACAAAACCATGCAAAATAGTGTAAAGGTATGCATTGGTGGAGAGGAGGCCCTTTTGTTTGGATTGGATGAGGAAAAGAGACTAAAGTGGAGAGGGTAAGGTAATCAGGGCCCAACAAAAGACATGAGACAACTAGCAAAGAGGAAAAGGAAGCATTAGAGTGAGGTGAGTGAGGGGTGGGTTTCTACACCCCCACTTGTTTGGTACACCAAATCATGGCATCACCATTTTACCAAACAAAATTTATAAAATAATGCATACTTCTACTTTTATGAGTTA
>OY986965.1:1400071-1420071 GCA_963920575.1 Narthecium ossifragum
GGGGGGTGGGGGGTGGTGGAGGTAGGGGATGAGGGTAGAGGGGGAGGTGGGGGATGAGGTTGGGATGGGGGGAGAGGGGGAGGTTGGGGATGAGGGTAGTTTAGGGTTTTTTTTACTTTTTTTTTATTTTTTTCAAAAATTGAGAAAAATCAGGAAGTGTGGTGTGTTGAGTTGAAAACGTGGTATGGATAGCCGCACCCTATTTTGAAGGGTAGTTTTATATGCACCACCACTTCTTATAAAATGCACCACATTTTTCTAATGTTTAACTCATCAATGTCTCATCAATATCTAAAGTGCACTTAGAAAAATGTGGTGCACTTATAAGAAGTGGTGGTGCATATAAAACCACCCTATTTTGAATAATATAGGGGTACTAGTCCTATCCCCTGACATCTCCCCTCACCTCCCTCATAGTTCCCCACTAACCCCCCCTAACTCCCCCTCGCCCTCACTATTACCCCCTCCACATCAGCAGTCACATAGGATAAACCCTGCCACATAGGATGCCAATAGGACAACAAAAGATTAACTTATAACCATATCTCCATATAATGATGATATATATATACACACATGTAATATCAAACTTTTATAAGGATAGATATGCAATTAACCTATGATATATATATATGTGTGTTTAGTCTGTGTGTGTATCATGATGATGTTAAACTTTTAAAGATAAATGTATAATTTAAAAGCTCGTCAAGAATAGTTATGTAATATTTTGGTTTTTAGTTTAGGTTAGGTTAGATCAGATGACATGAGCTAAACCAACGATACTTATGTAAGAAGTTAAGGATTTGAGAGAGATATACGGTATTTGACAGTTTAAAAAAATAAATGTGTAATGTAAAAGCTTTTCAATGACATTTTGTAAGATACCTATTTTTTATTCAAGAAAAATAAAAATATATTCTGATTTTTGTTTTTTTTTTTTTTTTGGTTTTATAGCTGAGCTGGTGATTCTGATTTATGAGATCCGACTCAAAATCATCGATGTAAATATATACTAACAATCTGCACAGTGAGATCATGTGATTGATTTGGCCCCTCATTAATGTCCTTGACGTGTTAATCAAGCGAGACATGAACATGAACATATATAAGTGTATTACAATCTCAGAAGGTGTAATGTCATGATCAAACTATTACGAAGTTTGTTCAAATCTTAGCTTTTAATCTTTGTAAGAAAGAAAGCTCAAGGAAATTTAATAAGAAAATGGAGTAACTTGGCCATAATCTTCCAATGCTATCAATTTATATGTTGCTCAACTAATCCCAAAAAAAAAAAAAATCAATTTATATGCCAAACTAAAATCCTATTATTTAATGTACTAAATTCTTTATGAAAAATCGACCTAAATTGGAAATGGTACTAATTTAATCACTTTCAATTGTCTTTTGCTTTTCTTTATAACAATTATTACACATAGAAGCGATTGCTTTTGCTTTGAAACGTCGCCTTCCAATCCTTCTTTCTTAGCAATCCCTTAATTATATTTGATACATTTTTGTAGCTTAGAACTCAAGTGATGCCAAATTAGCCTCATAGGCTGCTAGTTATATAAAAGCATGGACTCAATGATGAGTAGTAGTTTGCTTGGTGCTTTCTAGTTGGATGGTAAGATATATCTGTCGCTACAACGAATTAGTGGTTTAGCGTGGCTTCTTATCATTGTTTCTTTGTGAGTTCAATCAGATTTTCAATTATCACTGCAGACCTGCTGGTCCAGTGGTTGATACATGTGATGTGGTCTTCAAATTTAGATTAAGGATCGAATCTCCTGAATTATAGACATTGGCCTTGGATTTCTTCGGAGGATACTTGCATAGATCGATAGTTTGGCTCGAACGTGTTTGGTTTTGATTCGAGGATTTCGAGCGTGGAGTTCAAGTTGTAGTTGGAACGATATAAACGAGAACAGCTTACGGCATCAAAACAGACATATTTATAACTTAGAGTGAGTATGCATGTAGTGTATTTGCACCCCTAAGCTCGGATAATAGATTAAAAGGATATGATAGCCTTTGAATGAATGTTATGAGTATGTAATATGACACTGCAGCTTATTATTCACTTAAACATCATTCAATTAACCTGAAAAAGTTTCCAAATAAATCTTAGAAGCATGCATGACCATTGAATTATATGTTAGGAAGGTGGAGCCTAATCGAATTCTAATATGACTTAATATCTCGTCTTTGATTGTGTGATTGGAGATGGTTTAGGCATGTGGTGATTGATGACTTTTCTCTAATCAATATCTCTCTTATTCAAGACCTACTATATGTAGAATTCCTATCTTGAAGGGATTCAATCAATTTGTTAATTATGATAGATTCTACTTCTCATATGGTATGATTAAGAGATTGATTGAATGTGTGATGTTGAGCAGCTATATAAAGGCTACCAGGGCTTTGGTTTCGAAAGAAGAAATCAAAATATAAAATCAAGGGAGAAATCAAGAGGTAAGTTGTTGTCGTAGGAGAAGAAGAGAGGGTCAGCCAAAGAGAGAGGCCGTCCAGAGAGAAGGCACCTGGAGAGAGAAAAGACTGGCAGAGAAGAGAGGAAAGACAAGTATTTGTATTTGTAATCATTCTTCTATATTCAGGTCAATGAAACCACGTAAAAATCTCTTGTGTCTATGTTTTTCTTTATTATTCTTTTTTTTTATTCTTTCGTTCATTAGTTGCTCGATCTCGATCCCAATCCGAGGGAAGTATCCATCATATACTCCAAAAGACCCAATTGGTACCAAGAACATAGGTTCATGGGTGATCGTGAGTGATGGCGGAGGATGGGCAGATCAACATCGGCAAATTCAACGGTATGAACTTTGGATTATGGAAGATATAAATAGAAGACTATCCCGACCAAAAGGATCTATTCCTCCCCCCTTTGAGGAAAGAAGAACAAGCAAAAGGATACAACCGGTCCAAAGTGGGAGATCCTTGATCAGAAGGCTCTAGGGACAATTTGACTCTCCCTAGCACAATCAGTGTCATTCAACGTATCCAAGGAGAAGACTACAGAAGACTTGATGACGGCCTTATCAAGGATGTACGAGAAGCCCTCTTTCTCGAACAAGGTGCATCTCATGAAGAAGCTATTCATTATGGGTCCGTTTAGCTCGCCGGAATGGGAGCGAATGGGAGTGAATCCGGTGAATCCCGGAATCGGCGGATTCCGGATTCCCGGATTTCGCCGTTTGGCTCGCCGGCGGATTCCGTTTTCGGCGTCCGCTCATCCCGAGCGGACGCCGTCCGCGGATTCCGGATCCCGGATTCCATCCGGGATCAGGTCCAAACGAACCCTATGAAGATGGTTGAGGATTGCAACATATCACTTAAGGGCGTGTTTGGATACCGCGGGGCCCGCGGATACCTCCCTCGGCGTCCGCTCGAATTGGAATCCGCCCTTGGGCGGATTCCAATTTCCGGGATCCGCGCAGAACCCAAACGCTGGATCCCGCAGTACGGGATCCGCGCGTTCACCGGATACACGGGATCCCGGCGGATCCCGTGTATCCAAACACGCCCTAAATGACTTTAATGAGGTAACTACTCAGTTGGAGTATGTTAGTATTGTCTTTGATGACGAGATTCGTGCCCTTCTTCTTTTATTGAGTTTGCCAGAGAGTTTGGAATAGTATGATAGTGGTTGTGAGCAATTCAATTGGATCAACGAAGTTGAAGCATGAGGATGTGATCAGTTGCATCCTAGGAGAGGAGGCTCGTAGGAAGGATGCCGGGATCACAAGAGGTGGATTCGAATCCGTCTTAAATACAAAGTAAAGAGGAAGAAAGTTAGCTAAAGACAATAAAAGCCGTTGGAAATCCAAGTCGAGAAGAGGAAGGTCAAAATCTCAATAAGAAGGAGGAGATGGTTGCTGGAACTGCGGGAAGAAAGGTCACTTCAAGCGGGGATTGCAGGGCTGTACTCCACCCTTTAGGAGATCTACGAGGACTGTTAAACCCCCATCGAGGTACTCTCCTTCCTTGCATTATTAATTAGTGACTGATAACGGTGAATCAGAAAGCTACGAGAAAGCTTTGGGTGATGAAGCCAGGGACAAGTGGGAGCTAGCCATGGATGATGAGATGGAGTCGTCATCATCGAACAAGATATGGAAGCTGGTTCCATTGCTAAAAGGTAAGAAGGCTTTACACAATAAATGGATTTACCGGCTGAATGAAGAGCATGATGAGAGCAAGCGGTACAAGGCGAGAGTGGTTGTGAAAGGCTTTGAGCATAAAGAAGTATTGACTACACCGAAATATTCTCTCCGGTTGTCAAGATAACCACCATCAGACCGTGTTGAATATTGTTGCGATTGAGGACCTGCACTTGGAGCAGTTAGATGTGAAAACGACGTTCTTCCATGGTGACAAAGAGGAAGACATTTACATACACCAACCACAATGCTACTTAGAGGCTAGGAAAGAGAACATGGCTTGCAAGTTGAGGAAGAGCTTGTACGGGTTGAAACAAGCCCCGAGACTGTGGTACATGAAGTTTGATAGCTTCATGAGTGCAAGCGGGTTTGTGAAATATCATGCCGATCACTATTGCTACTTCAAGAAGCTGAAAACCTCATACTTGATCATTCTCTTGTATGGGGGCGTTTGGCACGCGGGATGGTATTCGCGAGTATCCGCGGGGGTGAATCCCGCGCGCGGCGTCCGCTCGATTCGTTGTTCTTCCTTGTTCAAGTTGAGAGAACCATGTAAAAATCTCGTGTCTATGTTTTTAATTGTTCTTCATTTTTTTTTTTGTTCTTTCATTCATTAGTTGCTCGATTCCAATTCGAGAGAAGTATCCCGCATATATTCCAAGGAACCCAACATTATATCAACCAAGAATAGAAAAATTATTATCCAATTTTAGAACTACTCTAATTTGAGATGCATTCAATATTCTATTTTTATAGGGTGTTTTTGGGTAACAAACACTCCAATAGATTTGCAATGGATATGCAACAGTTCGTATGAGATTTGCCTTTGATGTAAACACGTGTCATTTATCTAGACCTCCACGTGACAATTTTTGAAATAAATAGCCGTTAATTCAATCCGGGAGGCATGGAAGTACCATACAATAGAGACATCAGGAATACATCCTCTTTCTTCTTTTTTCCCTTCTTTTTTTAAAAAATAAGTCTCACTGGAACATTGGAGAAATCCCAATCGGAAAAAAGGACAATTTGGCCTTATTTATACTAAAACTTTACATTGATGGAGATCTATCTTATAAGATCCGGACAATAATTTAAATGGATATTTAAATAACAAATCTAACTCTATTGCTTGAGGACAAACAAGAACTCCAACCCTGTTTACGTGGTACATATAAAGTGGCATTAAAACCATCTTTTGGTCTATAAATTGTCCAAAATTGGAGTGGCGATGCGGTTTTTTCCAAAATAAACTCAATTACAGGATTTCTCACAACCATTTAAGTGGCTCAGTTGGCAATACCAAAGTGTCTCATAGGATAAATGTTGACTCTGGAGGTCAAATCCCAAGCAATCAATCTAGAAGAAAAAAAAAAGAACGATATTACAGTAGATATTTAGCATGTAGCGATGGTGACTTAAGTTTCACACCGATGACAATTGTGGAGTATGACATAAATAAGAATAGAAATCCAATGCTCACTATATATGATGGTGCCCTGATAGATGATGCTGGCCTAATCATCTATAAGGGCAAATACAACATAGATGCCGGATGACTACGCAACTTCGAAAAGTTATATTCTTATGGTCAAAAAATTCTTTGATATCATGTAGTTTAAGGGATTAGCATTATAATACCCTCATCTTTCCAAATCATATAAAAATATCCTTAACTTTCAAATCATGATACTTTAATCTAGACCGTCAAACGACGTTAAATTGAGTCACGAAAAACCGATCACGTGACCGACTTTCACCCATTCCCCACCAACTTTCTCCTGGTCCCTTAGCAACATCAATTTCATGCGGAAAACCACCACTATGCGCACGTGGACTGCTCTGGCCACGCCGACAAGCCGCGAGTTCCCCCGGCAAATCCCATGATGATCTAAGCTCGATGCCCACCATCGGTAACCTCCTCCACTTCCTTCCGGCAGTTCCAATCACCATTCCCTCCGCCCACTTCCACCCTCCGGCAGTTCCAATCACCGTTCCTCCTCCCACCCCTCTCCTTCGCAACTTTGTCTCATGTCTTCTCCTTGGCCACACCGAACCTTGACCTCGTCGTCTCCCTCTACGACGCCTTTGTGCTCATCCGCTTTGCGCCGCTCCCTGCCGCCCGCTCCGAACAACGTGTCCTCTATTTTCTCTTCTCGTCCCTCGGCCTCCGCTACCACCACACATTGGAGTGGACGCCGGTCATGTAATGGATAAAACAGAGCATCTCTGTTCTATAAAAGTAAAACAGAGCTCCCCACCGACTATTCTGACTAGCCTGCCGACGCTCCCTTCTTGGTGAATGCGCTCCCTCTTCATAAGCCAATTGGTGGACCAGCGGCCGATCCGGTATCGCGGGGAGGTCGATGTACCCCTCCAGCATCTTGAGCACATTGGCAATGGTCAGCCGCGGGTCGACCATGACATGGGCGCAGAGCATGCCGACCATTACGAATTGCTCCATGATTCCTAAGGGGTTGGGCCACCCCTTGGAGTCCCGCAGCAACGCCTCGTCGAGCACCTCCTCCGCTCGCCCGGCCTTGATCAGAGTCCAAGCCCAATCGTTGAGCAACACCATGTCCGAAGCCGCCGACGTGTCGTCAGCGGGGAGCAATGTGCTCAAGGAGTGAGCGAGATCGCCGGAGCAAGCGAGTGAGGTCGGGGAATAGGAGGAGGGAGCTCGAGAAAGCAAAAGCTACCGGTGAGGTACTTGTGGCGTCATTGGCCGGAGAGGGAAGACCTCGGCGGGTGCTCTCTCTCTCCCCCCTACGTTAGCAAAATCAGTCAAAATTGATGAAAATCATTTAAAATTAAGCACAATGACCGGTTTGTCGTGACTCAGTCTAACGGCGTTTGACGACCCGGACTAAATTGCCAGGTTTTGATACTATAAGGTAGTTTTATGAGATTTTGAAAAATAAGGGTATTAGAATGCTAATCCCTGAAACAACATGGTATCAAAGAGTTTTTTTTGCCTATTCTTATTCATTCTCAAAGGTTGTACTCTTATCGCCGACCGCCTTGTCTTGGTCGGAGAACATTTTTTGGTTTAGGGATTCTGGGATCCTCTGCCTCAGATCTCGGGCATCTTGTTGTAATTGGTTCTATCTTTTCTTTTATTTTTTTTAACCTTCGAACTCAAGTTCTAAAAAAAAAGAGACATACAACGCAGATATTTAGCATGCAGGACATTTGCCCCTCCCACAAAAATATGATAATAAACTCAACTAATAATGAAAAAAATAAATTTCACATTAAGTTTATAATATTTTTTTTATTGCTCTTATATTCTTGCCTTACATGACTAGAATTTAATTTATGATATAAATAGATGTTATTGTATGGAGATGCATGATTACTACAATATAGCTAAAACTATTGCACCTAAACATGGCATCCTTTAAAAAGGCTAGTCAAATCACCACCCGGTGAACCTACCCATCAACCTCCTGGCTGCAACAAATCCTCCAGTCCATGAACTCAAATGGCTCAATTAAACAATAATCCAAACAAAAAAAAACAAATTTGTTTTTTCCCAACCTCATCGCTGCCCGATAACCCGGTAACCCAATACCCGATCCACATACAACCTTAAACATAAAATTTTTCATCTAAAAATCTCTCAAAATCAGGTTAGTAAGATCAATATAGCCAAACCAAATCCCATGCGCAGCAGCAATTTTTTGATCCTCTATCCATATGTAAAACCTTATTGGATCCGGATCCGGGTTCGGATTCGGGCATATAAGATCCAGTCCTTGTTTCTAATATTCAATTTGTTTTTAAAAGGGGGTAAGGTATAGTGACCGTTAGTAATTTAGCTTCGTCTCCGAACCTAAAGCGACTCGGAACGCAAAGCCTCGGACGTGGGTCGTTGGGGACGTCGGCCTTTTCCCCACCCATCTCTCTTAACTCTTCTAAAAGAAGGAAACCCCCATCATCATCACCACCATCGCCATCACGTCCTCCGCCTTTAGCGGCCAGGAGGAAGAGAGAGAGAGAGAGAGAGAGAGAGAGAGAGAGAGAGAGAGAGATCCTCCTCTCCTCTGTCTTTCTATCTCTATACGTGTTTCTCTCTCTAGAGAGCTCAGCTCCGTCTTGTTTTCCGGCGTCTCTGTGTTCCTTTTTGTTTGGGTGGATATAGATCGAGTTCTTGCGGGTTTCTTGGGAGTTTTGGTGGGATTTTTGGTTTTGGGGTGAGATCGGTGGGGAATGGGGGGAATGGCGGAGGCGGAGGCGGTGGGGATGGTGTCGATATCGGTGGAGTCGGTGGTGGAGGACGTGCTCAAGCAGCAGGGGAAGAGGCTGAATGACCTTGATCTTGCTTCCAGGAAGGCCCAGGAAGCTGGTAATTTTTAGGCTTATTGTTGTTCTTTGTTGTTTCTTTCGTTTCGTGGTTTGAAAGAGTGTCTTTCTGATGATTTGGACGCATTCTTGGTTACAATCTGCCACATTAGTGCCGGACTTGTACCAAATTTTGCATCTTGTTTGGTAAAACTAGTAGCTGTCAAATCTGTGAAATATTGGATGAATAGCGTAAGTTTTTCTTTGTCGTGCTTTGTACTACTGCGTCGAACTTTCTGTAAAAGTCCCGTTGTTTCTTTTGTTTCTTTGTTTGAAAGAATGTCTTTCTGATGGTTTGGACGCATTCTTGGTTACAATTATCCACATTAGTGCCGGAGTTGAACCAAATTTTGCACCTTGTTTGGTAAAACTAGTAGCTTTCAAATCTGTGAAATATTAGATGAATAGCGTAAGTTGTTCTTTTCCGTGATTTGTACTACGGCGTCGAACTATCTGTAAAAATCCCGTTGTCTGCATTATTTCATACGCTTTCTTTGTTATGCTAATTAAAGTTTGGAATGCTTGTATTTGAGAATGGAACTCCTTTGCCCTTTTCTTTTTTGTTTGTAATTTGGAATGAATAGATTTGAGTAGAAGTAATATTGTTCTGCTTGATCTGGAATGTGGCAAAAGGGTTGAGGTTTTTTTTGCCTCCATTTTTTCTTAATGTCTGGGATTAGCGGCGAGAAGAAATGACGCAGCTGGGTGGTTGAGAAAGACTGTCGGCGTCGTTGGTGCAAAAGATTTGCCAGCGGAGCCTTCGGAGGAAGAGTTTAGACTAGGGCTGAGGAGCGGGAGGATCCTCTGCAATGTGCTTAACAAGGTTCAACCTGGGGCAGTGCCTAAGGTAAGGTTTATTTGAGAATAAAGATGTTTCTTTGCGTTTTAATTGCCTTGTTCTTTTGATGATTGCTATTTTTAGGTCGTAGAAACTCCAGCAGATACGACTGTTATCCCTGATGGAGCAGCTTTGTCGGCGTATCAGTACTTTGAGAATGTAAGGAACTTTCTTGTTGCGCTGGAAGAGATGGGTATTCCCACATTTGAGGCATCTGATCTAGAGCAGGTTTGTTAATTATTGGATGATGTTTCAATTATATAACATATTTAGCTAATTCCTCGGTTGCCAAATTGATGCTGAGTATCTCTTTATGTGGATTCTCACGTCTGGACGTTCAAGAATCTTCATATGTTCTGGATCTTCTTGTGAATTTTTTTCTTAAACTGGTACATGGTTAGGAAAACAAGGCAGTTGTGTTAGCAATAAAATTTTCTTCTGAATTTTCTTTTAATTGCCTTTCTGATTGGTTTCTTTCCATGTGCCTGAAAGTTCAGGGAGGGAAAAGCTCCAGGATTGTCAACAGCGTTCTGGCTCTGAAGTCTTACAGTGAATGGAAACAAATGGGTGGAAATGGTTCGTGGAAGTATGGAGGAAACCTAAGGCCTCCTAGTTCTAGCAAATATTTCGTGAGGAAGAACTCTGAACCTTTCATGAACTCTTTATCAAGGACTCATTCTGCAAATGACAAGTTTTTGGAAGCTATAACCATGGAGCAGAACTTAAATGGAGAATTCTCATTCGAATCTTCTGAAATGGTTGGTAAGCTGCAAGTTATTGGACTTCTTGCACCATATTTATTTTACAGACTTCACTTATGTTATACTACCTTTTGCAGAGTTCAAATTCTTTGAGCATGCTTGTTCGTGCAGTTCTAGCGGATAAGAAGCCTGAGGAAATCCCATATGTAGGGAATTGTGATCTTCATGCTAATATAGTTCTTGTTATCCGTTGGTATAAATTAAGACAGGTTATTGTTGTTTGCAGGTTGTTGAGTCAATGCTAAACAGAGTTACAGAAGAATTTGAACGTCGCATTGCATGTCAAAATGAGCTGGTAGGCTCTGCCTGTTTCTTGTGTGATTGTCTCTTTTGTAGAGGACTGTAATGTGTTTCCATGGTTTTGCACATCTGTTGGTCGATTATTTCCGCTATTTTCGAGTAAACCGTTTCATGTCTACAAGACACATCTGTGCTCTTAATATTTTCTCTTCCAATAAGATTTTGTTTAATGTCCCTGCATTGTGATTTATAGAGGATTCAATGTATTTTAGAAGATACAATGCATTTTATTATTGCCACTTGTCTGTTCTGTCTAGTTTACTTATTGTGCATTGTCCAACTGAACAGGCAAAAACAACTACAAAGGACACCATTGGTTCCGACACATCAATTTCCATTCCGGACATTAAGGAGTTTTCTTCCACTTCCAGTGACACAGAGGTGCGTGCTACACGTTGCAGAAACACATTCTTTTGATAGCTAGGTGTAGTGTTTTTCTTTCTGGAGATTGTTTTGCTAAATTGCTCTTATTGGATTTGGTTCATCTGCTTTGAGTATACACGTGAGAGTATTTTTGGCTTTAGTTCAGATGTTAATTTAGATTGTTATCTTTCTAAGATGGAGATAAATGGGAGCTGTTGCACACAAACAAAGCCAAAAAGCTTTGAGACAAACTTCATAGAGGAAGAGCCATTAGAGCACTTGGTCCTAAATGAAAGGCTGGATAACCAACAAAGCGTTATTCAGGTACATTCTACCTGCAATTGTATTCCTTCCTAAGATTCATCATGAACATTTAATTAACCACTAAATGTAGTCGTGCTTCTTCTTTAGGCGCTAAAGAATACTCTTGATACTACTAAAGCTGGTATGGAGTCTATGAAAATGCAATACTCGGATGAGCTTAAAAATCTGGGTAAGGCGTATTGTATTAGAACATTAAGGCTTTGGGCCATATATGTCTTGAATATTCTGTGCTTACTCTCAAGCCTTCTTCTCCATTCCAGGCAAGCATTTGCATGTCCTCACTCATGCTGCTTCAGGCTTTCATAAAGTTCTTGAGGAAAACAGGAAATTGTACAATCAAGTACAGGATCTCAAAGGTAGAATTTGAAACCATTTTATTTATGTCAACATTGTACACATCAGGAATATCTTTTCATGGTTACTAATTTCTTTTCTATTAATCTAAAAGGAAACATCAGGGTCTATTGTCGTGTGCGGCCCTTCCTTCCTGGCCAATCAAATATTATGAGCACTATTGGTCATATTGATGATGGGAATATCACTCTTATTACACCCCTAAAGTATGGAAAAGAAGGGCGCAAATCTTTTACCTTCAACAAAGTGTTTGGGCCATTAGCAACCCAAGGTGGTTAATTGCTGTACTTTTTTTTCTTATTTGCTTTACGTAATCTTAAGCATCCACCTGACTTTTTGATGATGGTTGCAGAGGAGGTCTTTTCAGATACCCAACCTTTGATTCGGTCTGTTCTTGATGGTTACAATGTATGCATATTTGCCTATGGTCAAACAGGATCAGGAAAAACTTATACAATGGTAAGGAAATGAAATCTTGCAGATTATTGATCCAGCTTCATATAATAATGCAGTTTCATATCATCTGCAAAATCTTGAAGCTGGTGGTGGAGCTATGGTTCTGTATTTGACTTTTAATGTTTTCTGTTGCAGACTGGACCTAAAGAACTGAATGAACAGAGTCGTGGTGTAAATTACAGGGCATTGAATGACTTGTTTTTTCTATCAGAACAAAGAAAAGATACATTTCATTATGAGATTTTTGTGCAAATGATTGAGATTTATAATGAGCAAGTGAGAGATCTGCTTGCTACTGACGGCCTCAACAAAAGATATCCTCTTATGCAAATTTTGTCAGTTGTTTCTTGTATTATGGAAAAAAATTGCATCCACATATGGTTTGATATCTTTTCACATCACATATTGATTGAGGTGCCTAAAAAGCTTTGGAGCCTCCCTCTCCTTGACAACCTTTTCCAAGTATTTAAATTGTTTGCATCCGTAAGTTCTTATGTGTTGAACTTTCTTAATGAGTTGATACATTAGAAATACGAAACAGCTCTCAAAAAGGATTTAATGTTCCTGATGCAAACTTGGTCCCTGTTGCTACGACATCTGAGGTTATTGAGCTGATGAACCTCGGGCATAGGAATCGTGCAGTTGGTGCCACAGCCCTCAATGATAGAAGCAGTCGTTCCCATAGGTTGGACTTTAAATTTGTTTTCCTCTATGTATAGAGTGGTACTCTAGATGATTCTGTGTCAAAATTGTGATATTGATGACTTCGTTTGCAGTTGCTTGACCATTCATGTTCAAGGAAGAGACTTGACCTCTGGAACTGTACTTCGGGGATGCATGCATCTGGTTGATTTGGCTGGCAGTGAAAGAGTTGATAAGTCTGAGGTTAAAGGGGAACGACTCAAGGAGGCTCAACATATAAACAAATCACTTTCAGCTTTAGGAGATGTGATATCTGCACTTGCCCAAAAGAATTCTCATGTCCCTTACAGGAACAGTAAACTAACACAGCTACTTCAAGACTCTCTTGGTAAGATTTAATTTGGGAGCAGTGGAAGGAAATTTTAGTTTTACTATGTTTCAAGAAGAAGTAACCTTGTGATTTTAGGGGGACAAGCAAAGACACTGATGTTTGTCCACATGAGCCCTGAGGCTGATGCCGTAGGAGAGACCTTGAGCACACTTAAATTTGCTGAACGAGTTGCCACTGTGGAGCTTGGTGCTGCCCGGCTTAATAAAGACAGTGGAGAAGTCAAGGAGCTCAAGGAGCAGGTGTTTGTTACACCACTACACTTTCTTTTTGCACTTGTTGGTTTAGCTATTATACTTTACTGTCTAATTTTCTTTTGGTATCTCCATCAATAATCTTTTGCTTTATTTATTCTTATTTCAGATAGCTAGTCTTCGAGCAGCATTAGCTAGGAAAGAGGGGGAGCCAGAACAACTTCATAGAACAATGACTAGCCCTGATGTTTTCAGAATGAAGTCTGGTGTGACATCCCCTGTACACTCACATCAACAATGTGAAGGGGATCTAGTTGGTAATCTAATTAGTCACAGACAACCCATGGAGGACGTGGGTAATATTGAGGTATTTATGCAACTGCTATCCGAATGTTACTTTTGGGATGTCACGACTGCAATGTGCTTCTCATGCATATTGTTACCTGTTAGCAGATCATAGGTCTTCACTCATCACAAGGGGAATTTTCAATACTCGATCGCCTGAAAGTCTTAGCAAGAAAAATTGGCAAACTTTTGTGTGCATGCTTCTTATTCCTATAAGCCATTACTGAGCATCAGTGTATGCCATTTTGGGATGTCTTGAGCACTCTCTGATTCTCATTCATACTTGCGTATCATCAATCAAAGATTTTATGCAGTATATGTGCTTTGCTGCTTGTTAATGGTGCCGTAGGTCTTTGCACTCATAATATGTTCTCATTTGAATACTTGGTCGGCTGAATTCCTTAGCTAGAAAAAACCTGCAAATGCTTCTTTCCCCTTTAATGCATTACTGAGCAAATTTACATGCCATTTTAGGAATCATCATTGCATTCAGTTTTCCTTGGTCAATCTTCATAACCATAATCAGATTTCCTTTTGGCATTGATCTTTTGGATCTGCAAATTCTTTAAGGAATTGAACATTTGTCATTTATGTTTTCTACCATTGATGTTTATGCCTTAAATCACAGAGTGGGATGTATAGCAAACATATATGGTGCAATATCTGTTCCGGAATAGTGCAATGTAATCCACCTAAGGGTCAATTTAAGGTCCATACTGGTGGGGACAAAATTGATCAAAATAAATGTAAAAAAGATATTGGTCTTCTTTCGAACTCAGGTGCATCTTAAAACATATATGGCCAAGCATTAGTGCAAACACTGATAAACTACACTCAAATCCATTAACTAATTATCATGGCTGAATCACAAGAAACCCGTTAGTCATGTGACTAATTGAGAACTTAATCTATTCGTGTACTGCAAGAAGTGCTTACCACGATAAACAATCTGCATTATCTATTACAGGGGCATCTGATATGCATTTTGAACTGCAATGGCTACAAAAGAAGACTTGACCACTTGTTATGTTGTTATATATCAGAGATTAACTAAAATGCTGATATTTTGCAGATCCATAATTCTTCACTAAAGCAAAAAAGCCCAATTTTTGATCTGCAGCAACTATTAGTGACAACTGAGTCTCCTCCTTGGCCAGATAGCAGTCCCATTAGAATTCCTCACAAGGGGGATGATACGGGGATAGGTACTAGGGATTGGATTGACAAGATTATGCTGAACAAGCATGATGGCTCTTTCAGAGGTGATGATTCCTTAAGAGATTGGGATGGGGATAGTGGTGGCTTGTCTGATTTGCTCTACCAGAGATACCTGCCTGATTCAAGAACTTGCATAGATCAGCAATACAACAGAAATGCTGGTGGGAGAAAAGAAAACCACGAGTTTGAGGCTCCAAGAAGGTTTGATTCTGCAATGACTGATGATTCAGATGATTTGGATATTGCAACAAGTGATTCCTCCGAACCAGATATGCTGTGGCAATTCAATCTTCCCAAGGTTACCAGCTTAGCCAATGGTGGTGGTTCGAGGATCAAGAAGCCTCAAGCAAAGACTATGAAGAGTCCAGATATTAGGTAGTTTACTTGCAGAAAGTCAGAAACCGCTCTTTCTTGATCAGTTACATGATGTCGTTAGAATTTGATACCTTCAATCTCACACTACAATAACACCTTATTGCAAGTCATATAATCTTCTTGCTTGATTACCAGCATTAGAATTTTTACTGATTCGCTTGTATGACAATTGTTTCTGTTTGATGATTCAGGCCTTCACACATCCCATCTCCATCGCGGAAGATGTCAAATGGGACTGCCCAAACACCAAATCGAACAGCGAGGCAGCCTGCCGACGGGAAGCGGCATGCATCTGGTGGAAAAATGGTGACTGGAAAGTGAAGATGTAGCTCGTAGGAAGGTGTGCAGTTTCCTGGCTTTGCTACAAAGTTGGTGAGAAAATTTCTCTGGAACTAGAGCTCTGTTTCTCACAAGTAGATGAGTAGCAATAATCTAGTTTCTCTCATCTCTGTGGGTGGTGTTGTCTTGGCCGGTGTCAAGTGGCAGGAATAAATCACTCCACATGCTCTCCGAAAGGTCCGAGAATCTCAAGAGTTTGGATTGGTATTCTTTGATTTTTGTCATGTTTACAGTTGATAAAGAAAAGAAGAAAAGAAAGGGAAATGAGCTAAAGATATTGAAAAACCAGAGTGAAAGTTCTGATGTTTTGAAGTTGAACTTTCGATCTTGGTTGTAACTGAACTGAATATTTTTGCTTTCATATTAATCTCACGATACGTTGTGCATTGCGAGCTACTCACTCAAATCTCTGTGAAACAAAAAGTTCCTATATATAGTTCATACAATATTTTTGCAGGGGTGCTTCTTCCTTGGGTCTGTTTACTTTCAATCAAAACTCAGATTTTATCTGTATGACTAAATGCATTTCTTTTGGTTTGTGTCACAACTAGTAACATCTTCTCTAACTAATCTCAATGATGGTTTTGAGAAGTTGGAACTTGGCATCCCATCCCTAAGCTAGTTCAAAGGATCTTTTTTAAAAAAAAAATATCTACGATTTCTTGTTCGAAAACGAAAATTTGTTCATTTCATTCTTGTGTCTCTACAGTGAGGCCATTACATCTATGTATATCAGCCAAGGCCATACAAAAAGCCAATATGAGTTAATGTTTTTTTTTTGTTTTACCAGATAACACAGTTTGAAAGAATCAATCTTGCTGCCATGGAATTATGATCTTTGTCTTGAAGAAGATTTGTGTTACTTCAGCAGAAACAAAAGGCAAAAAATACAAGGAGCCACACATGACATGATCAAGAGATTATTAAAAGAATAGTTTTCCTGCATGGAAATGGACTGATTTACAGCAAGCAGTACAATTACAGTGGCACAATAATATTTACAGATAGACTTGCAGGTCAAGATAATGCTACCTAGACAAGGCTTTGTTTCTGATTCATTTCTTTCCTACTCACAACATGATGCTCCTATCTGTCCAAGTTTCACCCTACCTCTACTTTAATCACCAGAGGAAGTCGCAGCAAAGAAACTTGCTAATTAACACCCACTCCGTTCCAGCGATTTCAAAGATCAAATGGTTCAGCAGTGAAATCATGCATGTAGGGCACTAGACCTTCTGTTCTTTCACGGTGTTGATTCTGAAAGTATTTTCCAGAACATTGCTGTATCTTCTTCACTCATGGTGCGACCCAGCAACTCTCTTGGACCGGATTCGTTTACATAGTCCCAATTTTGCAGGGGATCATGCATGTAGGGAGGAGTATTGGTTGGGTAATCTGTCAAAAAGTTTAATATTGATATTTGGTTAGAACCTTGTAGATAAAGCAGATGTGGCACCAAAGGTTTATGTTACTTCATAAATAATGCAGAAGTAATTGGTAAAGTAGACTGAGAAATATTTTAATAATATTGAACATATAAATGATAAATCTCACTAGAACTTGGTTTCGGTTCATAGCCTCTTCAGAAGCACACAACATCAAGTTCTGTACATGTTGTAACAGTCATCACATTCCGAACCCAAATCAGGTATGGAAAGGTACCTTGATGAGGAAGCTCGCTAATCTGGATGCCCGGCAAACTTGATCCTGGGATGTTGTCAGCTAGTTCATTTTCCCAAAGCGAACAACCCTGCATGAAAATGGATGAACTTAAACCCTTGTGAATGTAGCATTTTCATGAGAGAGCAGTAATTAAGGAATGAATGAAAAAAGGAAGAAGAAGAAAAAGAAGAAGAAGAAGACATTGTTGAGTCCCTTGCAACTGGTAGTCACTCAGCAGACCACAAGGAAAAAATGCAAAGGCCAGTTTCGCCACTAAAGATGCCTAGACCTTCCTAACTTCATCTTACCTGATTGCTATGTATTTTTGGCCTCACATGCGCCTCCTTCATCCTCACAAGGATATTTTCAACAGCAGGTTTGAGTCCAATAAGATAGCGAGTACGAAGTAGCGTTACCTCTCCGCCAGCTGATGCAACGATTGCCTTGCCAGTTTGCTCGCGAATTGCAGCCTTTTTAGAGGCCCAGTTCTTCTTCATTGTCATCTTGAACTTGACCACAACACGAAGCTTAAGCCACTTAATGGAAAGAGAGGCACGAGCACGGGGTGATATGCTGCTTTGTTCACTACCTAGTACCTGAATCATATTGATTTTAAGGACAAACCAGTAAATCAACATTCCTAATGATGTTTCTGCTGGTAAAACAGCACCAAAGGCAGGTACGATATTTGGAAGCTATACCGTAAAGTAGCTACTTACAGTGAAACAATCTGTGTGCAATGGATTATGAGGCTGGAAAGAATGCATCCCATTTCCAGTTAAAATACCATCACGTAGTCGGATGTCCATTAAAGGATTAATGCATGGAGCACTTGGTTGATTCCTAAAACCAACTTGGCTATCTGGTTGAACACATGTAAAATTGCGACTAAGGATCACCCGAAGAAAAGCTTTGACAGAAAAAAGAGGTCAGGATATAAATACCATTACATGCAGCCAGAGAAACTAGGTCCTCTGAAAGCAGTAAGCTCGATCCCTGCTTCTGGATAGCATCCATCATATCCAAAGAATGAGGAAGGCCATCAACAGGTTGTTGATTGACTTGAACCGCCGCATTTAAAGTAACGATGTCAGTTGCATTTTTAAGAGCAAGCTTTTTCAGATGTGTCACTACTTGCTGCAAAGAGAAGAATGAGCTGAGTTCCAAACAAGAAGATTGCAATGAAATCAAGAATACAAGACTTATGAAATTCATACATGAAAAAATTGTTACATAATCCCCTGATTTGGTTAACAGTTTTATCAATGACAATAGTGGCAAACAGGTTTTCACGTGACACCAACTTGACATGGACCACTAAACTCTGTTGCATGAAGCTAGTAAACAAGCTACTTAAGAGTAAAATGACAAGGCACTTAACAATGCTATTTCCAAAGTGAGATCAACAGGACTTCATAAAGCTGAACTCTTATCAGCAATATCACTACCCATTGTTAAGAGAAGTTCAATGATGAAGGTGGATTGTGGATCAGAATATAAACCTGCTGATATTGATTAAGCACGTTGAGGGGCGAATAATACCCTCCAAACTTCGCACCGACAAGCTTGAAATTTGAGTCGCAGACGAGCTCAACTCCCTGCCCAGTGCTATAAAAGGAGAAAAGCTCATTGCCTGAAACAATTTTCCTAACATGGTCAAGTGTTGATTCCCATATCTTTGTCGTCATCCCTCTGCCAAGTACCTTGAGAGAAGGAAAACCATACATATATAAGTTATATTGCTCTGAGATTTTAAGTACGAATAAAATGTTATCAGCATCACTTTCATACATTGCGCAGCTCCATTTGATCCAAAACCAAGAAACTAAGAAAGTCTTGAACACAGAGGATACCACGGCTTGTAAGCCTGCTGTGAAATTTACCGTCCCTCATAATCTTTTCCAAACGCCATACATCATCACTCAATGCGGGAAGATGATGCTTTTGATAGGCTGAAAATTAAAAACCACACTTTTAAAGGGGAATTCACTAACCTGTACGTTACAGCATACATTATAAAAAAAGACAACCTCAATCAAAGTACTATTTTTCAACTGTCCAGCTTTGCCTATAACTACCGTATGGAGGGTTAATATAAATGCAATATTTTCTTGTGTAGCATTTTGTCACTAGCAGCAGTCAAATTTATATTTCTTTTGTGACCATCTCAGTGTATAAAAGGCAAAAAGTTTTAGAAAGGGAACAAGACTGGACTTACACTCTACACGGTGCTCTTTAACGGTAAAAGGTTCAGTTCTTGCTTCTTTTATTCTTCCTTCATTGATTCTATCGTCAAAAACTTTAGCTCCCAATCTGAAAGTCCTGCTTCGGATCCAGCTGGAGTTATCCGTGAAAGTGGCATCGGAAAGGGTTCCAACTCCATTACTCAATTGGATAACTAGTTTTCCCTTTAGTAATGACCCCTTACCCTCTCGTGGATGTACTCTACGACTTTGAAACTCTTCCATGGTCCAGTTATCTTGATCAAAATCACCATCAAGCACAACCAACTCAACCTTAATGGAAGCTAAGGGACCAGATGTAATAGTCTGCTTGGAAATGCTATCGGTAATAGCTATCTTAACAGGTTGATTGTCCTTATCTTTTACTTTGTTAACAGTGTAAAGTTCGCAAGGCAATCCATTCAGAAAATGCAGATGATAACTAGTTTCCCCACCCTGATTGGTAGATTGTCTGCAACAAGTAAAACAACATATACAAATGTATAAAGTCAGAAGGCAAAGCATTGAAAAATAAAATTATGTTGCCGTGAATTCGCATGCAGCTGATCTCCATAAGCTTTAAACATGTTAAAATTTTTTTTGTTGGATTATAAAGATTCATATGCAGCATGGACATGCACTATAAAATTTCTTAGCCTGAGTGCTCATTTCCGCAAAAAACACTGCTACATAGAGT
>OY986965.1:1425071-1714212 GCA_963920575.1 Narthecium ossifragum
GTTAAGGGACTAAAATGTTACTTCCATCCGCACGGCATCCATCACGTACGGTCACGTGACATCTCATCCGTTAAAAATAGAGACGACGTCAGGCCGATGTCCCACATTGTGACGAAAAGGATACTGCATGGACCCAATTGAAACTTATAAAAGATTAGGGACTTAAATGTTACTTCGATGAAAGTTGAGGGATTAAAAAAGTAATTTACCCTAAAAGTTATATAAGCATTAACTCTCCGTTTAAATTGAGGATAAGTATACATAAACCCTATTTATATATTCAAATTTTTTATCCATAATCTTACATAACTATCTTTAGGGGCCATTTGGATTGAGAATAAGGGTCCGTTTGGATTGAGGATACGATAAGTTTGTATGTTTGATAAAGTAAAAATTATGCAAGTATTAAAGGTAGTTATGTAAGATTATGGATGAAGTGTTTGAATGCATAAATGGGGTTTATGCATAGTTATCCTCCATCCAAACGGGCCCTAAGTATGCATAAATTCCATTTATGCATCCAAATACTTTATCTATAATCTTACACAACTACCTTTAATGCTTGTATAATTTTTACTTTATCCAATATACAAACTTATCATATTCTCAATCCAAATGGATCCTAAAGCTTGCATAACTTTTACTTTATTCAACATACAAATTTATCATATCTTCAATCCAAATGGGTCTTAAATGTAGTTATGTAAGATCATGAATAAAATATTTGGATGCATAAATGGGATTTATGCATACTTATTCACGATCCAAACGAACCCTAAGAGAAAAAAAATCACAAATTTGGATCTTGTTATCTTTTAGGGCCCGTTTGGATTGAGAATACGATAAGTTTGTATGTTGGATAAAGTAAAAATTATGCAAGTATTAAGGGGTCGTTTGGATTGAGGATAAGTATGCATAAACCCCATTTATGCATCCAAACACTTTAATCATAATCTTACATAACTACCTTTAGGGTCCGTTTGGATTGAGGATAAGTATGCATAAACCCTATTTATGCATCCAAACACTTTATCCACAATCTTACATAAGTACCTTTAATGCTTGCATAACTTTTACTTTATCCAACATACAAACTTATCCTATCCTCAATCCAAACGGGCATAAACCCCATTTATGCATCCAAACACTTTATCCACAATCTTACATAACTACCTTTAATGTTTGCATAACTTTTACTTTATCCAACATACAAACTTATCCTATCCTCAATCCAAACGGGCCCTTAATATTTACATAACTTTTACTTTATCTAACATACAAACTTATCCTATCCTCAATCCAAACGGGTCCTAAAGGTAGTTATGTAAGATTATGGATGAAATGTTTAGATGTATAAATGGGGTTTATGCATAGTTATCCTCTATCCAAACGGGCCCTTAAAGATTTCAATTAGGCCCCGTTTGGATTGAGGATAAGTATACATAAACCTCATTTATGCATCCAAACACTTTATTCACAAACCTTACATAATTACCTTTAATGCTTGCATAACTTTTACTTTATCCAACAAATAAACTTATCATATTCTCAGTCCAAACGGGCTCTTACCTCTATCTTTATAAACTGTCGATTAATGTAGAGTTCCGGCGTGCAAAGAACTACCCGGAAAATAGGAAGATGATCGGAAGAGACCAACTTGAATATTTTTCACGAATCACAACGCACGAGTAAAATTAAATTATTCCAAAATACGAAGATGAGAGGAAGATGATGCGAGGAGAGAGACGAACTTGCGTACTGTTCATGAGTCAACAACAGGAGTTAATATTATTAAACCCCCCGAAAACACATTAAATATCACAAAATCTCTGACAATTCCCCTCCAAAACATAGGGATCATTTATAAAAAAAACCCATGGATTAGCTAGCTTAATGCGAATATAGATGGAATTACCAATCTGATGTATGGAAAAAATTTGTTTTAATGCGATTCCTGAAATAGAAAGTGACTATCTTAACTAATTGTTAGATGAAAAAAAAAATACTGATTGGCCAATTAATTAATTTTATTATAAACGCCCTTAAACTCTATTTATCAAATCAAATAATTAATTTTGTTTTTACCAAGTTATAGTTGATCGGAATAAATTAGGTTCAACCTGACAGTCTGAACATTTCTCTCTTTTAATTTCCTTCTAACAGAATACGCCCGAGGATTATTTTTTTTCATTTGATGGAAAATTAACTCAGGAAGTATTTTAACAATAAAAACCAAAACGGGAGGGAGTATGATGCAAATACCAATAAGACAAGGGCTTTTCCGCAATACAACTACAAAATAAGAGGTATTTGTGAAGGTAAAAAAGAAAAAAGAAAAAAGAAAATTAAAAAGCATACCGAGAGAATCAATATTCAAACTCTGAGATTGTCATTGGTTACACGACGATGAAGGGGGGAGGATGAGAAATCGAGAGCTCTCATCGGTGTTTTGTATGATCACAATAGAGTAATAGAGTGAAAGGGATCTTGTATGTCAAAAAAAAAAGAAGAAGAGGAAAGCCCATGAATGACAATAAAATTACTAAAGTACCTTTACTAAAAAAGATAGTAATATCCTTTTATTTATGACATAATATGTATTAGGGTAAAAATCATTTTGGTGCCCTTTAGTTTGAGGGTTTTTCATTTTAAATCATGTGTTTCAAAACATAACAAAACAGACCCTGTAATTACAATAATTTCACTTTAAACCCAAATTACTGGCGGCCGTTTCTTGACTTAACGGTCATTAGTAACTCATTTTAGGAAAATATCATTTTGGTCTCCTCTAGTTTTAGGGTTTTTCATTTTAAACCATATGGTTATAATAATTCCATTTTAAATCATATGTTTTAAAACGTAACAAAACAGACCATGTGGTTACAATAATTTCATTTTAAGCCCAAATTTAGTAACGGCCGTTACAGACTTAACGTCAAACTAGTTTTGACCTAATGTTGACTGGTTTATTCTGTTCTCTCTCTTCCCTCACTTATCTCCCTTTAGCCGCCTGCGGCTTCCCGCCGCCAGACCGCCCGGGCACCCCACCTCCAGATCTCTCTCAACAGGCTGAGATCTTAGACGATCCAAGATGAGATTTTCAGACGACCCAAGAGGCCATTACTCTAATCTCTCCCTTCACATTGGTGGCATTCTAATACTGCAGATTGTCGCCACCACCCATGCAAGCTCTTCCCAGCTCTCTCCATCGCAGACCAAGACGTTGCTCCGCCTTCAGCGCATCCTCGAGTACCCGCCGACCCTCTCTGTGGTCAACATGCTCTTCACCCAGCTGGTCCATGCATGGGATGCTTGCTTTAACAACTATGATTGTAATGGAGCGGCGAACAAGCTGGCGGCGAGGCTGATGACGAGACGACCATTTGGCGTTAAGTCCGTAACGATCGTTACTAAATTTGGATTTAAAATGAAATTATTATAACCATAGGATTTAAAATGAAAAACCCTGAAACTAGAGGGGACCAAAATGATATTTCCCTTTTCATTTTAAACCTTATGTTTCAACAAACGGTCGTTACTAAATTTGGGTTTAAAGTGAAATTATTGTAACTACAGGGTCTGTTTTGTTACGTTTTAAAACACATGGTTTAAAATGAAAAACCCTGAAACTTGAGAGGACCAAAATAATTTTTACCCTATGTATTAAAAAAATAGTTTAGTAATATCCTCTTACTTTGATCAAAACATCAAAACAAGGGGAAAGGAATCTGGACTCCTCCCATAAAGAGAGGAAACCCTATCAAAAGCTCATGAAACTCAACTCCCTCCCCTACGCTTAAAAGCCAACCAAACATGACAAGGGGAGTCATGCCCACCAAACGTGATGGTGGGAGTCATAACTCCTCTCCCACGGTCAAACGTGCAACCTAACGCGCCCTCAGAGTCTCAGACCTTATTCTGAACCAGGATACAAATATCAGGAGATAGACGATATGATTTGATTAGAATAAGACAAGAAAAAGAGAAGTAAAGAGACAAGGAGAAGAGAACAGAAGGTTGCAGAAAGTAAGCTGTTTAGTCTACAAAGAAGTCCAGGAGAGAAGTTCCAACTCAATATATGCACAGAACCCTCTTACTAGAAAGAAGATTGCGAGAGTCCCCCCATGTCTTGAAACAACATACAACAAATACACTATATAACTTTACCCTTTAATATAATATAGTCTAATGGCGATAAGATACATATACTGTTTCAACATGACAATTAAAGCCTCATTCATAACAGGACATGAGGTGCATGGTCAGCAACAACAACAATGCAGCGGCCACCTTTTGATCTTCAGTATTACTCAATATAGCTGCTGCTGCTGCCACCGCCTTCTTCCTGCCTTTCAGTGTTTGTATTATACGTCAAGGAATATCGTTGAGAACAATATCTCCTGCACAAACTCACTCCTTTGTGCTCGCTCCTGCTGATCTTTGTCAGATAAACGGGGCTCGGTACTGTAGAAAATGCATAGAATGAGTCAGCAAAATGAAATATCTTACGAGACAGTGTGAATCTTAAAAACCAAGCATCAATTATTATTAGAAGATCCCAGATAATGTCAAGATTTGCAAATTTATTGTCCAGAATGTATAATCTCCAATCAAAACTGCAAGAAGCCAAGTTGTAAATGGCCAAATACATCATCTGGACATTGTCATCACTCAATAACTTTCTATAGGAAGTTTTCGTTTCTTAAAATATCATACCAAAATATGTGACAGCAAATCCAGGTCCCATAATGTTCTTGCAATACAAAGTCAGACGAATAATATACCATGATTCTTGTGCATTAATGAACACGCTATAGACTGTTTAGAAGATGCAGATTCAGAATAAATTTTGCTTCTGTAAAGGGACCGATTACACTCAAGAACTTGCCAAAGATACATTTTAGTACACCATTTCCCATTGCTGGGAGCAAACAGCAAAATTTCCATCAGCAACAAGCACGCAATACTCAGGCCCAAGGTTCATCTTTGGCAAGAACATATCCACACAAAACGGTGAACTGGTTGGTTGCCTGTTTCCATAATCTTCATGCTGGACGAAATGGCCTTGTTGTAGGTCAATGTGGCATTATCATGGATGAACCATTCATGATTACCATTCTAGTATTCTCTATCCTGACCAAGCCATCCAATGGTAGCCATAGCGACCTCACCATTGCTATCAAACCATATTCCTATTAGAATGGATAACTAATGACAGAAACAGAGAAAATAAATTAAAACACATACAGCTTCCAATCAACAAAAGAACAGCACAAGAAGCTTCTTCTAGAAGGTATCATTGCATCTTGTAACACCAATTAAGGCAACTAAGGGTTAGTTTGGGATTGTATTGTGTTTTTTTACGGCTGTGGTGAGGTAAGGCGTGCATGTAGAAAATGTTTGGCATGTCACACTAGTAATTGTGGTAGAAAAGTGTGTCCATGAAAAATGTTGTTTGTATGTGTGTTTAGTTTCAATTGTGGTGTAGTAAAAAATATTAGTTTTTCCATTCGAAAATTAGTTTCGGTTTTGTTTCTATATTTTTTACGACACAACTGAGGTGCGGCCAAATGCCACCTATAATCTGCTTCGCCTCCGTTGCAGTTTGAATATCGTCCCCACCAGTCCATGACTACTCCCCAAACAGTGTTACTATGAACGCAACTGTGTTCGGTCCAGAGAAAAGTGACTTTGGGCTGCACGAACACACACCCAAACGCTTCCGCATCAAAGAGGCGTTGATGCGAAAGCGTGTTTCAAAGTTGAACAAATTTGATAATTTCGAAATATTTATTTAGGATTTGATTTGATTTTAGAAAGACTATGATTTACTTTGAAATGATAAGGATTTGATTTGTAGTTGATTTGTTAGGATTTTTAATCAGTTGAGATTTGATTTATTAGGTAATCTTATTTTGGGTTATAAATAAGCCATTAGGTTTAACTATGAGAATGGATGAATTGGATGAAGAATTGATTTAAACAAGGTGTTGATTCCTTGACTTCTCCCCCTTCTTTGTTCTTCTCTATCTTTGTACTTCTCTCTCTATTCTCATCTCTTTCAAGTGGTTATACATCAGATTGTCAGCCCCCTATTTATTGAGCAAGCAACCAGGAGCATCACATCACTGTTGATCTTTTAGCACAAACATATTGCTCCCAGGCATAGATAGCTTTGTTATAGTATGCTCCAAGATGGTGTCTGTCTAGCATTGAAAAACTTTCTATATTTCTCCAATGTCATAAGATCTACTTCCTGGTTCCCGTCAAGAGATATTTCTCCACAATAAACGCTCTTATTGACCGAAGAACCTATCAATCATGTAGGGTTCATTCCAAATCAAGACCTTTCTTCAGCACTAGAAGATAAGATCAGTCATTCTTTGCACACCACACGTCAAAAGTTTATCACCGGCCAAATTTACTATGATTTTTTTGTTGTTACCAGTGATCCCAGCCATTGCATCACTGTATCAAGCTGAGATAGGAAGTTAATCCTGTCAGCGAGAAGGTATTAAATCGATAACTTCCAAATGCGGTACCAAAATGTAGGGAAGGCCTGCAGGGATCTTATTGCAGCCTTCTAAAACATGAATGTCAACGATAGACGCAAAAGTAACCTGACGGGAATGTAAGCACAATGGAGACTGCTCCAAACCAGGTAATTCACATAAATTGATAATAAAAAATTCACCATGCACTCCTAAAAATCAGGTTCCAAGTACTCAATAGTGTCTTTGTCTTACCTGGTCATGGACATCCAATTTCATGCAAACAAGCAATTACTTCTTTAGCAAAAGGTCGCAACTAGCTTTAGCAAAAAGTGGCAACTAGTTTAAATCAGCTTCATTTTGCTTTCAATGTCTTTTGAGAACAATCAGTTCAGCTAGTTCATGATAAAAAAGTGAAAATGAATAGCAAATACTACTCCACGTGCAATATCAGAATCCATGGAATCAAGGCTTGGAGAAGAAAGAAAAATATACAGCTAACATACAACTCAAGAGGTGCCAAAGTTTTATACCTTGCTACCTCTTTCTCATCTAAATTCTCATTTGCCACACTTGCTTCGTCCAAGGACTCAGCCTGCACATCTTTAAATGGGTCAGCTACAAACATATTGGTAATGAATGACGACAGCAATGGGTCAGGTGCTGAATTGGTAGGAGTTGTGAAGGAAGCTCCCCAAGAAAGAGATTGAAGATTTCCTTCTCTTAGCTCTTTTCTTAACAAGAATAAAGCAGATTGGGGCCCTGATGAACTTTTGCGAGACCTCCTTCTACGCTGCATGTAAGATCTTATTAAGGAGCTCAAACTTAATTGCAGAAACCTCATGCATGTTGACAAACACAGATTGAGTCAAGTAAAAAGTGGTCATCATTCCAATAGATAAAGCTTCTGGACAATATTTGGCATAAGCTTAGCACCAAGCACCCTCCACGGAAGAAAGCGAAAATAGCAAATTAAAAAGACACGAGAGACTACTGAAGAAATCGAACAATAAAAATAGAAAGGATATCTTAAAGATACTGCCATGCTGCGTCGTTATGTGCCCAACCATGTCCGGACCGACCCGATCTGCACAAACAGGACATACCTGTAAACAGAAAATAAATTCGCATGCTGAGCATCGCTAACAAAGATTAGCATATGTAGCGTAAATAGCATGACAGAAAACAGCCGCGATGAATTTCCCTAGGGTTTAATCACACAGAATCTGCAACCAAATACCATAGCAGTTTAAATGCAGCAGTTCAATGCAAAAAAAATTACCCCTTTTATTCCTGAAACACTAAAAGCTTGCATTCAAACATCCAGTAGTTAAATTTATATCTAGATGCATTGAAATAAACATGCTTCCATCAGAGACTTCAGATTATTAGGTTTTACTTTATAAATATTTAACAAAAAGGATTTCACATTATGTGACTCCCCAAAATACATTGCATCTTCAAGATTTTTACCTTCAGGCCGTATGGCTTCAGGGTACTGATTCAAAAACAAATCATTCAAGAAATCAAAGCTCATCAATTCCTCATTCTCATTGGCTTATAGGAGGTCTCACAGTTGGTTGCTAATAATAACATTGTCGAAGCCTACTCATAAAACTTACCATATACAAATGCTAAGTGCCTTCTCCCACTTATCTACTCGTCATAATAAACCGCTAAAAACATCTTAAGCACTTTTCAATGATACCCCAAGATGACAAACAGCTACTTTCTGCCATCGAAGACCAGAGATCAACCAATAAACAAATTATAATGTAGCACCCAAGCCAAGATATGATATGAAGAGTGCCTTTAAAAAGACATGCTTTGGTATATGCCTCCTTATAACATGACACCCTTAGGTCAGCATTTTTTAATGCCAGTAGCATCAGATGAAAGCTACCGAGTACCATATTCCCAAATCACCATAAAACACCAAACTCATCATGTCGTAAAGTTTACATAGTTCAACTTTCAAGTTAATGTTAATGCAGAGTTGCATCAAATGCAATTTGAAAAGAAAAATACCCCCAAATCATCAAAGACCCCTTAACCAATGGCCACACATATAAGTTGCCATTTTTGTGAAAATTTTTTGACATAATTAATAAGATACAACGTAGAACTGATCTTTAGAATTAAAGTTAGCTTTCAAGCTTATGAAGTGCACAAAGTGTCTAAAGATGGATAAGGGAGAAGCAAGGGCTTTTATATTCCATCTTTTAGTAGAAAACACAATCAAGGGATGTGAATCTAAAAGTAAGGTCTCATAACATCAAAGCCACTTTAAACTAGGACCGGAAAGAAAGGAAGGGCTCAATGTTCAACCAAAGCAAGTCTGTGAAAAATAGAACAACAAGGTACCCGAAATCCATAAGATAAATACCAACTGAAAGGCTTTGATGGAATTGAAAGCCCAAGTAAGCAACTTGTTGCACCGAACAATCTTTAAATAAAAAAAAAAGACACAAACAAATTCAAAGAGAATAAAAGGAGAAAAAAAGCCAACTTTTACTTGCTGGTTATCCCGAAAAGAACAAGAAATCAACCTTCAGACTATAGATTTAAACCCATTCATTACTCTGAAAGCATCTCACATACAAAAAGCAACATTTACCCCATTCTGCGCCTCGACCGGATGCTCGTCGTCAATATGGCAGCACAATCCAACGATATCGAAGTCCTCGGCGCAGAACGGGCACGCAAACTCCGCCCGCCCTTCGTCATGCCCACCATCCATCTCATCCATCGCCAGGTACAGATCTGCCCATCAAAACCCATCAGAATCCCACCAAGAAAACCCCAAACTTTGATTAATCAGAGCCCCGAACACCCAAATCGCGAAAAGGGCACATGGGCATCACCGTATCTAGACTGGAGAGCGGGCTGGTGGCGCTTGGAGAGGCGAGCCCATGAGTCAGCGTCCATGGCCGTATGCTTAACAAGATTCCAATGGGAAAGGCCGCCGCTTCAGTCGATCCACTGCTACCGGGTCGAGGGGGCGACTCGATGGTAGGAGTAAGAGATGAAAGTGGGTCGGTGGAACTGATAGATGGGCTTTTATAGGCGTTCCGAGAAGAGAGAGAGAGAGAGAAAGAGGTATCTTGTGGGGGGGAAAGTTCCACAGGGGAAAGGGACTTCTAGCGGAGAAAAGCTCACAATTACTACACGGAGGAGAGAGAAAGGACTGACTTCTAGTAGAGAAAAGCTCACAATTACTACATGGGATGACCGGATGAGAGAGAGAAAAGTAGAGAGATAGAGAGAGGTGAAGAGAAGAATGTGAAGGAGAAGAGGCCGTGGTGGTTGGGACAAGGGAATCGCACGGAAGGTCAAGGGGAAACGCTTTCCTTTTTTTTTTGGTTCTCTTTTGTCGGTTCTAAAATGTTTTTCTGTGAATCTAATTGGACAAAAAATATGAGATTTCATTTAATCACAGTGTTTTGAATCCAGTTTATCTTCAATTCTTCATTAGTAGTATTTGGCTAACATGTGAAACGATAGTAAGTTCATGTGAAACGACATTGATTGTGAAACGATAACTGTTGCCTTACCGGAGGTGATTGGACTCCAAAATACGTGTGCTTCTTTCTAATGACGTTACGCGAGTGAATATTTATATTTAATTAAAAAAATGGCAGTGGGAAATGCATTAAACTTGGGATTTGAAATAAAAAAAACACGTGAAATCAAAACGGGTTTATATCATCATATGCTATGGTTGTAAATAAAATTTTTATTATATTACGTGACGGAAGAATGTCTTAAATGATGTTTATGTGGGATGATAATTTTAAGTTAAATGAGGGTTTACTAAGAAAAAATTATTAGATACTTATTGAGGTGAGATTGATGATTACCTTGTCACGTGACATGACTCGGAGCTCTTTTTTTTTGAACTCACCTATTATAAGTGCCTTTGGCCTAGCGTAATAGCATAAAAAAAACTGCACATAAAATTGATTAGTTGGAGAATATCTGAATATATTAGATTAGTACCACAGTTGCACTGATTGACAAGAAATGTCCTATGAATATATCTAGAGCGAGTTATAATTGACTCCAAAACAAACGTGTTATAAATGTTCTTGTGAGACATGTTGAATAGCTTTCGTAGCTCAGTTGGTTAGAGCACCCGTTTAGTAAGCGGGAGATCTTGAGTTCAACTCTCAACGAAAGCATCTATAATTATAATTTATAAAACAGGTAGAAATGGAATAAAAAAAGATGTTTTTTTTTTTACCTCATTCATCATTTCTATATCTATTTCTCTCTATCAACAAGATAACTCTTCATTATATCCCATCTCTTCGATTACAAGAAATTACTACATTTATTCATTTCACTCTATTAACTAGAAAATTCTTCATTATATCTCTCATCTTTCATAATATCCATAATACATAGATCTCTTGAAGTAGTAAAAAAAATGGAGTTTTTTTTGTGAAAATCGAAATTTGATGTCCTATTCTTGGGTGCCCGTGTCACACATATTACTACTGTGAGTTATGGAGATGAGCAGACCGGTCCGGTTTGTTTTCGGTTTAGTACGAAACGGTTTGGACCGGTTTATTAACCACCCAGCTCAGGAGAGCGAGAGATTTCTAAAAAGGGGATACGGCTTTCGTTGTACGGACCACCTCGCTCACGCATCCTCCCGCCCTTTCCCCACCCCCGCCGTTCCCGCGCCTCCGCCGGACCTCCGTAACACCCCCCTTCCTCCCTCTCTAGCATTCTCTCTCAATGACTCTATCCGTATCTCTCTCTCTCTCTCTCCAAAATGTCCTCTCTCTTCTCTCTCTCTTGTTGCAGCCTTGTTTCTCGCTGAAGGTTCTGATCTTGTTCCGTGTCTGTCTCTCTCCACGATTTTCTAGATTATTGCAGGATTTGAGGAACTTGGTTTTCTTATTTTCTTGAATTTAATCTTCGTTGGTGATAAAGTTCTCGTCTTCTTGGCCCATTGAATTAATCTTGATGTCGTTGCGCTTCGATCCTCTCTGTTTTATGTTGTGATTTTGTCGAATATGTATTGCTAGTTTCTTGTATATAGTCCGGCTTCGTCTTCAGGTTCTTGCCTTTTAAGACCCATTTAATTGATCTGTTTATGTTTCTTGGGTGGTATATGTAGAGGTTTCAGTCATGTTCTAGGTGTCTTTTGCGCTTTGTTCTGATTTCTTGCAGAATTTTATCATCTGGGTATTCCCATTTTGTCGTATGATGTATTTTGTTGATCAAGATTATAGCTTTTGTAACCATCTCATCGATCTTGTCTTTTTCCTCCTCCGATTTTGAGATTAATCTTTGAAGGGTGGTCAATCTTTTGAAGTTGGTTGGTCAATTTCCTTTATTCTTCTTTTCGATTCATGAGATTTCTTCGGCTTATCCTAATTTTGATTGTCAGGTTTAGTAGTTTTGTTGGGTAGTTTCTCAAATTGGATCCATTTGCCATTTTATAACGCTGCAGTTGCTTCCTGGAAGTCCATGTTCATTCCTGTGATTTGGCTGTCTGTATTTGTAGGTTGTTGGACTTCTAAGGGCACAAGTGAAAATTGGTTGTTTAAACTAATCTGGAAAGATTTTATTTTTTGTCGAGGAAAGTAAAGTAAAAGAGATCCAAGTGTGAAAAAGATGGGAAGAGTGAAGCTTAAGATAAAGAGATTGGAAAACTCAAGTGGTCGCCATGTTACATATTCAAAAAGGAGGGCTGGGATCTTGAAAAAGGCAAAGGAGCTATCGATTCTTTGTGACATAAAAATTGTTCTTCTCATGTTCTCACCCTCTGGAAAGCCCACATTGTGCCTCGGAGAGGGCAGGTAATTTCTTGTTCTTTCTAATCATCTTCTCTTTGAGTCTCGATATTTCTTCAAGCATCTCTCTCTGAGGAAGGTAAAAAATTTAACTGATCATAATGCATTTTGTATCTGTGTTCCTGATGTGCTCAGTGTAAAGTATGTTATGTCAACAATCATCTTTAGGGCTCTAAGAAAGCATTCAACCTTTGAGTTTATTGGAAACTAATTCACTGGCCCATTAGTGCTGCAAAGAAGTATAATTAAAAAAATTCTTAGACAGCAAGATTGAGATTATGCCAGTTGTTGTACCCTCTTTGCTATTGAAGCTGCTCAATAGAGTAGATGATTGATGTATGTCTACAATTTTAGTTACTTTCTCTTTTTCTTAGCTCGCAGCTTCTCTAGAAGCTAGTTCCTTATGCATATCTAGTAGGCTTCAATTGAAAACATGAACAATCTCCACATCTACTTCTGTCAGGCTTTATATGCTTCTTCACCTCTACATATTTTCCAAGATGGGGTATATGTGATTTGAGAAACTTAGAAGCCTACCTGGTTAACAACATTGTCTATTGGAAACCAGGTCACTTTCTATTGTAATCTCTTGTGTTGATTTGTAGATTCTATCTCCAACTTCCTGGTATGAGCTGAATGACATGTTTGACCAATCTATAGCTTTTTATATTCTCTATGAAAGTCAGTCACCACCAATTCTTTTTATTGATTTCCAACCTACCTGTATCTGCAGCAACATTGAGGATGTCGTCGCACAGTTTGCTAAATTAACACCCCAAGAAAGGGCAAAGAGGTATGTGAAGCTCATTTAAATTTTCTTGCATTTATTTTCTTTCTCCGTGTACTCAATATAACACTGACAAAACCCTCTCGGTGGATGTATTTTTTTCTATTTGAACAGGAAGCTTGAAAGCCTGGAAGTAAGTCCGACTATCATCTTCCTGCTATCTCTTAAGCTATCTTCAATAGGACTTTTTGAGATTATGATTTTTGCTGATAAGAAGAAATATTATCCATTCTGATAATTTTATATTCAATGTGCAAGTATAGGCGCTGAAGAAGACATTTAAGAAACTGGACCATGACGTTAATATCCAGGACTTCCTGGGTTCAAGGTAGAGGAGATTTGGGGTTAATTTTGGATTTTTCATATTCCAATTTCTGACATGCCTTTTGACTCTTTTTTTTTCCTTTGAATGCAGCAGCCACACAGTTGAGGTACACATCAAATATGTAGTCACAACTGCTGTACTTCGTAAAGCATGTTTTGACTCTTTATTTCATATCTCAGATATTCTTGGATTTTGTTTACAGGAATTGACTAGTCACTTAAGATTTTTGCAAGCACATTTATCAGAAGTACAGCAGCGATTAAGGTGATAATTATAGACTTCTGGACTACTTTTTCCCCCCTTATTGCTGTTGACTTCCTGTTGCTTTGCTGTGATGTAGCAAACAAGTTTGAGCACTCATTCCTGCAGCTCTGAATAACCATTGTTTCCTTTGATACTTCTCGAACAGATTGATTGAAATTTTAAGGCCCTACCTTTGGCACATTAGTGCCTTCAGGAGTTGCTGCCAAGTTATCATACTTCTCATTATTTGGTGAAAGTGATCTAATTTTTATAATCAACTGCAATTCTATGTTTTCTGTTAGCCAAGCGATGGGATGGGCGCATGAGGCTCAACGCACTGGTTACCTGAGATGAAATTATTATGGAGTTGTGAAAATGTGAAGTGAGAATCCAGTACATGCAATATGCAGTGATTGCTATTTGCTAATCTATTGGCATGATTACTTTGACAAACATTACCACATATGCAACAAACTGAGTTCATTGTCTTGTAAGGATGGGGAGAAATTCTTTGAGCTACCCAACCACTGAATTGATTCTATGGTTCTTTTGATATGTCAAAGTGCATAAGAAATAGGACAAAACGGGAACCATGTGGTTTCTGAAGGATTACATAGCAAGGTCTACAGTAGCAATAGAGTAAAAGGAAAAAAGGAGGGTCTGATGCCACACCTATGACATAGAAGAGTACTTCCTGGAATTTATTTTTAGTAGGGGTAAGCGTGGGCAGATGGCATCCTTCATAATAAACAGATCTTGGAGCAGAGAGTTTTGCCTATTTTTTATGTTGTAAATGAAAATGAAATATAAGCTGCAAGTCTTTCAATCCAGTCTTAAAAATACAACTTAAACCTGCTTTTTAAGTGTTATTTGGCATATAATAGTGCTTGTCATCTGTAATCTTTCTTTTTTCTTCAGTTACTGGACCGATATCGACAAGATTACTAATACAGACCAAATTGGAGCAATGGAAGAGTCTCTTAAGGAATCTCTCAATCACATAAGAATGCATAAGGTACATGTCTAGCGCTTACCCAAATATCAATAGACACCAGAAAGGGGGCTGCCAGCTTGTAATTTAGGGATCATTTCTTTTTTCATTGTTTGTTAGTCCCTGGTTTTAAGTGGACAACCAAGTTATATGCTGGGTTTGCAGTACATTGCCTGGTCATCATTCTGTATTCCATACATAAAGCGGTCTTCTTTCTTAGAGGGTTTTCTCTTTCTCCCCCTGCTTTGCTGATATATCATTCTCATATGTGATGCAATCTCCAGAGAACTATATTCTCGGGGTTATTGGTTTTCTTGCAATATTAGAAAACTTTCCTGAGGATAGGTCAAAATGGTCTGTGCTTAAGGTCTACATCTGAAAAAGTATGTGCTTCTTCTGAGTACAGAAATGTGCCTCTTCAAGGACAATCGACATATTCTAAAATCGTGATTGAGGTAGTTTGGTGTGGTTTGACAGTCAGTTCCCCTTCAGATAGAAAACAGTCCATTTAGTGGAGAATCTGTAAACAAACTGTCATCTGAGAGACTGTCCAATCCTAACTATGTATCCTCTTGACAGGAAAACTTTGCCAAGCAGCTTATGTCTCTAGATTGTACTAGTCAGGTAAAGTGCTTTTTTATGGTGCTGATTTCTGATCTTAGCTTTTTACTGGCTTATTTTTGTTTTGGGGGGGGTGGAGGTACTCCTGATTTCTCACTAACTAGCAGCTGGTTAATTGTTTTTCCTTTCTATATAGTTTCCTAGTGACATACACCTACCAGTGGGGTTAGGAGCTGAGCAGCAGCGGCATGCTACCATTTCATGGCTTCATAGAAGTGATGCTCAGCACGTAATGTTCCCTGAAGTACCTAATTTGCCGCATCAGAAGTGAGCATACGGTTTTAATTGTACTTCTGGTATTGATGAAATATTTTGCTGTTTGAGTGACTATTACATGTTCAGGTCTATATCATTTCATTTTGTGCCTATATGGACAGTAGATTTTGTAGTCTACCAACTGACTTCAACTTTTCTCATACTAAAGTATGGAGTTTAGCCATTCATATCAAAAACAGCTGATTGAAGTTTGAAATTCTTTAGACTTGATCTACCCATATCTTTTAACCATCTTGCAATACTCTTCAGACAAATAATGAACTTGCTTCATCTGTGATAAATGCCTTTTTCATCAGCTTGTTGAAATGTTATGTCATAGCATATCTCTTAGCTAATTCAAATGTGGAATGTCTTTTGGTTGGTTGAAAAATGTGGCTATAGAAAAAACAAAATAAACCGAATGAAGTTGCCTCTATTCAGCCAAGAATGTCATATATCAAGTTGCCAGAGATGGAAAGATTAGTGCTGATAATGATGGTTGTCTTTGTTCTTTGTGTATAGAGATATTGGATGCTCCACGGACATGTCTTTTCAGAACTATTCGAGTTACTTCAGTAACCAAGCAGAGGCCAATGAGCCAGGACATGATGACTCCTTAAATGAATTAAGCCACCAAGAATGTTTGAGGTTGCAGCTAGGAGGCCAGTACCCTTACCAATCATATGGCTTGGATTTGCTTAGCCAAAAGAAGTTGAAGCCTGATGAAGAAATTAGTTTACAAGAAGCTTCAGCAGATTACCAATCCAATCCTTTTGAGTTACCCAGGACTGGATATGATGTCAGCATTCAGAACTGGGCTTCCACATCGGGGACATGTGGTGTTTCTATGTTTGATGAGCAGCCATTCCCTCAAGTGAGCTTTTGCAATATCTTCGACCTTCCTGCAACTAATTTATTTCAGTATAATTGCTACTTATAAGCACAAGCGTGGAGAGTTGAATGCTTTAGCTGCAAAATAAGAAGAAGATTGAAATCTTTAGCTGCAAAATATGAAGGGGAGAGGAGACGATGAGATAGATAATGGTCAGAAATTATACTTTCATGATTATGCATGCATACATATTTCACAATAGTTGTCAAATTTTCTAGCATGTGTAGTATTTGATCTATATCTAATCTAGACCGCATGTTTAAACCTTATTCAAATAGTTTGAATCGCTATTTTATTTTTTAGTTATATGGCCCCGGCAGCAACCTAAATGTTTTACTTGCTGCGAAGTTGATTTGAAACTTTTGAACAATGTAAGCCGAAGAGAGCTATAGGTTAATCATTTGTTTCACCCTTCTCATGATTTTGCACCTTTTGCAATCAAATTGCACGGGCTGCTGGGAGAGTTTTCATCTTGTTGTGATAAACATGAAAACTCCTCGTCTTACTGCTCTTACTTTTGACCTATAATGTGCCTCTCTGGAATCTGGGTCTCTGTTATTTGTGAGTATTGATGCCTGTTAAATAGCATTATCATCTTAAAATGCACTTATTTTTCTCTCTCTTCCTACCTTTTCGAATTGCTTGGTTATGGTGGTTGCACACGTTGTTATTATGGTGCAAAAAATGGAAAACCTTAGGAAAAGAAATAGTAGAACCTCTTGCTTTGAATTTTTTTGGAAAAACACACATCTGGTTGAACCTATATGCCTTTTCATCTATTGTTTGAACTAGATCTATGAGACTTCTTTTCAGCAGTTTAATTAGAAGTAAATGGGAACATTAAAACAGAGTCATCAAACTATTTTCCCCTGGAAGCTAGTTTCAGCATCCAAAAAAGAGATTGTTGGTCACGTCTATTATATGATCACACTACTTTGAGCCAATGATCTCTTCTCTTTGTTGCTTATGTTTACTAAAACTTGAACTTCCTCTATTTGCTGTTCTAGTTTACTTGTACTTATGCTATCTGCTTTATGTCTTGCAGCAGCCAAACCATAGTCTATGAGTTAAAACAGTTCATCCACACTTGCGATGAATATTCTCAATCGCCCGAGTCTTCTTCTGTGCAAGCAACATACTTGTGAATCTTCCGTGGACATGAATTCGGTTTTCTTCACACTTTGAAGGTGCCATGTATCAAAGTTATGGTGTACATTCTGGACGTCATACACCTTAGGAGCTTAAGATCATAAAGATATTAGCAAGTTATTATCATACTAGTTAGTGCATATTTTGTAACTACCATAGATTTCATACAAAAACACATACAGATCTTTGTTGTATAGTATTAGACTAGTCTTAGTTTTGTTTATTGTAAAAGAGCTTATTGCAAGTGTCTTATTTGACAACAGTTCACTTGCTGC
Source organism: Narthecium ossifragum (assembly GCA_963920575.1). NCBI lineage: Eukaryota > Viridiplantae > Streptophyta > Magnoliopsida > Dioscoreales > Nartheciaceae > Narthecium > Narthecium ossifragum. Next base: position 1,442,908 of record OY986965.1, read on the forward strand.
CTTTTTGTTGTACAAACAAATTTGTAAGAGGATTTTAACTGATGAACAGAAAATTCATCTCATCTCATCTGAATTTAGTTGTCGCAGAGTCACTAAATCATTTATGCAACTTTATAAATTTTTCCTGCCAATGAGATTATGAGGTTATGAATAAAATCAGTAAACTATGCACCATAGTCGCTTACGTAAGTTACTAATTTCTGGATTGGAGCAATACTCCATAGCATTTTTACTGTCAACAAAAAACACAAATCTTGTATCAATCATTTCTGTTTCGTTTTGGATGGCATAGAAATGGAGGTTGGACAATTTGAAAGCTTAATATGTTTGACGAATGTTTTAAACATTATTTCGGTCACAACTCACAAATAATACAACATTGTAAGATCATATGCAAACAGAATTCTATTCTATAAAAGTGACAGTGGCCATGCAACCCAGCTTTCAAGTTTCAAGTACTCTGATAGATCCTAACGACTTTAAGATACAAGGTGAGTCTACACTTCACACAGAAACCCCCAGCACCTCTCCCCTTGCACATATACAATTTTCCCGGGAAAGATGTTACATTTAAAATATACTCTGCCAAAAATTTGTTCTTATTGATGAAGATTAACCACTAAAATTGTAGCAGAAACTAAAAAAGAAGATACAAAAACAAATATCTTAAGTGTTTCCAGCCATTGAAAGAGGTGTAGGCACCACAAGCATACTAATAATTCCACGATGTAACAGCAACAACAGCTCCAAATCAGAACTCTCCTGACTTCTCTAACAGACAGCACCCTCATTACCTAGTCTGTGATGAAGAACAGAGTAAACCAGAGGAATCAGAACCAATGACGGCAAGATCGCAGACCTTGCATAGCTGTCCAGCAACAGATGGCACAAAGCGTGCACCGCAATAGGGGCACGATGCGTCCTTCTGTCCCCGGTAGATTGGGGTGAACGTTTCCCCACATACCACAAATGGGTTCCTGAAGTCATACTTAAGCTGGGTGGCATCAGTCATGCTCTTATCATTACATGCCTGCAAGACCTGTCTAGCCCTCTTCAATTGCTGCTCATTAGTAGGGTCAGTCTCCAGAAGCCGCCTTGCAAAATTGGCTGCTATATTATAATTCCCCCCTTTAAAGCAAGCAGTCATGGCACTTGAAAGCACAATCCTTAGATGACCTGCTTGAAGCTTGCAATGAGTAAAATATGCAGCCAGCTCCTGTTGACGAACTACATCATCCTTGAGTTCCCTTCTTTTTAACTCCATTCGCAGTCCCAGCACATATTCTCTCACTATCATGATTAGCTCCTTGACTTCATCAACTTCCCTCCTTGAATCAACCACAATAAGAGGTACTGTGTGCAAGATGTTAAGGAACAGCCGCAGAGCCTCAGGAACCTTTCCTTCAGTGAACGCACGGTAAGCCACCTTCAGTTTCTCCTCCAACTGAAATAGCTTGAATACGAGTGCTGGAGGGTTTCTCACATTGGGACTAGCAGACTCGCTACAGCCCTTTTCAATTGTGAAGGAAATCACTGGAGTTGAAGCAAAAGCCTGGACGTATGTGTGGCTACCCATATGCAGATCCATAAACAAAGTTTTCATAGGAGCAAAATTCTTTATACCCAGTTGCCGATTCAGCAAACGCATTGCCGTATCAAAATCACCAGCTGCCGCATGTTCACCGGCAAGAGATGACTTCTGAATCCAAATTTGGCTAACAGGCATACCTGGATTGGGGGCCACAAAAACTGAAGAGCGGGCGTTAGACAAGGCCTTTGGAGTATCAGCTTCAGGTGGAAGACCAAGGCCTTCAAGGTCATCGTCCCATCCACCTTCCCCATCTTCTCCCTCATTTGCTTCTCCATCCTCCACAACACCAACATCTCTATTCTGTACACCATCCACATCAGTGATATCCAATTCCTCACCCCAATCACCATCAGCAGCATCTTCATATTCATCTTCACCTTCCCTACCAACATTATCAAAGCCACCTTCAAATATGCCTCTCATGACCCTCAATAGAGGCCAATCCCCTCCACACAGAATGGGAGCAGGCGGCATCAAAAGTGAAGGTACTTTTCCTTCAGGTAAAGAGGGAACATTTTCTCCCAGCTCAGCTGCAAGCCTATCAGCAACCTCGGTGACTCCATGGACAGCAGCTGTGATATAAGCAAGGGGCAGATGACCTGCATTCTCCAAGATCTGTATTCTCTCATGAATATCACCAAGATAAAGTGCATTGTGGAACTGGCCCATTACATCACTTTTCATTTCTGCAATCTTAAGCATTTTTGAGAGCTTCTCAATGTTTCCCATAACAAGATATAGGAAAGAAAGTCTCTCGAAGTTTTTTGTCCGCTGGTATGCATATTCTACAATGCTAGCGTTGCCTTGACGAAGGGCCTCAATTCCCAACTTATACCAGTAATCTTTATCATCTATCTCCTTAGCAGAAGCAACAGCAACCTGTATGTTACCACTCTCCAGTGCCAAGTTAAACCGAGTTCTCTCATCCTTAACAAAATGTAGGGCAACTTCTGGGAAGCCTTTCTGCTGCAAATACGCAATCACAGCCTGCCCACATAGTTGCGAACTCTTGATCATGCTCATTATGTGATCATACTTTTTCCTAATCAGTGAGAGCTTGAACACATACTCTGTGGCATCAATTGCTATAACACGATTCTTGCCATCTCGATCCAGACAAAAAACAATATTCCCAGAAATCTTTGTGATGTAAATCGGAACATCAGTAGTCCTTATTATTCCACTGTCTCCATTTGGGAGGCAATACTTGATATGATTCAAGGTAGAATAAATGAAGATTCCATTCTCATCCCAAGCACCGCTTTTGACACGGATGGTCTCATGCAAAGTGCATCGATGCAAAAGCTTGTTACTAGCAATGGTAATTGTGTGTTTGCTGAGCAAGGCAACAGCTTCCATGTCATTGGACCAGACAATGTATTTTACAAATGGTGCTTGAAGTTCCCCAATTACTGATCTCTGCGACAAATCAAAGACAGCCACCTTATCCTCTGCCCTGCATAGCAAATTGCCTGTCCCAGCATAAAATATTGCATCGGCAGCAATAGGAAGGCTGGTTTTTTTAACAATTTCATTCTTCAAGTTCTTCACTAATACTTCATTGCTACTCTTATCAAGAACAGCAAATCTATTTCTCGCAACAAAAGTAGCTGATCCTCCCGCGCCTCTCTTTGCTTCCAGCTGTAAATCACCCCGACCAATGTTATCCTTGGGTATGAGGTAAAGTTCATACGATCCACCATCCACATCAGAACATAGCAAGAAGGCATTCTCAGTTGGGCTATAGGAAAGAGTTTTTGGATTCAGATTCAAGCTAACTGAACCAGGCCGCCGAATGGGAACAACTTGGGCATCCTTTTGTGACGTGAATTCATACAAGCGTAGGAAGCGATCTCTAATGTAGTAGAGAGAATTACCGCTGACAGAAAAGGCAGGGCGCTCTCTCTCCAATTTGAAGACAATCATACCACTGTCGTGACCGGCGGCAAGGAGATTCATCTCGGGGTGGGCTGCAAGGATCCAGAATCGGTCATGCTCCCTACGAAATGTTTGAATCCCAGTCCTCTTTGTGACATCCCATACACGGATACTTTTGTCCTCCGAGTTGGAAACAATAAGGTCTTGCTTTGCAAGAAACAATACGCAAGACACATTATTCATATGTCCTCTCAATGTATCCACTTCCCAGGCCTTGGTATCTGAATACAAGCATTTCGGTAATCAAGAGATTGGAATATAACACAAAATACAGATTGAAAGGAACAAGATAAAATAATGAGTGGTCCAAATCACCATTCATTCGCCATAGTTTCACTTGGCGATCGTCCGCTCCAGAAACAATCAGTGGCAGGCTGGGATGAAATGCAGCCCAGTTTACTCCTCGATCATGACCTTCCAAGACATATTTCACAACAGCATCTACTCCACCAAATAAATCTGTGCTCATTTGACTCGGACGCAGAATATCATCTGCTGGAGAGACAGTTTTCTTCCTCAAGGCACTAATGTCCCAAACACGGACTGTTTGATCCAAGGATGCAGATACAACAAGGTCTTCTTTAGGATGGAATGATGCACACATGACATAATGGTTATGACCGGTTAAGACAGAAATGCAAGTGCGAGACTGCCAGTTCCATATTCTGATAGTTTGATCATCACTAGCACTCACAATCCAGGGGTACTCATTGTGGAACTGAACTGTACGGATGTAATCCAGGTGCCCAAGAAGGGTGAATAGACATCGATGTAGTTTATAGTTCCAGACCTTGATCGTGTAATCATCACCTGAAAAGTGGGCACATTATGTGAATATTAGCAGAAGAAGGTGATGAAGTAGGCTAAAAGAGATTCCTAAGCAAAGGAGTACAAGAAAATAGAGAAGGGCTTTGGGTGGAAATAAAGGGAACAATGAGGTCAAAAGATTAAAATAATTACCTCCAAACATTCCTAGGGAATAGCTCAGTGGTATGGGAGTTACCCAAATAAGGTAATAAGCCAATGGCAACAATTACAAGAGTAAAGGAATCACAAAAATAAATGGCCTTTACCCACAGTTATAACTTCAAAAGAAGAATTCTCCAAAGGACTAACTTAGGAAGTTCACCAAAAGAAAGAAAGTGAAACATGACAAATCCAAAAGGTTGCGTAACCATATAACCACCTGCCAAAAATCTATGACATCAGGGACACCTGGCTGATTTAAGCTTCAGTATCAATCCGCGCAGGAATGCTCAATGATTGACCCAGAAAAACATGAAATATATACATCAACTCGAAAAAAATATAGGCATACAGCAGACATTGAACCCGCATACAGAGGGGTTCACAATGGATATCTCGTAGTTGTTAGAATAGAGGATAGATAGTCACCAATGGTCGTCAACTAATTAACATCCTAAAAGTTCATCACTTTCCATCAAAAATAGATAGCACATGTAATAGAAGAGGCATTAATTTGCAGTAATAGATGTCTTAGCCAATAATGGAAGCAAACCACTTCATACTTTCATTACAACGAAACAATTACGTGTGGAAGTAAAGTACTACTACATTGAAGAGATCTTTTCAAGAGTTAAATAAAAGCTATTTGTGCCAGATCATAATACCATTCTCCATCAAATTAAGATCTGCTTTAACAAAAGCACTACTGATGCTTAGTTTGTAATTCTACTGTTCAAAATATTTTCAAGGTTCACTTGCAGCGTCACATTACACTTGAATGGATGTACATTAAATGTGGTAGACAACCTATTAATGGACCATAGTTCTTTTTTATTTTCAAAATTTCTTCTGACCAAGAAGAGACCAACCCGCCTCACAACTTAGAGAGAAATTTGCCACTGCAAATGGTCAACCTAAAAAGCTCTGGTTCATGCTGCAGGAAAAGTGGAAAGAGAAAAAACCTAAAAGCCATATGAAGTTGTGAAGATGAACTTGTTGCAGCTTACATTAGCACAAATTCTGGTCATCAACCCTGGACTGAGTAGTTGGGATGCCAATCAAGGGTTTAAGCTCTAGTTATTGTGTTCCCTATGCTAAATTTCCTTGAGTTATACACCGATACACACTTATCACTAATTATAACTCCTGTAGAAACACAGAGTTCGCAACTGTCAAAAATAACCAACAAAAAAGTACAGCACAAAATCACCAATTATAGTCCACGAATTTATCAAGTTTAACGCATCATGATCATATATAAACATCAAATTAACAACAGGTTCAACAATCCCAAGAATCACGAGCCTACCTCCAGAGACGAAGAGAGGCTGCATCTTGTGGAAATGCACGCCGCGGACGGGCCCTTCGTGCTCGTCGAACCGATCGATGAGCGTGCCCACCCTGTAGTCCCACAGCTGAATCACTCCACTGTGGAGGCTCGCCAGGACCCATGGCCTCTTGCTGTGGAAGTTCAGCCCCTTAACCCTATTGCTCTTCGTTTCAAACTTCGTCAACATCCTCTCCCAATCTATCCCCCCTCACCAATCTCAAACCCCAACCACCAAAAACCTAGCTGCGCCAATCAAGAACCGATAATTTCCGGTCCAATTCCATCAAAAACAGTAACAAATGGAGTGGGATCAGGAAGACGACTACCTTAGATCCGCCTGGTTAAGGAATGAAACGGTACTGGTTCTGTTCCTCGTATAGCGATCCCGATGCATGAGGCGAATTGGAATAAGGAATTGGGGTTCCGAGAGGGCTAGGGTTTCGAGGGAGGGATCGCTTTAGATCTAGATCGAGAAGCGAGAAGGGGATGTAGAGAGAGAGGTGGAGCCGGGGGTTCTTTTTTTATTATTTCTGTTTTGTTATATGAAGCTGGTGATTAATATAGTTGTTTAAGAATATAAAGAGAAATATTTAGTGTTGGCGTGAGAAAAAAAAAAGAATGAAGAATAAAGACACTATAGTCCAAAAATTATCAGTTTTCCAAACTTCTACAAAAATATATATATAAGATTATTTTTTTTCAGATTTTTTTTTGATAGGGTTCAAGAACTTATTAATTTTTTTTGTCCACAATTAAACATAGAGAAATAATTTTTAATGGATATTGACTTTCTGAAAACCTCATTTGTTTTCTTCTATCTTGAAGAAAATATATTTTGTATATTCCATTAAATGCACAAAAAATATTTCATCAAATTTGCACAGAAAATATCAAAACCACCAAACAAAAAAAAAAACTAAATCAATATATTCATATTTATTAAAGTCAACTAAAACTTAAGTGGGTCAATTTTATGTAAAAAATTTATATAAAATACGTTGTGGTGCTCACATCCAACCAATTAGTCCGGAGGCAATCTACCATTCACCATGTCCACCACCGGCCACTTCGAATCACTATATCCACCATGATGCATTGCTCCCCACCTACCTTCCTCCACTCAGCTAGACACCAGGGTCTCCATGGCCATGCCACTCAGTTAGACACCTAGCTTCTCTCCTGTTAAGAAGAAGAAGCTAACTTCACAGCGCACACCATGAATACATCTCTACCTCCTTTTGATTAAAAAAATCAAAGGAGGTGACATCGAGGGAAGTCGGTCATGTTGTCCTCCAATTCCTAATTGTAATGTCTCTCACCTCTGAAATCGATCAAACCTAACATCTAGATATGAAGAACACCATCAACAAATCAACAACCACAAATCAAACTTCTTGATCATGATGTCGGCGGAGGTGACATCGAGGGAGGGAAGTCGCCTTCCGAGGCATCAGAAAACCTTCATAATGCTTGAGATGATCATATGAAAGTGAGAGGTGGAAATTAGTATGAAATTTGTACTCTGTATAATTGTTTAAAAATCCAATTGGACTCGTCGTCGATTGACCCACCTCAGTTGATTCCCCCCATCAAAAGGGCTCCTTAATGAGGGGGGCTCCACACTCGAGGCTTTTTCTCGTCCATAACGGTCACCTAATTTAAAACCCCCAAGCTGACCGTTGCAGCCGGCTACTAGCCGTTGCACCTCCGCTCCTTTAACCCCAGAAGAGTCGACCGTTGGATACTCCATAAACACTCTCGTCTCCATCTCTCTCTCTCTTCTCTGCTCTCCAAACTTCCATGACTCCTCTCCAGACCTCCACTACTTCTCAGCTTGATCTCTCTATTCTCTCACACTTTTAGAGGATCCATCGATTTCCTGTCTGGGTTCTGCTTCCCTTCGTTGAGGAATCGAAGAAGATGGTCCGAAGAGCTTCTTCGCCTACTTCTCCGGTGACCATCACCGTCTCGTCCGGAGGAGGAGGAGGAAGTGGCGGTGGGCGGCGAAGCATTGGCTTAACAAGCCCGGTGCCACGCCACTCTTTGCCGAACACGCCCATTTCCCCTTTGACTGGAAGGCCGAGTGGCCGGGCTTCGAGCGGCGCTGGGCGGTACTGCCCGGCCTCCGCCTCGAAGGACGACATCGAGGAGGTGAACTCCGAGTTCGTCCGGTACACCGTCCAAATCCCCCCGACCCCCGACCGGCAAGTGGGCTGCTCCCCGACCTCCTCGCGCCCGGAGAGGAGTTACATCTCCGGCACCATCTTCACCGGGGGGTTCAACTGCGTGACGCGAGGCCATGTCATGGAGTGCTCGGCTGATGGCTCTCAGGCGGCGGTTAACAAGTCGGTGGCGATGGTTTGCCAGATGAATGGCTGCGACGGCGAAGCTTTCCTAAGCAATGCCAAGTTTCCATGTGAGTGTGGATTCATGATTTGCAAAGATTGCTACTTGGAGATTGGCTATGGTGGGAAATGCCCAGGATGCAAAGAACCCTATGGGGCCCTGAGCGATGAGGAGGAGGACCCGGCCGCGGAGGCGGAGGAGCAACCACTTCCATTAACTTCAATGGCAGAGTTCAGGGCCGGAAGAAGGCTATCGTTGATGAGGTCGAAGAAGGGGCCTAACCATCCATCTGAGTTCGACCACAATCGATGGCTATTTGAGACCAAGGGGACTTATGGGTATGGGAATGCGGTGTGGCCAAAGGATGGCCACGGTGGTGGTGGTGGTGGTGGAGGGGGTTTTAAGGGGTTCGAAGAGCCGCCAAACTTTGGAGGAGGAAGTAGGCGGCCGCTGACGAGAAAGGTCAGCGTATCTCAAGCAATTCTCAGCCCATACAGGTAAGAAACATCTGCTTTCTTTATGAGAACAAGTAAATATGAGAATTTTAGAACAGATACTGTTTAAAATTTTCAAAATCTGCTTATAGTTCATACAAAGTTTTTTCTTTGGATAGAATATGAGCATTTTTTTTTTCTGTGAAGTTATTCTTGTTCTTAGTAGGTTTTCCATATGGCGATGTAGCTGGAACTTCTGTTGTTGATGTAATGGCTGCACGATGGTTTCTTAGGAACATAGATATCTACATGTTTTTATGTTTTATTGTTCTCAACTAGGCTTTATAACTGTTCTGATGACTGCCTGGATCATGTGTTTGGCTGAAAAACTAAATTCTGAACTGAAATAGAAAGAAAAAAAAATCCTCGTATCAAGTTGGATACTTTCTTCAGTAAAATTAAGAACAGTAAGGTTTTTAGGGGGAACGCCCCTACTTTCTTGAATTCATTTGCTCTTGAAGCTTACTCATGCCATTGTCTTTGACTACTGTGATTGGAATACACAAGATGTTTCAAATGTTGCTATATTTCTTATTTTGGAATTTGGAACAAGTTATTTATTCTTGGCAGTACTTTCTTTTTGAATTCTTCAGATTGCTAATTGTGATTCGCCTCGTTGCCCTCGGTTTCTTTCTTGCTTGGCGAATTCGACATCCTAATCATCAGGCAATGTGGTTATGGGCCACCTCTGTCACCTGTGAGCTCTGGTTCGCCTTGTCATGGCTTCTCGACCAGCTTCCCAAGCTCTGCCCTGTGAACAGGGCAACGGACCTCTCCGTTCTAAAGGAACGCTTCGAGTCACCAAGCATTCGAAATCCAAAAGGAAGATCTGACCTTCCAGGCATCGATATATTTGTTTCCACTGCAGATCCAGAGAAAGAACCTCCTCTCGTCACTGCAAACACCATTCTCTCAATCCTTGCTGTTGACTACCCTGTCGAGAAGCTTGCTTGCTACCTCTCAGACGATGGAGGTTCTCTACTGACATTCGAAGCCGTCGCCGAGACTGCTAGCTTTGCTAGAATTTGGGTTCCTTTCTGCAGGAAGCACGGCATAGAGCCGAGGAATCCAGAGGCCTATTTCAGCCAGAAGCGTGACCCTTTGAAGAACAAAGTGAGACTAGACTTTGTTAGGGAGAGGAGAAAGGTTAAGCGAGAGTATGATGAGTTCAAGGTGAGAATCAATTCTCTTCCTGAATCTATAAGAAGGCGATCGGAAGCATACAATGCACACGAAGAGCTGCGAGTAAAGAAGAAGCAGGATGAGAGTGGAGGCAATCTCTCTGAGCCCCTCAAGGTTGTCAAGGCAACTTGGATGTCTGATGGATCTCATTGGCCGGGAACATGGTCGTCGGCTGAGGTAGATCATTCAAGAGGCGATCACGCCGGCATAATTCAGGTACAATTCTGCCTCAAATCATCTCAGTTTAATCCTTGAATGCACGTAGAATTCTTGCAAGTATCAATCTCTGAAAATTCTCTCTTTGTATGCATAGGCAATGCTTGCTCCTCCGAATTCAGAGCCATTCATGGGCATTGATACAAATGAGAAGAACTTAATAGACACCACCAATGTCGATATCAGGTTGCCGATGCTGGTCTATGTATCGAGAGAGAAGAGACCTGGATATGATCACAACAAGAAAGCCGGAGCCATGAATGCTCTTGTGAGGACTAGTGCTATAATGTCAAATGGCCCCTTCATTCTGAATTTAGACTGTGATCACTACATCTACAACTCCTTGGCTCTGAGGGAAGGCATGTGTTTTATGCTTGACCGGGGCGGCGACCGGATATGCTATGTTCAGTTCCCTCAGAGGTTTGAGGGGATTGATCCTAATGATCGGTACGCGAATCACAACTTGGTCTTCTTTGATGTCACCATGCGAGCTATGGATGGATTGCAAGGACCAATGTATGTTGGAACTGGATGCATTTTCCGAAGAACAGCTCTGTATGGATTCAGTCCTCCAAGAGCCACTGAACACCATGGATGGTTTGGCAGGAGAAAGATCAAGCTTTTCCTCCGAAAAAATACAATGGGGAAGAAGAGAGAAGCTGAGGACAGAGAACTAGTCTTGCCACCTATTGGAGATGAGGAGAATTGCGAAGGGGATACTGAATCCTATCTGCTACCAAAGAGGTTTGGAAGTTCAGCAACTCTAGTCGCTTCGATCCCTGTCGCCGAGTACCAAGGCCGGTTGCTGCAGGACTTCCCCGGAGTAAGACAAGGCCGGCCTGCCGGCTCACTTGCAGTTCCTCGTGAGCCACTGGATGCAGCCACCATAGCTGAGGCCATTAGCGTGATATCTTGCTTCTATGAGGACAAGACCGAATGGGGTCAGCGCGTCGGCTGGATCTATGGATCAGTCACAGAAGATGTTGTCACCGGTTACCGGATGCACAACAGAGGGTGGCGCTCCATTTACTGTGTGACCAAGCGAGATGCCTTCCGAGGAACGGCACCTATCAATCTGACCGACCGGCTGCACCAAGTCTTGCGATGGGCGACCGGCTCCGTTGAGATCTTCTTCTCCAGAAACAATGCTCTCTTCGCCAGCCGAAGGATGAAGTTCTTGCAGAGGGTGTCTTACTTCAACGCCGGCATGTATCCTTTCACATCGATCTTCTTACTGGTATACTGCATTCTGCCGGCGGTCTGCCTATTTTCAGGGCAGTTTATTGTGCAGGCTCTGAGCATAACCTTTCTTATATTCCTGCTTGCCATTACTATCACTCTATGCTTGCTGGCATTGCTGGAGATTAAGTGGTCAGGGATTACGCTCCATGAATGGTGGAGAAATGAGCAATTCTGGTTAATTGGAGGAACAAGTGCTCATCCAACCGCTGTGCTACAAGGATTGCTCAAGGTGATCGCTGGTGTTGACATCTCTTTCACATTGACATCTAAACCTGCAACTGAGGACAACGACGATGCGTTTGCGGAGCTGTATGTGGTGAAATGGAGCTTGTTGATGGTGCCACCGATAACGATCATGATGATTAACATGATAGCGATTGCAGTAGGCGTGTCTAGGACGATGTACAGCGAGTTCCCGCAGTGGAGCAAGCTGCTTGGAGGGGTGTTCTTCAGCTTCTGGGTACTGTGCCATCTCTATCCATTTGCAAAGGGGTTAATGGGGAGGAGGGGGAAGGTCCCTACGATCGTGTTCGTGTGGTCCGGATTGATTTCGATCATCGTATCGTTGCTCTGGGTGTACATCAGTCCTCCTGCTGGGAAGAAGGAAAATTACATGAGTTTCCACTTTCCTTGAGCAGAGAAAGAACTGCAGCAGGACAGCAGAAGTCACACATCCATGGCTTCCTAATCTTCTTTGATTTAAGTAGTAGTATAGTTCTTGACTTGTTTGGGCTCTATACCAAACATAGGCTTTGTCTGAATTACATTGTAGCAAGTTTGTTAATCATCTTATGATTTAGAAACCCTTCGGATTAATCTACAAACATAGATTTCTACATGGATTTTCCTTCTGCTGTTGAGTTTGTTGGAAATTAGCACCAAAATGCTGGGCCTTTTGGAGACTCAGACTGCTTCAGATAACATAGCTTGCATGGAGCAAGATGATTGCTTGCTTCAGATAACATAGTTTGCATGGAAATTAGCACCAACAGTTCAGATTACAATCAAAATGACTAGAAAGAAAAATAGACAAGAATGAACCTTGATTCAAAGAAAAAGTTTGCCTTGTTTCTAAGAGAGCAGTAAACTGTGATCATTCATCGTTCGCAGCTTGAGCAGAAGACAGTAATCTCAGAAGTCAGCTTCCATATTTCACCATATTCAGATGTCGACGGTCACAGCGGGAAGCCGAAGAGCACCGGAGGCAAATCACTGGAAGCCTGCGCCGATCCCCCACCTCCATAGCCGAGGAAGCCAGAGCTGGCAAACCTCTACATTATCTTGACATATAGGCATCCCTCATCCTTGCAAGCGTCACCTTTCCTCAATGCGAAAAACCTCTTCACAAACCTCGGCTTTCGTGATATCTTAATCCCCGCGACCCGTCATGTCCCTCTGCGGCCGCCACCTCCACCGCCAACCTCCGGATGGCTTCTCCCGCCGCCGCCACCTCTCCGTCCGTCGAGCCGGGTTTAATAAGCCTTTCTCTTCCAATCTGGCCTCCTCTCTCCATCTCACTATATATTCTTAGCTGCATGCAATGTGAATTGATGAATGGAGCCATGTTTGATGTTTCCTATTTTTATCAAGATCCTTTGGATACATTGACGAATATAGGGGAGGCTAAGAGGGATGCAATGTGAATTGATGAATGGAGCCATGTTTGATGTTTCCTATTTTTATCAAGATCCTTTGGATACATTGACGAATATAGGAGAGGCTAAGAGGGATGCACCATTATTTAATCATTGTTCTCTTAATTTGGCTAGAAATCTCAGCACAAATATATAAGATCTACTCAAGCATCGATTTTAAACGTGGTTCGATGAATTCATTGACTTCGTCCGGCCATCTCCGCCGCACGTGGCCGCCGGCCTCGGCGGCCCCTCCCATGTGCTGGCCTTGACCAGCTCTCCAACGCCATCCTCGTCTACTGTGAAGACAGCGCATGGGCCGGCATCGGTGCCACCACCGGACGGTGTCTCCTGCACGGTGTACTCTTCCTGCGGCAACCCCTGCCAGCTCCCTCATCCACTCCACCACCACCACCTCCTTCACCTTCAACTGCCATTTTCTACTACTCTCCGCCACCGACGCATCCCCTTCTTGCCATACTACCCATTCGATCTGCTACTATGGCCCTCTGTCTTCTTTAAGCTCTCTTCTTCCACTCTTCTTAATGCTCCTTCCTCTACTATAGATAATCTTCACAGCAGCAGAGTGTCATTGAGAGATTTTGTGATAAAGATTCTTCATTGTTTGTATTGCCATTTATGAGATTTTTTTTTTCTGGGCACAACATAGTTTCAATTGCCATTGCTACACTTCCCACCACAGCTTTGAACACATTTTTGCATGAAATCAGTGGAATATTTGAATGATAGCCCCTTTAATGAGGGTTTTCTCGTGTCCTCTGTTTTCAAGGTGAATCACTCAATATGCCAAACAAAAGGCTCTTTAAAATCACTAAATGGCAAAATCCAGATTGCTTAATGAACTAATTGGTGCCTCAGACAGACATCATGATTGAATCATGATATGCTCTACTCTTCAGAAACACTTCAATGATTCAATCATGATTGTTAGCAGCTTAGCCAGTTGAGCCCATCACACTTCATACTGAACCAAAATGACTATCACCACAAGGGTTCAATCAAGCAGGATTAGAATTTAGAAAGGAAGAAAGAAAGATGATACTTTTAGAAACGGATTGATTCATACATACACTTTGGTAACAAAATCTTATCTTTGATCATTGCCAAGAACCAATATAGTCTCACAAACTACATCAACAAAAGAGAAGAAGAAAGATGATACTTTTAGATACGGATTGATTCATACATACACTTTGGTAACAAAATCTTATCTTTGATCATTGCCAAGAACCAATATAATCTCACAAACTACATCAACAAAAGAGAAGAAGAAACAAGTCCCAACACCACTAAAAAATCCTCCTTTTTTTATCTTGGAAACCATACAAGATTTGTGTTCTTGTTCCCAGAAGAGAGTGCCATCAACAGGAAAGCAGCCTCCTCCTCCTCCCTCAGCTTCCTCTGCATCCTCCTCCTCTTCACCATGGTCCTCTGCTTCAGCACCACATCTCCACCAAACCCCAGCCACTGGAGCTTCACAGCCACCCCTCTCTCTCCCCTCTCCTTCTCTCCTCCCCCTTCCTTCAACCCAAGAATCCCCCTCCTCTTTTTCCTGTACCGGATCCCACAAGCATTGCATAGCGACTGAAATCAAGGAAAAAAACAAGACCAACACGTCTTAGATTCCAATCGAAAAGCAGTACCCAATTGATCAGATCATCCAATAGATGAAGAAACATAGCTAGATCAAGAAGGATCACCTTAGGTCCAGAAGGCCCTCCTCTCCAAAGAGGCGTCTTGGTAGTCCGGCAATCCGTGCAGCTCTTGAGCTCCCCCTCCTCCGAACTCTCCCTGCCACAACTCGCTTCTATAGATCTCGATCCCTGCATACCAGATCACACAACATGAGTACTCTTAGATCAACTCCACCACCACCAACGAAATCAAAGAAGAAAAAATAATAAAAGTAAAGACTAACTTTCTCATCACGGAGATCCATCTCGATCCACCAAGACGAGCGCGATCCGTGTATGCTCGGGATCCGATTACTGATCCAAACAGAGGCATACAATACAATAGATCTAGAAAACCCAAGAACTCAAGCTGATCCAATACCACTCCCTCCTATCAGTAGTGACACTACTATAGAGTGAGAAAGAGAAAGAGAGATGAATTGGCAGAGGATGCAAAGCCCTATACGATCTATATAGAGACAGAAAGGAGGAGGAGCGATCTAGAGAGAGAAGCGAGTGGAGGGAAATGGGAAATCTCTGGAGGGAAGGATGAGAAAGATGGAATCTTTTTTGGGTTTAATAGAACGGAGGGCTTAGGAGGAGGAGAATTGGATCCATATGGGAGGGGTTTAAGAATGGTGTTAAGTGGATCCACCGACGTAGAGTACCGCTCAAGGGTGGCGTGGCGTCGCACCGCCATATAGTTGGGGAAACCCTAACCCTAGGTAGGAGTTCGAGGTTTGTGGGACATTTACGATAAAGCCCTCCAATCGGAGACGATTCCGGCGGGGGAGGTGCCGGGATGGACACGTGGAGGGGTAGCCTCGTCCTTTCGGGGCCAAGGCGTTGGTTGGCGTTTGATATAGATCGGACGTGTAAAACTGGATCGCGTTGGCGCCTTGGCGCCTTGGCGGGGGGCGCGACTGTGGGGATCTGTTAGCGGGTCGGATCATATTATGGATCCAATTGGATTTATGAAAGCAGTGAAGAGTGATAGACTGATGAGAGGGAGGGACTGTTGCTGCATTATAGAAAGTGGAAAAGGGACAGTAGACAGAAGGGAAAGCTCAAGGCCATGGTGCATTCCCGTCTTCACTCTTGTTTGTCTCTTCGCTCGAGTCCTGCTGACATAATTAAACTACAGCATATATGCATGGGCCCGAGAATGAGGATGAGAGGGAAAGGCCCTCCTAAAATAACATCAGGACTCAGGACAGACCACTCTCTCTCTAGGATATGTTTCACGTTTGTGTGCTATACTGCTATCTTAGATCCAAGTGCTGCTTGTTTTTTTAATGTACATGTTCACCTATCTCCTTCTTGACTTCAACCTTCAGACCAGAACAACATCTCTCTCTCTCTCTCTCTCTCTCTCTCTCATCCATGTTGTTCATGTTTCTGACTTCATCTGGGCTTAAATTCATCAAGAAAAAAACAAAGAAGAAATGGTCTTTTGTTCATGTCTTTTTTTGCAGCTCAGTACCGCATGCAGAATATATTATTTAATGAATGCTGAAAAAGAACAACATTAACTGATCTTGTTGATTTAAGCTTTTCAAATAGATTAGCATTAAGAATCTACCAAAGAACACTAATATATATCAACAAGGATAGCCATCAAACAATTCACATCTAACCTCCTGATCAGACTAGTTCTACTTCATATTAGTCCTCACTAATTCCTAAGATTTAACCATACACACGCTAAGATCATAAGTTCAGATTGCAATGCATTTGGAACAAATGGTTTCATTGCAATCTCAACTTATGATCTCTGTTGGCCTTTGCGAGCTTCGAGCAGCAACAAGCAAGGAAGGTGAAGAGTACTGAGAGAGAGTATAGAGCCCATGACAACACGATCATCAGCCAGTCTTTGATGCTTGCCTTTGGCCGATGGCTCCGGTCGGCCACCAGCACCGCCCTGTATACAGCTTCCGATAAGGCATAGGCAGTGACCGGATCCATCTCATCGACCATCTCACTATGTGTGTTGACACAGACGATGTCGTAGACCCCTGTGGTCTCTAATGTGCCGAGATACTCACAGATCCTCAACCGGGCCTCTATCCTCTCCTCCGGCATCAGCTCATCACCATGTGTCAGCACCAATATAGGATTCTCATCTGTTACAAAACATTCAGACCATTTGTGAGACCTTACAAAACATTCAGACCATCTGTTACAAAACAGCACCAATATAGGATTGAAGAAATTTTTAAGTTTGATAATTTGATTGGCGAGCTTTTAAACCCTTGTTCATCTCCAAAGGCACTACAACTGTAATGTTCCGAGTGATATTGTTTTCTAAGATGAGAGATGTTCTACTATCTTACTGAGTTGTATCACAAACAGAAAACAAGTGAAACTTTTATCTAATTCAAGTGAAGTCTTTAAATTAAACACAGGCAAAAATCATGTTAATGGTAGACACTACAACAAAAAAGGTTTGATGATCCAAAAGTCGTTTGCCAAGAGTTCTAGACCGATCTTATGCAGTAATTATTCTACTATCCTAATGAGTTGAATCAGAGACACAGAGAAAGTTAAAATTCTATGTACATTCCAAATGATGTTGTCAAACAAACATAGCCAAATTCAAGCAAATAGCAGGCACTAAAACATAAGAAATTGGCTTGATAACTGCTGAAGTCAGGGTATCATTCTATCACTTTCAAGAGTTCTAGACTGATCATGCAGAGGGAGTTGCATTAAAAAAGATGCTTAAAATAAGAGATGGCCATCACTTACTGCAACAGCTCTTGATGGAAGGGGCTAGGAAGAGCTCCCGCGCAGCCTGAAGAGGCCGCAAGTCTCCGGCCACCATAGACTGGTATACTTCCGAGGCATTGACAACCACCATTGCACAGTTTACTCGCCTAAGAACAAATCTCTTAGCTGCGGCAGCCAAAGGCCCATTCGACTGGATGTCAACAATGCCGGCACCAAGACAGGGCTGGCGGTGCCGAATACCATCTTGCATCCACTCTGCTACCTCCGCAAGGCCCTCTGCCAACCGGTCATAATCGAGCCCCCGAGAGTCAAACACGCAGAATCCGTTCCTCATTGATCTCAGAACGTTATGCTCCTCTAAGTACTGTGTCCTCCCATCTCTTCCTACAAATCCAAATCAACAATCTTATAGAATTCGAATCAAATAGTGACAATTTAAAGAAGGTAGAGCAATTAGATTAATTTCTAAACATGGTAGTGCATTCCCATCCTAGAAAAACTGGTCTTTAAACTGATTTTGCTCAAAAAAAAACCCAACACGTAATCAGCCAAAGATTTTATCAGAAGACACTCACACTCAAGAAATAAGAGATTCGACCAAAAGCAATCGACCAACTTCCCAAAACGAGATCTTTAAGCAATCCCGAAACTCGAAATCCCTGAAGAACAACCAAACTCCCCCAAAACAAACACATTTCGAAAGCCTTCTACACCAAAATCCAACCAGAAAACTGCATACCTGCAGGGGAGGATGTCTGGGCGAAAGGAACAAACCCAGCTCGGCCAAGAACAGAGTACATGAGATTAATCAGCGAGCTCTTCCCCGAACCACCAAACCCGACAAGTAATATAGTAACCACCGGCGGGATATCCATATCCTGTTTCGCAAACCCCCCAGCCGGGAACCAGAGATCTCCAGCCCGGTACGCCATGAGCCGGTGGCGGAGGTCGTCGAGTGCCTCGTTCGACAGCAACGCCAGCCTCTCCAGCTCCTTCACCACCCTCACCCTGGTGGCGGCAGCGGCGGCGGCGGCGGCGACGTCCATCTCCTCCGGCAGCGAGCGCCACCAGTAGAAGAGGGAGAAGAGGTCCTTGGAGCCCTCGTCTCCGCCATCAGAGGAGGTGAGTACGGAGGAGGCGCTACGCATGACAATGGCAATGGCAATGCCGCTGTCTCTCTTCTCTACTCTCTCTCTTCTCCCTCGGTGTGTGTGCTATGATAAGCTTCTAGGAGGGTTCCTTTGGGTTTCTAAGTGGTTTCCCTCCCTCCAACGGTCTTCAACTATTTTTGGAGCCTATTTTTTCTTTTCTTTTTAGGGGCAGGAGCATTGTCATTTGTCATTTGATCCATGTACGATCATAAGTTTTTTAAGTATCATTTTAAGAAGAAGAAAAAAAACCATATTACCATTATATTTATTTTTATATATATTCAGCCCTCCCAAACCACCCCAACCCGCCGGCGTCCCCATCACCCCCCAGCCCCCCCCCCCCTCCCACCACCAGGCGTCCCCGTCCCGTGTCGCGTCTCCAGCAGAACTCAGGCGAAGAGACAATTGACATATGATAAAAAAGAAATAGTGTCTCCTTCTTTTAGTAAATTTTCACTAATTAAATGTGAAAATGGCCTTCTAGTAACTTTTCATTTCTGAAAAATAACTACCAAATAATTGACATATGATGAAAAGTAAGTATCAATTTGTTACAATTTTTTGAAAAGTGACTACCAACGACAATTGACATAGAAGGTAACTAGCAATTTGTTACCAAATTTCAAAACGTAACTACAAAAAAAAACAATTGATACACAATGGAAAGTAATAATCAATTTTTGTAAAAATATTAAAACAATATGGTAGTTACTTTTAAATTTTGATACACAATGGAAAGTGACTACCAATTTGTGCAAAAATCAGTTAAAAAAATGTCGGTGGTTACTTTTTAATATTGTAAAAATATGGTAGTTACTTTTCATTTTGTGGTTAAAATATTGAAAAATATTGTGAAAAATATTTGTAGTTACTTTTCAATTTTATAGTTACTTTCCATTTTTTCAATTTTTCACGGGCATATCACTTTTTAAATATTTGTAGTTACTTTTCACTTTGTAGTTAAAATATTACAAAAAAATATGTAAAATATTTGTAATTAATTTTCAATTTTGGTAATTACTTTCCATTTTTTTGTATTTACTTTTCAGTTTTTTTTGTAGTTACTTTCCAGTTTTTTTGGTAGTAACGTTTCGACGGGAATACGAACAGTCACTAGGTATGTGAATAGTCACTGGGAAGTGAATATAGGTTGGGATGTTAAAAGGGCATTTTAGCAATAAAAATTTACAGCTATAAAAAAAGAGACTAAATGCCTTAAAAACTTCTGAGTGAACTAGAGAGCAAATAAGTTCTCCCAAATGGACTATTCACCAATTTCTTGTTTTGTTTATTCCTACCAAATGATTTTTTTATGAGATGAGCGCTTAGTATATACAAAGCGAAGTTACAGCAATTGGTTATCAGACAGACGACAAACCTGATTCGTAGGTCGAGGCCAACACAATCCGGTGCCTACGACACGCTCGAGCGACACCATCGGCTCTAGCGTTATCATCTCAAGAAATGTGAAAATAGAACAGAGTCAAAAAGTAGTGTATGTAGTCAACTGTTTCACGCCATACCTTCGCTATCAGGGGCCCACCCTCTTAAGCCATTGAGGATATGCACAATGATCAAAGAGTCTGTTTCACGCCATACCTTCGCTATCAGGGGGCCCACCCTCTTAAGCCATTGAGGATATGCACAATGATCAAAGAGTCTGATTCGATGATTAATTTCTTGAGGCCAAGGGGTTTTGTTCTTTTCATTGTCTCTAAAATGGCTTCGAATTCACCTTTGAGAACAGAGTCAGTAGTTATAGGTCTAGCCCATCTCCAAGCATCCTTGCCATTTGGTGATAGTCCAACAATGCCAATAGCAGTGTCACATGTGATGGGATCAACAAATACGTCGGTCTGAATTACGCAAGATCCTTCCTTAGAAGGAGATCGGCCATGCTGAATATTAGGAGTTTGGAGCTCCCTATTTAAATGCTCCTTCGTTAGTCTCATGATTCGACAGGCCATGGCCTCAGTCAATTCAGACTCATTCTCCAAAGATAATCCTGTTGCAGTCTTTCCAAATTTCCCATACACCACATCTAAGAAAAGCTCCGAATTCCTCATGGCCATGGCGAAACAGTTTGTTTTAGCCAATTTTGGCTAAACTAATAAAACAAAAACAAAAATTGATATGGGCTTAAGGAAATATAGGCTGGTATTGGTTGAATCCGATTTGATTCACCAAGTTGAAATTGTCTCAACCCATCAACCGTCTGGACTTGAACAGCTATCAGTTACCCCTACTTCTTTCTTGGCCGAACTCAGACCAACCTGTTAGAATGAGCTAGCCCCCATGATGACAATGTAAGGGTTTTTTTTTTCCTTAATTCGTTTTCTTTTCCTTATTTCCTGAGCTATATATAATGCCTTCATTTTATCAAGCATAATGTATTCAATACCAAAAACATGCTAATGCCTCTTTACTAACATACACACACACACACCCCACACCCCAACCAAACCCAACGCCGCCCAAAAAAAAAAAACAAGAAGAGAATATTGAAATGAAATAGGCAGCTTCATTGGGAAATAAATTCTATGCACCTTTCAGATACATGCGACTCCGCTAACATTCAAATAATAATAATGAGTTAAGAGAGAGTACTTACCAGCAGCAAAGTATGCAAAATTAAGAGGACTCAAAACAAAATTAGCTGACAACAAAAATTACCCATAAGAAACGAAATTACGACATGGACACACAAATCATTCCTTTCCATACACTTGGATCACAGACTGTATTCCTACATCGACTAGAATCCTTTTAAAAACAAAAAAAAAAAAAAGAGAGGAGAAACCTATAAAACAATGAATCTCCTACACCTCAAGTGCAACTCCTTTGATCACGCAACGCAGGCAGATAAAATACTAGACACGAGTAGCTTTTTTACCTGCAAATAACATATTTCAACTCATTTCTTCCCGGATGATATATGAGAGGAAACAACTTCCTGCCTGACTACCACAAAATCAACAGGTAGGAAGCTAAGGAAATGCAGACCACTACTCACTCCCTGTAGCCAAAGTGCTCCTCCATATGATTTGTTCCATAAGACACCATTTTATTGGTTCCCCGCCACCACCCCGACCAACACCGGACTGGACCAACAGGACCCGACCAACATGACAGGACTCCCCCAACTGACTCGACACGACACAGCAACTAGTCCCTGGAGACCTGCTAGAGAGGGGGGGAAACAATCAGATCAGGGAGCAACAAAAATCAAGCACAAAAAACAAACCACATTATCCCAGGTAGGTAGGTACCTTTAGCTGAATTTAAATCCGCCAGAAGGAACCTGAACCTGGTCAGGATTCCCAAATTGGAAACCGGTCTGAGCAGCATCACCAGCAGGCATGACTTCATCTTCCTCCTCCAACCAGTAAGTTTCGAGGATTTTCACAGCCTTCTCGTAGATCTCAGCATTCTCGTGGCTCTGAAGATTCTCAATCTTCTCCAAGCCCTCAGCCTCATCAATCATCTGGGCGTAGAGATTCACACCACCAGTGGTGCCCAGGTTCTTCTCAGCTTCCCCAACCTTCAAGATGTTCTCAAGCCCTTCCAGGCAGACGGTAACAATCCTCGGGTCTGGACAAACGAGGAGATCACACAAAGGCTTGATGCATCCCTGACTGACAAGGTACCTGTTGAAGTGCATAATAGACCACCCAGAGATTTACATAAACTTTTCCAGAGACGTGGACACAAAAATGTCTGAGAAAACAGGTGGATGCCAACATACTTAATTTGTTCGTGAGTACCACCAGAAGTAGCATTTGAGATGGCCCATGCCGCTTCCTTCTTGATGTCAAACTCAGCTGTTTGCAGCAGATGCACTAAAGGACCAATGATACCCGCCTGAATCACAGCCTGCAATTAAAAGCGAGTCAGCTCAATCTCTTACTACAAAGAGCTCAATATGCGATTAGCTTTCATAAAATGAATCACAAAAGACTAAAAGCATTTTGTCAGTCATGAAAATGCACATTCCAAAAATCAGAATTCAGTCCGTTATATACTAATTTCTCTTGCTTTGAGAAGCATAGAGCATTTGTACTTGGATAACACTGTTGCATCACTTTGCTAGAACCTCAAAACAACCAACACCTGATCAAATGAAATGTACATACTGCAACTATAATTAGAGGGATATAACTGCACCTGAATCTGATCTTTATTTCCAGCTGTTATGTTCGATATGGTCCAACAAGCTTCCTTCTTGATGCTTTTCTTGTGATTTTGCGTCAGAAGATTCAAAAGATAAGGCAGAGCTTGATGATTGATTATACACTGAGGCAGAAAAAAGTCCATCATCAGATGCAAAAAAAAGAAAAGAAGAAGAAGAAAAAACCAAGGAAGACTAAAATTACAGACATCCATATAACACAACTATAAGCACATAGCAAACAATGTCATCAGAAAGACTAGCACTTCAGAGAACAGAAAGTCGATGAATTTGATGCATATCAAACTTCTAAAAAGCTAGTATATCAAAGTCAAGCATGAAAACAATGAATTCAAGTTGTAAACAGCAGCTGAGATGCAATGCAAAGGAGATTATAAGGTGAAAAAGGTGGTAAGGACACCAAGCATAGAAAATATACCGTGCAGTTTAGAAGCCTGTTGCTTCAAGTTCAGGGCTTTTATTTTCTGTGTTAATATCAAACTAATACAAACCCAAAACAACACAACAATGACATGACACACAATCTCTAGATTTTCGAGGGTATTAAACTGAAAACGCCACATGTGGTCGAGGATGCAACATCTTTCGATGAAGCATCAGAAACAAGCACCATAAAATTTAACCTTCCTCTCAATCTCTTATCAACTTAACAAAGAATCCTTAGCACCAGAATTTATTTCAAAGAAAGCGGCACACAACTAACAGAAAAAACAATGTGTAAGAAACAAACAGAAAGATTTCCATTTCCAACCCAAGCAGCCGTCACGTATTTTTAACTCAAGAATAACATCTCCCAGTTTTACCAGATCAACCTTTCATGACCTTTCCTAAAATAATGCTTCAATTGTAAAGCCCACTTCCACAAATCAAAACCATCCCACATGTCTATTTTCTAGTACCCCCAAAATGATGGTTACCATTTTCTACCAAAAGTATCTGTTCCCACCCATAACCATCACAGAATAAGATAAACTTTATATGCTCCATCTTAATACAGCTACGTGCTTAAAACAAAAACAAAAAAAATTCTACTTCCGATGGGAATGCAAAGAACTAATAAAGCTCATGCACAATGGACTATCGCTAAGAACACCAAAAGGCAGCACATACTAAACGTAAGGCGATGATTCTTCGTTACTTTCAAAGAACAGGGAGCTTATTTCATAATCAAGTACCCTAAAAAGAACATGCAAATGATATACTAAGAAAACATAATATACCTGTGTCTGGAAATCATCCCCAGTGACGATGTTACCAACAGTACGGAGGGCAGGAATAAGCACCGAAGGTGATGGATGCCTAAAAGAGTAAACGTTGAGAACTAACCCAATGAGAAGACAAAGACAGCACCCACAACAAACCAATAGGGGAAAAATACATACAGAAGAAGCTCAACTAGCCGAGCACAGACACCAGCCTCAATAACAGCTTGAATTTTGTCATTTGTACCATCAGACAGATATGAAAGAGCCCAGCATGCATCTGTAAGAACCTCCTCATCATTGGAATGAATGAGCCGCTCAAGAGCGGGAAGAGCAGGCTTTGTCTGAAAATAGCACATTTTCAACAAGAGATGGTATAAACTAGGTTCCCAACAACTAAAGTGAATTTAGCCGCACGATACTAAACAAACATCCAGACCTGCTCGAAAGGTGGTTGTGGCTTTCCCCTGCAGAAGTTGGATAAAGTCCAGGTAGCATTCCTTAGCATAGAGAGCTTGGCATGCTCATTCAACTGTGCTAGTAGTGGAAGCAATGCACCATTGCCAAGCACAAGATCCCTGCATCGTGGTGAATCACCAGCAACGTTTCCCAAAGCCCACACAGCCTACAATCCAATAACAGGTAAAAGAAATGCACCATACAAGTCAACATCTACATATATCGTGAACAAAACAATTCTAACCAAGATAATTTAGACAGTATGGCTTCAGTATATTGGGCAATATATTGGTAATCGTGTAATTTAGTTAAACTGTATACCTGCTCTCGGACATCATCACTTGGGGAGGCGAGAAGCTTCACAAAGATCGGCACAGCTCCATGATCAATCACAACCTTCGTGTTCTCTGAAGTCCCAGATGCAATGTTGGTCAAAGCCCAAGCAGCCTCAAACTGCTCAATTTATTACACGTAAACACCCGATTGAGATGAATCTAACCAACAAGATCCACTTCCAAGCAGACATTGACAAACAGACTCGAACCTGGAGCTGCGGGAAATCCTCCCTCGTTAGGAACTCCACAAATCGAGGAACTACACCGGATTGGATAACCTCTTCAATCGGTGGGCTCCGCTCTAATGTCCCATCAAAGAATTAAGAACATTACCTTAATTTAAAATCAAATCAACATTAAACAAGAAGAGATGGGAATGATCAATCAAATACCGATCGAAAGAAGCTTGCGGAATTGAGTGGTCGCCTCGAGCTTCAAGGTGCTGTCTTCAGAGTAAACCCCCGACACCATCGCTGGGAGGCTTTCCAACTGGATGAAGCCAAGGAAAAAGACCAAGAATTAACACCCAACCACGAGCCCCAAAGCCGTAATTCTAACTCTGACCAAGAAACTTCAAGAGGCCCTATAGATAATACCATCAGACCTAAAGGAAACCTAACAGATTCCCCAATCTCCAACGACCTAAAAACCCTAGACATGAAAACATGGAACCACAGGGAAAGGCAGCATATAGTCCGATCTATGAATTAAAACCCCAAAATCACATCGATCGTACCTTTTTCTCGAGGGCAGAGGCGTGTACGGAGGGGGGGAAGGCCTGGGCCTGCATGCCCTCGCGGCGCTTCTTGAGGAGGCTCTCCTCACGACGGCTCTTCCGGATCTCTACCATGTTGTCCTCCCGCCGTCGCCGCCCTTCCTCGGCGTCCACCGCCACCTTGTACTTGTTCCGCCTCACCTCCGCCCTCTCGCTCGGCCTCAACGACATCTTCGCCCGATCCTCTCCTCGAGATCCTAAAACTCTAGTAGCGGAGCGGAGGGATCAACACCCTAAAAAGAAATCTTTGAGCGAGTGCAGAAGAGAGCAGAGGAGAGAGGGGGAGTTGATCTTTAGGTTCGAAGGCGGAGTGGAGAGAGCCGATGAGGGGACAACGAAACCCTAAAAACGGCTAGCTTTTTGAAGCACCCGAAATTAGAACCCTCTTTTAGGACTCTGATGCTGGAAAAAGGAGTTGGGTGGGGCCCCACGGGGTGTTGATGTGAGCTCAAGTGGGTGCCTTTCGGCCCGGAAAGAGTTGCTTGCTCCGAGTACGCCTGGACAAAAGGCCCGTAATCCAGGGCCTGGCTCGCCCGGACCGGGCCGAACCGGCCTTTTTCCTGGCCCGGGTTGGACTCTGAGGGCCAGGTCCGGGTACCCTTTACCAAAACCCGGGTGAGCCCCGTCCAGCCCGGTTTTTGAAATTTTTATTAGGTTACCGCTTTGGTCAATATAAACGGCCGGCTATATTTCAAAGCAATTTTGGCATTAGAACTTTTAAATTCATTTTTTATTTCAATTCTTTTTCTTTTTCTTTTACCGTTTTGCTCTAAAGAAATATTTTAAAAGGGTCATTTTTTTCGAGTAATTTCGTAGTGTTTCATGATTTACTTTCTATTGTTTCAAAATGTCATACATAATGACTATTTTGCCCTGATAAACGGCCACAATTGGTCATATTATAAGGACGCTTTCGTCAATTGTTAATTATACTTCATTTTCCCTCCGATAACTACTACATACGGTCTGATTTTGAGGGCAATTTTATCAATTGCTCTTTAGACATACTTTATAAAATAAATCATTCACTCTATTTTGAACCTACCAATTGCAAATCATCTGTTGAATCTTGAAGGATGTTTGGTTGACCACTGCATTAGTTGATGCATGCATTAGCTAATACAAAAGAGCCTCAAATACTGCATTAGCTAATATATAGGGATAATTGGCTAAAACACCATATTATCCAATCTTTATTGCTTAAAAAACCGGTTCATAAGTTTTAAGCCAAAAACTCCATTTATAGGTTAGTTAAGTTGTTCCATGAGATTAGTTATTCCACATGTAATGAATGCATTAATGAATCCATTTATAGGTTAGTTAAGTTCTTGCATCTAATGAAGGGATAATTGGCTAAAACACCAATAAATGCAAGAAGACATTAAATGCAAGTGGGGCCAGCCATTAACTAAGATGGTATAGCAAATAAATGCAATGGAGAGGGAGAGGGAGAGAGAGAGTGTGCAACAAATAAAGTGGGTCAGTGGCGGCAGAGGAGTTGGTCATCGTGTCGTGCGGTTAAAAGAGTCCACGTGTCGATTGAGAGAAAACTCAGTCGATTGAGAGAAAACTCAGTCCAGTGAGAGAAAACTCAAACCAAATTAAGAGAGAAAACTCAGTTCATTGAGAGAAAATGAAAAATCAGTCTATTGAAAGAAAACTCAATCTATTGAGAGAAAACTCAGTCCATTGAGAGAAAACTCAAATCAGTGAGAGAAAACTCAGTTCAATGAGAGAAAATGAAAAATCAATCCAGTGAGAGAAAACTCAGTTCAGTGAGAGAAAACTCAATCCAGTGAGAGAAAACTTAGTTCAGTGAGAGAAAATGAAAAATAAATCCATTGAGTAAAAACTCCGTCTGGTGAGAGAAAACTCAATCCATTGAGAGAAAACTCAGTCCATTGGGAGAAAATTCAGTCCAGTGAGAGAAAACTCAGTCCATTGAAAACTCAATCCATTGAGAGAAAACTCAGTCCATTTTGGTTGCTTGCATCAGTTGATGCATGCATCAGTTGATACAACATTAGCATCATATGTTTGTTTGGTTGCTTGTATCAACTGATGCAGTATCGGTTAATTTTCTGTTTGGTTGGTACGTATTGCATCAGTTGATACAAAAGAAGATAACGTCATGTTCCTCCACGTCACCGTCCGACGTCTTCGAACTCGTCGGAGCTTTGGATTTTAATTCCGGCGAATAACTTCAACGATCTTCCCACTTTATGATATTATACCTCTGGGATTTATCATTTTAGTGCTAATTATAAAATTAAAAACAGTTAAATACCAGCTTCGCCTCTGGGATTTCTTCCATGTTTTTACTCTGTTTTTTCTCATGGTGATTCCCCCTGTTTTTTCTCATGAGCTGGAGAGGAATGGAGCTCTGAAGTGTGAGTAGTTAGAGCTCCTAGACAATAGGAGGAGGATTTGCCTGGCGGCGGTGCCGGGAGAGAAGCTGGATGAGACGGAGACGTTTGCGATCCGGCGTTGGGAGGAGAGGGTCGGCTGGCTCGGGGAGGAGAGGGGAAAGGAGGAGAGAGGAGCTCCGGCGTTGGGAGGAGAGGGCCGGCTGGCTCGGGGAGGAGAGAGGAGATCCGGCATTGGGAGGAGAGAGGAGATCCGGCGTTGGGAGGAGAGAGGAGATCCGGCGTTGGGAGGAGAGGGCCGGCTGAGGGGAAAGGAGGAGAGAGGAGATCCGGTGTTGGGAGGAGAGGAGAAAGAAGAAGAGAGAAGAGTAGGATCACGTGATGTCACGTGTGCTGCATCAGCAGATGCTGCATCAGCAGAAACAACCATTTTGGCTGCATCAGCTGATGCAGCATCTGAGCCCCTTTTTGCATCAGCTGATACATGCATCAGCTGATGCATTTGACCAACCAAACACAGGTTTGTATCAAAATGCTGCATCAGCTGATGCATGTATCAGCTGATACATGCAACCAAACATCCCCTAAGAGAAAACTCAGTCCATTTGAGAGAAAACTCAGTCCTGTGAGAGAAAATTTGAAAACTCAGTAAATTGAGAGAAAACTCAATCCAGTGAGAGAAAGCTCAGTTCAATGAGAGAAAATGAAAAATCAATCCATTGAGAGAAAACTCAGTCAATTGAGAGAAAACTCAATCCAGTGAGATAAAACTCAGTTCAATGAGAGAAAATGAAAAATCAATTCATTGAGAGAAAACTCAGTCCGTTGAGAGAAAACCCAGTATAGTGAGAGAAAACTCGATCCATTGAGAGAAAATTCAGTCCAGTGAGAGAAAACTCATTCCATTGAGAGAAAACTCAGTCCATTGAGAGAAAATTTGAAAAGTCATTCAATTGAGAGAAAACTCAATCCAGTGAGAGAAAACTCAGTTTAATGAGAATAAAGTTAGAAGAGGCAGTTGTGTGGCTTTGCCCGACGGGGTTAACCAGATTCAATTTTACATTTTCCAATTTTCTTTTTTTTGCATTTTTTGTATAGTCTCCGGACTCTAAGCTGGGTGAATTGTATTGGACAGCTGCCCTCCCTCAAGTCTCTAACTTTCAGGGCCTGTTGAGCAATTAAAAAAATTGGTGACGAATTCCATTATAATGGTGATATCAAGGGCTTCTCATCACTTGAGACAATCGAATTTGAAGCCATGTTCGGATGAGAAGAGTGGTCAGGAGGAGGAGAAGGCAACCAATTATTGTTTCCTGTTCTGCAAGAGGTCACAATCCGAAGATG
Organism: Narthecium ossifragum; assembly: GCA_963920575.1. Taxonomy (NCBI): domain Eukaryota; kingdom Viridiplantae; phylum Streptophyta; class Magnoliopsida; order Dioscoreales; family Nartheciaceae; genus Narthecium; species Narthecium ossifragum. The sequence continues at coordinate 1,472,092 of OY986965.1, forward strand.
TCCGAACTTGAGACATATATCAATCCACCTTCCTCTGTCACTTACCAGATTGTACATTCAGGATTGTAAAGAATTGATGTATATGCCAATAGAGAGATTAAAACATCTCGTCTCTCTCGAGAGTTTGGTACTCAGTGGGTGCCCCAAGCTCGGATCTTCTATGGCGATGGTAGCACAACATCAAGTGGACGGAGAAGAAGAAGAAGAAGATCATGTGGAGGATGATAACATCCAGCAGCTCCTTCCCTCATCCCTGACCCAACCCCCCCGGCTGGCGGCGTCCAGCGGCGCCCCCCTCTCCAGGCAGCGTGCTCCAGCGGCGTCGCTCGTCACTGCATAGTTTCAGTATTTCACAGGACTACGATAACATAGGGTTTTTGCCAGGTGGATGGGGCTTTTGTCCCAAAAACACTTTGTGTTGTTTTATTAGCAAACTAAGTCCCATCTCATGGGCTCTGGCCGATTCCTCTTACAATCAAAATGACTGTTTTTGCTAATGCAATATTGCATTAGCAGATGCAATGCACTGCATTAATTTTTCCGTTGGACACCATAGATCCCACGTATCCACGGAATCCGCGGTGAGCGGACGCCGAAACTGCCTTTACAAACAATCATACTGTGAATGACGAAACTGCCTTTACACACAAATCCATTTAATTATGCATTATCAATCTCCCCTCTCACCGTCATCACGACCGTCGATCATTTTTATGAATAGAAAATGATAAAAATCATCATTTTTAAAAAAAATCAATTTTATCAATGGAAATGAACAGTGTTCATAATCTCCTCCAACTCCTACCTCTAGCCATCATCGGCCACCCCCCATCTCCGGAACAAGTACAAGGTGACGGTGGACTCTCAAGAACGGCGGTGACGCCGGGAGAACAAAATGTTGGTGATCTGCAAGAGCCGTCGCGAGGAGAGCCCCCTCAAGAAGCGCGGAGAGGGCATGCAGGCCCAGGCCTTTCCTCCCTCCGTCCACGCCGCTGCCCTCGAGAAAAAGGTAAGATCGATGTGATTTTAGGGTTTTAATTCCTAGATCGGACTATATGCTGCCTTTCCCTGTGCTTCCGTGTTTCTATTTCTAGGGTTTATAGGTTGTTGGAGATCGGGGAATCTGTTAGGTTTTCCTTTAGGTCTGATGGTATTATTTATAGGGGCTTTTGATGTTTCTTGGTTGGAGTTAGAATTACGGCTTGGGAACTCATGGTTGGGTGTTAATTCTTGGTCCTTTGTCTTGGCTTCCGCCAGTTGGAAAGCCTCCCAGCGATGGTGTTGGGGGTTTACTCCGAAGACAGCACCTCGCAGCTCAAGGTAACCAAGCAATTCCGCAAGCTTCTTGAGTTCGGCAATTGATTGATCATTCCTATCTCTTCTTGTGTAATGTTGATTTGACTTTATAAGTAAGGTAATGATTTTAATTCTTGGATGAGGCATTAGTGCGGATCATTCCCATTGAAGAGGTTATCCAATCCGGTGTAAAAGTTTCTCAATTTTTGGAGTTCCTAACAAGGGAGGATTTCCCTCAGCTTCAGGTTTGTGTCTGTTTGTCTACTTCTATTTGGAAGTGGTTCTTGTTAGTCTACTTCTATTTGGAAGTGGTTCTTGTTAATTAGATTCATCTCAATTGGCTGCTTACTTGGAAATAATTGAGAAGTTGAAACTGCTTGGGCTTTGACCAACGTTGCTTCTGGGACTTCAGAGAACACAAAGGTTGTGATTGATCATGGAGCTGTGCCGATCTTTGTGAAGCTTCTTGGCTCCCCAAGTGATGATGTCCGAGAGCAGGTATACAGTATAACTAAATCAAGGAATTATCAATATATTACACTGTCTAAATTACATTGGTTAGAATTGTTTTGCTCACGATATAAGTAGATGTTGACTTGTGGTGCATATCTTTTACCCGTTATTGGATTGTAGGCTGTGTGGGCTAAGGGCTTTGGGAAATGTTGCTGGTTATTCACCTCGATGCAGGGATCTTGTGCTTGGCAATGGTGCATTGCTTCCACTACTAGCACAGTTGAATGAGCATGCCAAGCTCTCTATGCTAAGGAATGCTACCTGGATTTTATCGAACTTCTGCAGGGGAAAGCCACAACCACCTTTTGTGCAGGTCTGGATGTTGGTTTAGTATGGTCCTGTTAAATGGACATAGTCATTGGTAACCTAGTTTATATTTTTTTCTTGTTGACCATGTGTTACTTTCAGACAAAGCCTGCTCTTCCAGTTCTTGAGCGCCTCATTTATTCCAATGATGAGGAGGTTCTTACAGATGCATGTTGGGCTCTTTCATATCTGTCTGATGGGATAAGTGACAAAATTAAAGCTGTTATTGGGGCTGGTTTGTCGGCTCGGCTTGTTGAGCTTCTTTGGTATGTACTTTTCCCCTATTGGTTTGTTGTGGGTATTGTCTTTGTCTTATCACTGGGTTAGTTCTCAATGTTTACTCTTTTAGGCATCCATCACCTTCAGTGATTATTCCTGCTGTCTGTGCTGCTGCTAACATCGTCGCTGGGGATGATTTCCAGACACGGGTATATTACGCTTTCTTAGTATATCATTTGCATGTTTTTTCTAGGGTACTTGATTATGAAATAAGCTCCCTGTTCTTTGAAATTAATGAAGAATCATGGCCTTACTTTTACTATGTGCTGCCATTTGGTGTTCTTAGCGATAGCCTTTGAAGTGTATGTGACCTAGGTGAGATGCCATAGTCCATTGTGCATGCGCTTTATTAATTCTTTGCATTCCCATTGGAAGTAGAGTCCTTATTTGTTTTAAACATGTAGTTGTATTAAGATGGAGCATATAAAGTGACAGTATCTCATTCTGTGTTGGTTATGGATGGGAACAAACAGTTTTAGTAGAAAATGGTATCATCCACCATTTTGGAGGTACTAGAATTTAGGAATGTGGGATGCTTTTGATATGTGGAAGTGTGGGCTTTATGATGCATGATTGGAAAGAAAGGTCATGGAAGGTTGATATGGTGAAATTGTGAGATGCCATCCTTGGGTTTAAAATACTTGACAGCCGCTAGGGTTGGACATGGAAATCTTTTTTTTTTTTGGGTCTCTTACAAAGGATTCTTTGTTACGCTGATAGGAGATTGAGAGGAAGGTTAAGTTTAATAGTGCTTGTTTCTGATACTTCACCAAAAGACGTTGCATATAGCTATCTTGACCACAAGCGTTTTCAGTTTGATACCGTCGAAAATCTTGAGATTATGTGTCATGTCATTTTTGGCTTGATTTGGGTTTGTATTAGTTTGATATTACAACAGAGAAAATAAAATCCTATAACTTGATGCAACAGGCTTGTAAACTTGCACAGTGCATTTTCTTCCAACACCAGTAGTCTTAGACTTCTATTTCTTATTCACCCCAAATGAGTGTATTCTGATCGATCTTGATTTGTTGGATCTTTGATTTTAGATTGTTAATGATTTGTGCTCACATGTCCCTGTGAAACTGCATGTAAATAATCATTGGATTACAAATTTTTCTCATATAATGACCTTCGTTGCTTTAACCATATCATTTTAATTACCAAGTTCATGTCATCAATTAATTTCTTTATGATTAATGTAGTTGGATAGGGAATTTTTGACATGGTCATTAAGCCTGAGACCCCTTGGCCATGGCATCAACGGGTGTACCTTAAAATGGCCCAAGAAACTTGACCGTGTGCACTCATGATGGTTCTCGGCAAAGTGAGTTTTCGAGTGTTAATTGGGTTAACTAGAGAAGAAGTGTCGGTACACACACAGATGTTTGGATCATTGCTAACTAATATTTGGACCCGAAGATAGTGATGCATATCTCCGTACTGTACAATATTGTGATACACTGATATAGCAATGATTATAATTCTCCAGAGTTGGTGAGTTCATTTGTTGAGTTAGAACTGCTGGACTTATTTTCTATGCACGACATAAGTCTGTCGTTCAGAAAGCGGTGTAATGACTTGATGTATAGTGGTGACAAGAATAGTCAGATATATGTCCTTCAATCTCTGTGAACTAGGCTATCTTTTGTCTTGTAGATTTTTTTTTTTTGTTTATAAATTTAGTAGTATAGACTATAGAGTCTGTTTTTCTCATTTGTTCATTAGGTTATTATTTTATTTTGACTAATTATTTGATCATTATTAACTTATTTGTTCTCTTCCCCTCAGTTCGATGGTATTACCGTATTAGTTCAACAGTCATGAGCGATATCTCTGCCTTATTCCATCCACATTAATTAACACTCAATTAATATGGTTCATTTCACTAGTATTTACATTATTGGTTTCTTCTTCTATTTGTCTTTGTATCAGTTCAACAGTCATGGGCGATATCAGTATGATGTTTTTGAGAACATAACTATCAGAGATTTGGTTGAGATTTCACGTCTAATGGTGATGCTGCGGGCTGACAAGTCTGCCCGGTGGTGACGACGACGCTGGATTGAGGATGAATGAAGACGCTGTCCTTGCCCGGTATGGCTTCTCCTATCCAGGGGTGGTTCTTCATGTCGACATGGTCAAGCCAAGTTTTGGTCCAGAGTACAGTGGTTACAGATCTGGTGCCCTTATGTTTGTGGCTGATGACCATATTGCTGTGATTCCGCGACGGCGTTATTGTCATTGTGTACGACGGCGTTGGTGCCTTTACCCCCCTCTTTATAAATATCCATTCATTGGACTCGTCAAGAAATAGTTGTGCCTTTTTTTTCTTCCTTTTTTCTTTTCTGGAATTTTGACAGAGCACCAACTTTCCTTTACTTTTCTGGAATTTTGATATGCCCGGCAGATCTATCTATTCCTATTTTAATGTGATTTAATGTTATTTTATAATATAAGGAATCATTTTTTGTTTTATTCATTCAACAGTTCTTCTATATCGATTCCCTATAATGTTAAAAGTTTTAAGATATAAACATATATAGTGGAGAGGGAATGTATTTTCATTCCCAATAGACTTCCTATCATGTTTCTTATCTCTAAATTTAAAAAATATGATTAGAAAAACATCATCTAATAAATTCCATATTATCATGTCAGGGATAGTAAATCTGTTGGGCGATGGTTTTTTACTTAGATTCCATTAATTATGTATGTTTGGAAAGCAAGTCAACAAAGATATATATATATATATATATGAACATGTTCAATGCTATCAAACTAGATAGAGTTGATATATGCCCTCTGTAAGATCGCAATTATGCCACAAACTACGTACCTTGATCCTAGGGGGAAAAAAGGTGAATTTAGTCATTCCAATTGTATTCTAATATTTCTATTAGTTTTTTTTTTTTTTTTTGGCATATAGGATAAACGTAGGAATGCTATCACAACTACATAGATAGGGTCATAAAGAAGTCAAAATCTTCAAGAAATCGGCATACAAGATGGCCTCCTTTTGACCTATCTATCTCACAGTTGGCCAAAAAGGAACGATGAATTAATGAAACCTTACGAAGCACTGAAGGGGGGATGGTGGCTGATCCTGCCTGTTGTAACTTGTAAATAAATACTCTGCACCCTGTGAGTCAAGTTGCCTCTGCAAAGCTGCCACACCCTCCAGAAGTCCTCAAGCTCTTAAAGAAAGCATCTACCATATTCTTAATGAACAAAATCTCCAATAGTACAGGAAATAAATAAATAAATAAACACATAATATTACATAAAATGTGTTTTAGCTTCATGAAATCGGCATACAATATGGCCTCCTTTATTACATACTTGTAGAGGAATTACATAATATGTGTTTTAGATTATCTACATCAGCTGAGATGTAGATAATCTGGAAAGCCAAAAAATGCTCAACATCATGCAGCAGTTTCAACGCGGCCTTCATCTGGCGATAGGCGAAAATTAATGCATGGGTCTCTCTCACATGTCACATCCTTGATTTGGCTTCTTTGATCCATTATACTATTCTCATGCAAAGAGGTCTCTGTTTTTAGAAAAATGTTTTTTAACCGACCCCTCCCGACCAATCTAATGCGGCGCGTGCAGACGTGTCGCTAGTTTGTGGAGTCTGATCGATTCGGATCTGATCATAACGCACTACGCAGAACTAACAGGGTTTAGAACAGTCTCCGGAAGCTAAACGGATTTTAGATATGTTGATAGGAATAGTTTATGTAATTTTTTATAACTTATGTGTCAAAACCCTAGGATATGATGATTTATATGTGCAACTGTCATATGTAACATGTAATTGACTCTTTGCCTCTGACATAGTGAAAAACCTTCAGCGACTCTGTGGACGTAGTCCTATTTTGGGGTGATCAACCACATAAAAATCTTGTGTCCTTGTATTCTTCTTCTTCATCTCCCTTCTGATCCTAATAATATGTATATGTGTATATGTATATATGTCAATGTGTATGTACATATGTATCCTTTCATATGTATACGTGTGTGTTTTGATGTGCATATATAAACACCCAGTACAATAGATGTAAATGTATGGTATATTCTATATCATACGTTCACCAATCACAAAAAAAAAACGTATAGCCCAAATCTATGCTGTCACATCCATCGGATTGAATTTTAGCCAACCTCACATGGGTTGGCTAAAATATCACTGCTCATGCTTTTAAGCTATGACGGGTCTGTCTCACTCACATGCATGCATTAACTAATATTATGATCCGATGTTCTCCCAGAGGCCCAGCAAATGGCGATGCTCATAATCGAGCTCTATGAATGGAAGGTGCCCATGTCACCATTAATGGCGCCCATCTTCCAATCGTACCAAGTCTTAATGTCTCCATTAACCTCGTTCTACTCCTTTTAAAGCTCCCTTCCTCCTTATATATGACCAGTTTTCATCAACCATGTCTTCCAACAAGGAAAGGATGGCCATGGAGTCAAGCAATGAGAAGAAGTATGTGAAGTACTTCATCTCTTGTCTCATGCCACTACTTCTACTAGTATTCTTCATCGTTCTCATTTCCTCTCGTCAGCAATGGACCCCTTTGATCACTGATAACTTTGACATCCAATGGTGCCACCTTATAGCCATAGTCACCATCACCATGGCTGCGGGCGTTTACCTCTTTAGAGGCGCTTCGCCGGTCTACTTGGTCGATTTCTCATGCTACCGGCCCGCCGATGACTTCAAAATCTCGCGGGAGGCCTTCGTCGAGCGGAGCATTCAGCTCGGGTGCTTCACGGAGGAGAATGTGGCGTTCCAGAAGAAGATATTGGAGCGGTCCGGGGTCGGGCAGTCGACGTACTTCCCGGAGTCGGTGGCCACTTTTCCGCCGGACCTCCGGATGGTGCAGGCGAGGAAGGAGGCGGAGATGATAATCTTCGGCGCCATCGACGACCTCTTCAAAAAGACCAACTTGAAGGCCGAGGACATCGGAATCTTAGTAGTGAACTGCAGCTTGTTCGGCCCGACGCCTTCGCTCTCTGCCATGGTTGTTCATCACTACGACCTCAGGGAGGACTTGGTTAGCTACAATCTTAGCGGCATGGGCTGCAGCGCTGGCCTCATCTCCATAGATCTTGCCAGGCAACTTCTCAAGGTTACTTTAATTTTTCAAAGTCACACACTTTAATTAATTCCCTCGTTTTTCTCTCTCTAGAAATGCTCTCTCTCTCTCTCTCTATATATATATATATATATATATATATAAAATTTAACATAACTGCATGTGGTCAAATTTTTATTAATTAATATATGTTCATCAGGTGCATTCTAATTCCTACGCATTGGTCGTGAGCACGGAGAACCTGACTCAGAACGGCTACTACGGCAACAGCCGGCCGATGCTCGTGACCAACTGCCTCTTCCGGATGGGCGGCGCGGCGGTCCTCCTCTCCAACCGGAAGCCGGACCGCCGCCGAGCCAAGTACCGCCTCACCGGCCTGATCCGCACGCACAAAGGCGCCAACGACAGCTCCTACGGCTGCGTGCTCCAGGAGGAGGACGACGTGGGCAAAGTCGGCGTGGCGCTGTCAAAGGACCTCATGGTAGTCGCTGGCGACGCACTCAAAGCCAACATCACCACCCTGGCGCCCCTCGTCCTCCCGGTCTCCGAGCAACTCCTCTTCCTCACCACACTGCTCCTCCGGAAGCTCTTCAAGAAGCGGATCGGATCTCGCACTCCCGACTTCAAGCTGGCGTTCGAGCACTTCTGCATCCACGCCGGCGGCCGGGCGATCCTGGACGAGCTGGAGAAGAGCTTGAACTTGGATGAGTGGCACATGGAGCCATCAAGGATGGCACTGAACAGGTTTGGGAACACCTCCAGCAGCTCACTGTGGTATGAGCTTGCTTACACTGAGGCTAAAGGGAGGATCAAGAAGGGTGATAGGATCTGGCAGATAGCATTTGGTTCTGGGTTCAAGTGCAACAGTGTGGTGTGGAAGGCGATGAGGACTGTGGAGCCTGCCAGGAATTCTCCATGGTTTAATGAGATTGATGAGTTCCCTGTTCTTGTGCCCAAAGTGGCACCAATAGCCATTTGATCATCATGCACGCATGATTTGATTCTAGACGTACAGTAGCAGTGCATGCTATGGATCTTTTATTTAGTAACTCCGGTATGTGAGGAGTTTAATTTTTAGGAGTCTGGTTTTATTATAGTTGCCTAGAACTTGTACTGGTTTGATTTGATGAAGAAAAAAATATTGAGGGTACGTGATTTGAGGTTAGACTCTACTGCTAATCTTGCTAGAGATTTGAGTTTTATTGGCATGAACTGCTTCTTGATTTGACCAAGTTTTTCAGGAATTTTTTTTCCTTTTTGAAATTAAGCCAAAGGCTGAGAAAACAGTACAAATCAAAAGTAAAAAAAAAAACAAGTAATTAAACACCCATCAAAGCTGGCCCGCCAGTTCGAGGGTCAGAAGTCCACCAAACAGGAATAGACTGAGCAAACCCCATCTTGGCCAAACCATTAACTGCTAAATTAGAAGCTCACGGAATGTATGTCGGAGATGAGAACGGCCGGAAACTACGCCACGAGGTCACCGAATACATGTCGCTATCCAAGAGATAAACTATTACGGGGAGTTCATATGAGTCAAAACTCCTACAATGAAATCCCATTTAAGAGTATCATATGCGATTCTGACATCAAACTTGAGGGCCATGGATGGTATATTTCTTGGAACCTTAGCAACCGAGTGGATAATTTCTTGAGCAACACTTATGTTATCATGAATTACCCCGCCTTCCAAAAAAGCTGACTGATGAGGACCAATCACCTCTTGTATAACACCTCTAGTTTTTGAACAAGGATGATAGAGATGACCTTATAGAGTGAGTTACAAAGACTCGATAGGTCGGAAATCCCGAACACTTCTAGGATGATTGCATTTAATTGAAGAAAAAACAAGTAATTGGAATTCTAGCTTCATCAATCATTTCAAAAGATTTTCTTTTTATGTATAATTCTAACAGTTATAATGCCAAATCTATGAACTGCATTGGATTGATTCTCTTATAAACAGATAAAAGTCACAATATATATGTTTATCAATGACTATATAGTGAAAAAAAAGTGTATTTATATATATATATATATATATATATATATATATATATATATATATACTTATAAGATAGAATGACAGTTATTTTTATGACTCATCATCTTAGTTATAAAATTATACACACGTGGCATAAAATTGTAACTAAATAAAGAAAAAAAGATAAGATAGTGGGCTGATGTGGTGTAAATTATTATAGAGATAGTGGGGGCGGACAGTTAGCCGTGCCAGGTGGCACGGCCCCACCACCTAGTTATTATATATGTGTATACGCACATGGACGCACCATGGGCTCCTAATCGGGCTCGGACAGTTGGACCCAATGGGCCGTTCAGCTAAGCTACTAGGAGCTTGACCGTATACTATGTCTAACGACCATCTATTTTGTCGTGTGGTTGCCCTCTCTCCTCTCTACTCTTTCCCGGGCCCAACTCCAACCATCCTTTATTTTGTCGTTTTCTTCTCCTTCTCTTTTAAAAGCTTCTCCTAAACAAGAACACCAACAAACACCTCCTCCTTTTTCCTGCCAAGGGACAATACCATCTCCGGCGATCTCCGAATTCCGTCGAGGTCAATCGAGAAACACCAAAAATGTCTTCCAACAGTTACGGACACCTCTCCGGCCTCGGCCCCTCACCACCTGATCGCAAGAAGAAGAAGCAAATTGCAATAATAGGCGGCTCCGCCGTCCTCCTCGTCGCCATGGTGGTGGCCGTGGCCGTCGGCGTCTCGCGCCACAATGCTAGTGGCAGCAGTAAAAACTCCAACTCTGGTGAGCTCTCGAACACAATGAAAGCCATCAAGTCGATATGCCAGCCGACCGACTACCGGGAGGAGTGCGAGTCGACGCTCTCGTCGGCCGCCGGCAACAGTACCGACCCCAAGGAGCTCGTTCAGATTGCCTTCAATGTGACTATGGACCATGTCAGAGAAGGCATAGAGCACTCAAGTTTGCTCCAGAAGGCCGAGAAGGACCCGCAGACCTCCAAGGTGCTCCAGAACTGCAAGGAGCTCCTCGACTACGCCATCGACGACCTCAGGAGCTCGTTCGATCAGCTTGACGGGCTCGACATCACCAAGATCGACGACGTGCTTGATGACCTCAGAGTCTGGCTTAGCGCAGCCGTCACCTACCACGAGACATGCCTGGATGGCTTTGCAAACGCCACCAGCGACGCCGGTGAAAACATGAGGAAGGCACTGAACAGCTCGATGCAGCTGACGAGCAACGCGCTCGCCATCGTCGACAGCATCTCGTCTGTGTTGGTCTCATTCAAGATTCCGAACCTGAGTCGCCGGCTTCTCTCAACGGAGGAGAACGACTTTCCGGCGTGGGTCACGACCGGAAGGAGGCGTCTCCTGGTGGCCGCGCCGGGAGATGTCAAGCCTAGTGTGACGGTGGCTCAGGACGGTAGCGGAGACTACAAGACGATCGCTCAGGCATTGCTCGCCGTGCCGAAGAATAGCAACAATACATTTGTAATCCACATCAAGGAAGGGGTGTACAAGGAGATGGTGCAGGTGGATAGGAGCATGAAGAACGTGATGATGATCGGCGACGGGCCGACCAAGACGAGGATCACCGGCAACTTGAACTACATAGACGGCACGCCAACCTTCAAGACCGCCACCGTCGGTAAGCAGAATCATGAACATTTCTTGTTAAATTGCCAATATATTGTATTGCCCCAAAAACTTGAGCTGATGGAAGAAGTTGAATTTGATCGTGTACAGCGGTGATCGGAGACGGGTTCATCGGCAAGAACCTATGGATCGAGAACACGGCCGGGCCGGAGAAGCACCAGGCGGTGGCGCTGAGAGTGCAGTCCGACATGTCGGTGTTCTACAACTGCCGTCTGGACGGATACCAGGACACACTGTACGTGCACACCAAGCGGCAATTCTACCGGGACTGCACCATCTCCGGCACCATCGATTTCGTGTTCGGCGACTCCGCCACCGTCCTCCAGAACTGCCTCCTCCTGGTGCGGCGCCCGATGGCCAACCAGCAGAACATCGTGGTGGCGCAGGGCCGGAAGGACCGGCACGAAGCTACCGCCATCATTCTCCAAAACTGCACCATATCAGCTGACCCGGCCTTCTACCCTTACCGGGCGCAGTCGCGGACGTACCTCGGCCGGCCGTGGAAGGAGTACTCCAGGACCCTCATCTTCCAGTCGCAGATCGATGACCTGATCAGCTCCGACGGGTGGCTGCCGTGGATGGGCGACTTCGGGCTGCGGACGTGCTTCTACTCGGAGTTCGACAACCGGGGGCCGGGGGCGGCCACCGGGAAGAGAGTGACGTGGAACGGGATCAAGAAGATGGACTACAACCATGCGCTCAAGTTCACCGTCGAGCGGTTCATCCAGGGGAAGCTGTGGCTCAAGGCCACCGGCGTGCCGTACATCCCGAGCTTGCTGCCGGCCGCCGAGCCGACTAGGATCCACTAGCTAGCTAGTTAGCCACCATTGATTGGCCTTCCAAAGATCAAGTTGAAGAGCTAGCTCTTGCAGTAGTTGTATCATAGGTTAGTGATGTTTTTGTGTCTCCATGTTTCTTGTGAAATTGGAGAACTTTGGACAAAGAGGTGATCAAATTAACCTCAAATTAATGTAACAGGCCCAATAGGTGTTTGTTTCATTTATAGTTGATTGAAAGGATCCGCTGCTGCGAGATTAATTGGTAAAGATTATGAAACAATATTAGAAGCTTCAATAAGATCATACTTTCTCAAAATACATCAAATTTTATTCCTCATATGGCATATACCACACTCTTCAAACGTACATAATAATACACCACTCTTCGACATGCCACCAAATCTCCTTTTTTTTTTCATCTTTTTCTTACAAATTAAGAAGAAGCTTCAACATTTATTAGCAAAACCTTGGAAGGAAAATACGGGAAACAAGGCCACAAGAAGTGCTTAATTTAAACATAGGCATCAGGGTTTGCAAGGAGGAAGCCCTCAGCAGCCTTGAAGAGCCCAGCAGCCTGCTCCTTTTCCTCATTCACATAGGCATCAACATCCACTCCGGGGATCATGGTGAACTCCGCCTTCATCTTGAACACGCACCCGCCGCCCGGCTTCTCGTCGAGCTTCAGATGGGTCACCGACTTCGACACCTTCGTCCCAAGATCGCCGCCCTCGATCAGGCTGGTCACGCAGTAGAATTTCTCCTTGTCGAGCACATCCACGCGCTCCTTGATGTACTTATGGCCCACAGCTGCACATCACTCAGTTTAAGCGTTTGTGACAAAGTAATTTGAGTGTTGTGATAATTTGAGTGTTGTGATAATTAATACAAACCTTCGGTGAAGGTCAGGTGCTTGATGGTGCCAACACCTCCGTCCCCGCCGATGAGCTGTACGCTGGTGATCAAGTCCGGGACGGCCTTCGGTGCGACGTTGTGGAGGTCCAGGCATCCGGCCTGGAAGAGCCTGGATGCCGGGAGTGCGCTTTCGATCTCCAGGGTGAATCCGGCCGCCGCCATAGTTGATGATGCTAAATGAGGAGCAAAGGAATTAGGAAAGAGGTGTGTTGAAGTAGAGTGTGAGAAGTGAGAGGAGAAGTGAGCGCTATTTATAGAGACCTTGAGCTCTCTGTTTGCTAATTAATTAGTATTGAGAAGACTAGTCTGCATTCCGTCCTATTGGGCAGAAGAATGACTCAAACATCCATACACTATTCGTCCATCCTTCATAGACCAAGACTTTGCTGTATATATGTGTCACAATCCAAGTTGTTGTAAGATGAAGAATTTAAGCTGATAGATAGATAAGAGTGGTGCTTTGGATTTCTGAAAAAATTCTTAGAAATTCTACATACTCAGAAAATATAGATTAAGATGGTCTTTGATGGATTCTTGGGTGGATAAGAATGAGTTGAATGATTCAAGATGGAGACAAAAGGCAATTAAAGGAAGAGAAATTTGCTCAGTACTCTCTGAAAGAGAGATGCAGTCAAAAGGAAGGGATGCATGCATCAGCCTCCCTCTTTTTCTTTAGAAGAGATAAGATTTTTTTAGTTTCAATTTAGATGTTCAAAACTGACTGAATTCATAGCATGTGCTTCCATGGAGAAAAGTCTGATGACTTTAAAGGTAGACTTGGAAGCATCATTCCTCACAGTTGAGCATATACTGGCAAAGGCAAACAGATCAATTGATGTTAATTATTCCCTCTTACTAGTCTGCTGTAGGCTTATCTAATAATAATAAAAATGAGGAACTATAGAAATGGATCTGTCATTGGTATGATGAAGATCGGAACCGAAGGATAGATTCAGACTTGAACTTAGAATAGTAATGGTGTTTGTTACTCAATGGTGACGCTCATGAAGGCGATCGAACCAAGTCCATGCCCTGAGGAAGAAAAATTGCGAAAAAAATGGAAAAACATATAAAAGAAAGTTCCCTTGCAGAATCAACAGATTTTTTGTCCAATGCGCTAAGTATGGAAAATGAATCCAAAATCTTAGATCAAAAGAGCAGAACAATGTCTTTACCACCGATACCAAGTAAGTGCCTACATTTTATTGTACATAAGAGATATTCGATTTTAGCTATAGCATGGGAATTTGGATATCTTTTTTCCACAACTGAAAGGTTGCCCTCAAGAGAAGAAATATATAAAAAGAAAGTGGATGCTGATCTTGGGAACTTGGAATTCTCAAGTTTCTTAATGCATACAAAGTGTTGTACAGCTGAGATGGACAATGAACTAGAAATGACAATAACAGTATCGAATAGAAGGATTGGCACAACAGCAAGAACTTAGATCCAAAAGGCTAATCCATGATCAGATTCACACATATTAATTAGCTGAATCAGATCTGGTTCAGCATAACAAAATTTGAGCATTTCAATTAAGTTCATCTGATCTGATTGTAGCTTCTCTTTTCGGAAAATTCTTAGTGATGATCTTAGTGAACCCAATCTAAGCATGGCCCTTCTTCTTTACTTTGGATCAACAATGCTTGTGGTTTAATTCTCGCCATAAAGATACAGTGTTTATACAGATAAAAACTAATGCCCAATGCTCTTTGGAACATATAGAGATGGATCCAAAGAAGGGTTGCATCAGTCTCCCTCTGTTTCTGTAGAAAGGATAAGATTTTCTAGTTTTCATCTAAATTGGTCATGACTTCTTTAGAAAGGATAAGACTTTTTTAGTTTCCATCTAGATTGTTCATGACTAAGTGCCACAGCATCTTCCATAGAGACAACTCAGACAAGTAAAGTCTGATGGACTTTAAGTATAAATTTTGTGAGCATCTATTGTGCAAAGGTATCATTCCTCAAAACAGTTTTTGCATCAAGAGGCAATTGAGAAAAAGATCATATAGATACCAAGATTTCAACTTTAAATGACAAGGAAATCATAGGTTTGCATGAAAGATGAAGAAGATAGTAGATGCTGATCTCAATGTCCAGTTTCTTGATGCAATATAACTGGATGGTGATAATTACAGAGTAAAAGGATTGGAGCAATAGAAAGAAGTTAGACCCAAATCCCTGATCCATGATCAAATACACATACATTTATTAGTTGAATCAGATCTGATTCAGTACACCAAAATTTTTGAGCATTCCAAGTTCATCTGATCATCTGATAGCACCTTCTCTTTTCGCAAAACTCTTATGTGCAAATGTCATTCAAACCTGTTTTCTTATAACTGGTTTTTCTCCAAGGAGTTTCGTCTGAAGGCTATTTTGCTGTTGTTATCATCCTTTTCACATTGAACTAACTATCTGAAGTATAGAAGATAATTGCTTGAGCAAAGTAGTTTCATCAAGCGCAAAACATGACTTAATATTCTCATTTAGTAGCTCTCATATCATCTTCAATCTATTTAGGACACAACAACAAGCGCAAAACATGACTATTATACCCTCATTTAGTAGCTCTCATATCATCTTCAATTTATTAGGACACAACAACCACCACAACAACAACATGCAAGAAAGAAGAGAGATCCAATCTCTAAGCCAAGTTTTAACTTAGGCATAAGCATCGGGGTTTGCGGTGAGATATGCATCAACAGCCATGAAGATCCCCATACTCCGCTCCATGTCAGTCTTGATGATCTCTTCAGCAGCGGCGAGGTCCGGGAGGGGTTCGTATTGTCCCGTGAGCTTAAAGACACACCCTCCCTCAGCTTGCGGCGTGAGCTTCATGCGATACACCATGCTCTTGAACTGGATTCCTATCACCCCTCCCTCGACGACGCTGTACACGCACTCGAAATTCTCCTTGTCGAGCTCATCTACTCTCTCTTTGATGTACCTGTATGGTACCGCTGTTTCATACAATACAATTGAGACTGTTAAATTGCCGATAGGATAGGAAAGGGCTTACAAGTAGTTATATATGGTGACGGACAGACCTTCGGTGAAGTTGAACAGTATAACGGTGCCGACGTCGCCATCGCCCCCGTGGAGGGATATGCCGGTGTAGATCTCAGGGAGGATTGCCAGACCGACTTTGTGGATGTCCTTGCACCCTGCAAGGAAGAGCCTCATGGCGGAATTCTTGGATACAACCTCCTGGCTGACAACTACCTGAGCCATCTCTACTCAATTTCAAGCTTCAGTAGTTAAAATGAGAAAGAGTAGAGGTGTGGTGCCTTGAGCTTTAGATGGTGGTGTTTATATAGTATGGTGGTGTTTGTTTATTTATATATATGGTTCTTATGAAGACGAGTAAAACTAGAACAGCAGAGCAGCTGCCTTTCTTGACCGTCAACTAATGACATATCTTTCCACAAAATTCATGAAGATAGAGCATATAGTCAAATATATGCGACTGCTTTATTGGCTGCTATCTTGGAATTCTGATCTTGATGGTGAAATGTGTGCAATAAAGTCTATGAGTACTGACAATTTTTATGAGACGAATCTTAGGACCCGTTTGATCTGTGTACGGGAAAAGTGTGTTTTTTTTTTTTGTTTGCAAGGCATATTTGATTGATGAGAAATGAGTTGAAGTGGAGTGACTTTTTAGAGTGTGATTTTATTAGAGTGACTTTTTAGGAAGTGATTTTTTTGAGATTTTCTGATTTCTGTTGTTTGGTTGCTACTTGAAGTGGAGATATGATCATCCCAACTGTGAGCAATTTCATGGGATTTTTTAATGATTTAATATTTTATTTTAATAATTAAAATATCAAAATAATATTTTAATATTAAATCATTAATATTTTAAATAATTAAAATAATACTATTTTGGATTATATGGACCAATCACGAGATGACACGTGACATGTGGGACCCACTATATTAATATTTTATTACAGTACAATATTATTAATATTATTTGTCATTTCCCGGCGAGCCACTCCAACGACTTCGGGTCAAAATCACCTGAAGTCAAATCCGAAAATAAAAGCTAAATTTGTCGAATGGTTTGAAGTGACTTCAACATCACCAAATAATCAAAGTGATTGGAGTCAAGTCAACCAAACACGTCCATAGTAACAGAGCAAATGAGCTCATAGCAGTGTGTGACAAGTGAGTAAGTGTGAAGTGTGTGATAATTATAGAGATTGAGCGGGGGTTAGCGTGATAGAACGGGAGCTTTACACCGAACTTTTAAACCTTGACTTTGTCAAAAGTTCCTTAATCATGACATCACAGTAGTAATTCTTTTTTTTCATTAATTTGTTAGCATGCAATCAATCTTATAAAACATGATGCATCCTATTAAAGAGTCTAGGTCGTTTAATTTATGCTTATCTAATTTATATCTAACGATGGAGATAGCTGAGGAGTTAGTTGGAGGAGAGAGATAGTGGTTGGTTATTAGATATAAGGGTGTTTGGGGCACCGGTTAATCTTATAAAATAAGGTGCATTTATCATATGGTGGAGAATAACTCTTCGTATTTATATCTATGGATAAAGATTCGTGTATATGGTCATGTGCACATTCTAGTATTTCGTAGATGTCTACCGATTATCTCGTCTAATCCGTCGATAGTATTCTACCGATATATTAGAATAATCAATTGATAGTATTCTACCAAATAGATGATTGATACATTCAATTGATAAATATCTACCAATTGGTTGATCTAATCTATCGGTAGTGTTCTACCGATGGACTAGGTGAATCAATCAGTAGACATTTACGGATCTACCGATGGCCTT
Organism: Narthecium ossifragum; assembly: GCA_963920575.1. Taxonomy (NCBI): domain Eukaryota; kingdom Viridiplantae; phylum Streptophyta; class Magnoliopsida; order Dioscoreales; family Nartheciaceae; genus Narthecium; species Narthecium ossifragum. The sequence goes on from OY986965.1 coordinate 1,489,754, forward strand.
ACCCATGTACCCAAAGCAACATCCTATATCATCATACTTATATGACATGATGGTTATAAGTTAACCATTATGTTGTCCTGCGTGTCAGGAAAATGTCCTAAGTGGAGTTTATGTGGTATGATAATCTTAAGTTGATGGGGGTTTAGTGGAAGAGAGTTATTGGATGGTTATTGGGTTGGGGTTGGTGGTTACCCTTCGAGGTGGCAGGGGCACCACTAGTCTGTTATATAATATCACTAGGTGGTGGGCTCGTGCCACATGGCACGGCTAATTGCTCACCCCCACTCTCTCTTTCTCTCCTCTCTCTCTCTCTATCTCTATAATAACTTACGTCACGTCAGCCCAGTATCCTCTCTCTTTTTCTTTATTTAGTTACAATCTTATGCCACGTGTGTATGTCATGTGTGTATAATTTTACGACTCAGATGATGAGTCATAATCTGAGTCATAAAAGTAACTGTCACATGATCTTATATATATAGATGTTGATTATCCCAAATTTGTCCTATATTGATAATGAAGTTGTTATTTAATTCAGTTTGAAAAATAAATTAGAGGTTTCAATTAGCCATATATTTAGAGCGACGGTAGTTATTAAAATCGCATGTTTAAAAATCGCCAATTTGAAAATTTAGAAAGAGTAGTTATTAGAAAGTTCAATTAGCCTACTTCATAAACAACAATGATTTAATAGTAATAACTTTAGTAGTGACCAAAATGTTTTTTGGTCATTAAATCAGTCTACTTCATTTATGAAAATTGATATTTATAAATATTGTGGTGTGGTCTTGTAATTTTCAGATTTAACTAATAAACAAAACATTGGTGAGGATTTAAAAGGTCTTCTGGTTATATGTCCTCAGTCAAGGACATATTTTGAATATCTTAGACAAAATAATCCGAGGGTTGATTTTGGTATAAACTTGCCAACGTCGAAAGAGATATCTATTTTCGTTTTTCAATAAATCCCATACAACTGTGTAATATTCAGTTTTAATATGTACGAAAACAAAAATTTGTTGCAATTTGTTAGTTGATGAAGTCGGATGCACAAGGGCTGTAATCGAGCCGAGCTGGACTTCGGCTTGCTTGCTCAAGTTTTTTAGTAGAGCTTAGCTCGAGCGTGAGTCGAGCTTCAAACTTGAGCTCGACATTGACTCGTAATAAAAGAGGATAGGTTTGAGCTTAACTCGTGAGTCTTAAAGTGAAGTTTTCGACCTAGTTGAGTCTATATAATTTGTACATGTAATTAATAATTTAAAAAATATAAAAAAAAACTAATCAAGTTCACCTCATGAGCTTTCAAGCCGAGTTCAAGGATGGTCGAGCTCGAGCTCGAGCTCGATAAAAAACCGAGCCTTATTTGTGGTTTGAACTCGGCTTGAGCTTGATTTTAATCGCTCAATCCGATTTTAATTGGTTTGAGTAGAATCGAGCTAATGGGCGCCCGACCTACTCGATTAAAGTCCATTACAGCCCTTGCTTTCCATTTCGGAGTACGCGGATCTTAAAACCAAGATCCAAATATGTTATCGGATCGGATCCATATCTTTCCTATTCCCCAGTTCCCACCACCCACGCGAAGTCCCTCCCCCACTTTCCAAACCCTCTAGGCTCCTCATCCCCGCCCCCGTCTCTGGCTCCGCCTCCTCCTCCGCCGCCGCCGTGGAGATCTCATGTCGACGCCGATCTCTTCCCGATCCATTCGAGGTGCTTAATAGATAATTTGTCTTGCTTTTTGATTTAGATCTCACACTCTGCTAGCCCCTTATCCGTGAGGCTCCCTTAAAGAAACTATACCGATCTTGAGATTTGTCGACATTGACATAACCCGAATCTTTATTTTCTGTCATCTCCGCCTTGAGGTCTGCAATTTTCGGTCTTAATTCTCTCAAATCCGCTTGGGATTCTTGGGAACAGTTGACTATTGCCAATCTTGATGCATTTCTTTGATATGTCGCCGGGAATTAGGTTTTGCTAGTTGGTTCTTGGAGGAATTCATCAGATCTAGTAACGCGTACGTGCATGAGTGGATCCACTGGCTATGCTTTAAGTTTAATACTCATGATCGGATCATGCTCATCCGGAGAATCGATCTACATCTTATATCTGTTTATCTAGATCTGGAGTTGTATTGAATAGGGCTCTTCTTGGTTGCCACTTGCTTTGGAAGATGGTTAATTGTTAATGATCTTTTACTTTTCAACTGCTTCTTGGATCTTTATAGGTTAGCATGAATCAGCCTATTTTTGAACTGAATTATGTGTGTGGTTGGTTTCTGGCTTTTGTTTCAGATGGAAGAGATACCTCTGTTCTTGTTGTTGTGCTAGAGACTAGTGAAGTGTACATTATAGTTAGCTTGTCGACCAGAAAAGACACGCAAGTTATATATGTTGATCCGACAACTGGGTCTTTGTGTTACTACGGGAAGCCTGGACATGATATCTTCAACTCAGAAGAAGAGGCTTTGGACTATGTCACCAATGGGTCTAGGTGGTTGTGTAAGAGCACTACTTACGCTAAAGCCATTATTGGGTATTCAGCATTGGGAAGCTTCGGGTTGCTGTTAGTCGCGACTAAGGTGACTGCTTCGATTCCAAATCTGCCTGGCGGTGGGTGTGTTTATACAGTTACTGAAAGCCAATGGATAAGGATTCAGCTCCAAAATCCTCAACCGCAAGGCAAAGGGGAACTAAAGAACATCCAGGAATTAGCAGATCTAGACATAGATGGGAAGCACTACTTTTGCGAATCGAGGGATATTACCAGGCCCTTTCCAAGCCGAATGACTTGCCAGAATCCTGATGGTGAATTTGTTTGGAATGGTTGGTTTTCGAAGCCTTTTAAAGACATTGGACTACCAAGGCACAGCATAATTCTTCTGCAGGTATGTTAATCTTTGCATTTGGGATATCTGGATGTCACCTTAACTAGGTCTTTCATATAGATGAAAAAAGTAGCATTTTGCTTTTAAATTGCATGATTGTATAGTTCAAAAGAAATAACCATAGAGAAGAAGAATTATTGCACATTCCAGTCTTGACATGCGACCTACTCTGTGGCTTTCACGAACTTTTGGCTTGATTGGCTAAACTCAAGCTTGCATGAGTACAAACGTATCTTCAAGCCTAAATTTGGAGCTTCAAGAAAAAATTGAGTTGGCTCAAACAGAAGTCATCTTAGTTTTGGAGGCAGAAGTTATCTTATTGTATTTAGAACCTTTTACATTGATTATATAGTTGCATTAGCTATCATAAATGTTTAGATAGTGATACGGGAAGACATTTTTGATACAATCACGACAAAGCAACATAGACATTTACCTCTTTAACACTGAAAAACATTGTTGATACAATCACAACGAGGCAAGATAGTAATTGGGGCACTTGTGAGGTTGTTGGTCAAACTCTAATTTTGTTTGATTTCTGGCTTTTAACCCCCCACACTAGTTGCTCGATTATGGGTCTCTGGCACGTGCATACGTTAGTTCTTTGAAATTTGGCTCAAGTGGGGTGGGTTTTGGGTCAATTTGATGAGCTAGCCAGGCTCATGCCAACTCACTGATGTACAAAATCAAGGTCGAGCAAGCACTAGCTCACACAAACTGTCTTGTTGGCAATCCTAGCATTGACTACATTTTCAATTCATCATAATGATTTTGGCATCTTTGATCCTATGGAACCTTTAATTTCTATAAAGGCATGGCATTCTTACTCAGAGAACTATTTCCTTGTTCAAGTCCTAATCATTTTCTTATTTTTTTGGGAAATTTTAAATGCACTACAAATATCACTTTATACGCCACAACCTACTAGAAGAAGACTTAAATGCCCTTATCTTTATCCCCACACCACCTTCCCCACCATCTCCACCACCATCTTTTAGCATGCCACAAACTAGTGCTATTCTCAAGATCGACTGAACTTCTTTTGTTGCCTCTTTTTGGCATGATGTCGGTTAAATTTCTCAAGGTGCTCGTTTTTCGTATTTGAGCTATATAAATGTAATATTTGTCATACCGACATTTTATGCTGTCTTGATGCTGTCTTAATTAATCTCTTGGGACCAAAAATTTCTAAATTTTTTAGAGGATCCAAACTCCTTACACCTGTTGCATGCTTTCTCCTCGTGCCCGTGCCCTTCTTAGAAGGATTCCCCTTCCTAACTTTTTTCCTTGGCTTTCATGTTGAGTTGTGCAAAGCTCTTTATTCTTGGCTATTGGTTGATTGTTATGGAATCTCTCCCAAGTTGGATACTAGACCTGGTCTCCATCCTAAGGCAAATTGTCCTTCCATCAAAAATAAAAAAAAGGAAAATTAAAGCAAATAAATTTGTTAGCATTGGCTCATTTAGAATACAAACAGTATGCAGGTATGGGGACTGCATCTCAGCGTGCCTAAGGATCTGATTTTTGGAAGGTTGAGAACTTGGGGGTGCCAAGTATGTCCCATTGTCTAGGCTTCCCTTGCTGTGCCTTCTAGCTAATTGCTCTAGCTTGTTTTTGGAAATTTATTCAGTCATATAACTTCCATGGTGAACATGATTCAGGCTTGATGTTTTCCTTGCAAGGATTATTATGTGCTTTTCCCTTGTTTCTTTTGGCCATTTTTATTTTATTTTATTGTTCTTATGTATGCCTTGGATGTTTACTTATTGTAATAAATCATTCAAGTTTTTGAATAGGTGGACTTCCTACACTGGACATTTCAATTATTATGTTGTTGAGTTACAAGTAGATTCTATCTCCAGGGATTTGCAGAGTGCCGAGTTTTTGGCTCAGCTCAGCAAACTGGGACTGTTGCTCTACTTGCACGTCGTAGCAGATTACATCCAGGAACTCGTTATTTGGCTAGGGGGCTGAATGCATGTTCAAGCACAGGTTTGACTGCAATTTGGGAGAAAGGATTTGATATTTCACACTGATATTGTCTAAATGCCTATTATGAGCTGAGAATTCTGTTTATTTGAATTGACTGTAGTAATGCGTGAAGTTACCTGACATTTTATTCCCTGGTTTATGATGATTAAGAACTAGGTAGGCATAGGACTCTTAGGTTTTTGAAAGGCAGACTTTAGAATCTCTAGTCACTCATGCGGCTAATTCTGTTTTGTGTAGTATCAAAATGAGCTGTTTGCATGGACCATTTTCCTAGATTTTTCTTTTCTCAACGTTAGGTTTTTTTGGTTATCACTACTCTATCTCGCCGACAACAATCAATTTTGTGTAGGCCATTTCTGTAGGCACTGGGACGTATGCTCGTATGATTCCAATCTTCTAAGCACTGGCTGAATGCGATACCAAACTCTGAGTCAAGGTCGTTGAAGGCATTTTTGGGAGGAAGCATAGAAACTGTGAGGTGGCTTACCTGTGACATGTAACAATTTGATGTCGTAATGGCTTTTTTACAGGCCAATATATTCTTTAGTAGGGGAATACTTAATTCATCAAACTTTACTATTGTTTTGATCGCTATGGAATCTTAAGTTATTAGCAGATGATTTGGGTTTAGTTGATGAGGTGATGTCAAGATTAATTTTGAAATTAGAATGATGGAGGAAAGTCCAGGGTTATGAGGGTCTGAACTTGGAATTTGGTAGAATAATACTGAGTATTTGTACTTGAACATGTTCTGAATTGGAAGGGTTTAGATTTTCCACAAGTACTGCAATTACCATTGGTCTGCAGGCTCATTGAGAGATCAGTTAAAAAGTGCCAGAGTATTCTTAGGTTCTATTTGATTGGCATTTGTCTTGAATGCTCAAGGATAGAAGTTTATAATTCAGCAACATGGCCTATGTTAGTGTACACTGTAAAAATTCAAGTGAAGGAGGCTGAAAATGAAATCTAGATTACTTACAATACTCGAGAGACGTGATTTTGCAATGGAACCATTTTAAAGGGAACTAAAGGATCCTCCTTCTAGCTAGCCAATAATGTTGAATCACCCAAGACTCCCAGTTCAAACACCTAAGGGCTTGGCTAGATGGTAAGTATAAGCTATAAATTGATTTACCACTTCCTCAAAGAATTACCGAAGCTCAAGTGGAGTATGCCAAATGTGAGTTGTTTTAAACGGTGATGCAGTAACATGGAAAGGATATGGTGAAGTCGGTATAAATTGAAGATGATCTGGTCATTGTGAAATGATGATTGAAGATGAACTCAAATTTTTGTTTCGGAAGCTAAGGGGAGGGTGAATCCTGAAAGATGAGGAGCTGGATAGGAATTTTTAAGGATTTATGATAATAAAATAGGAAACTTTTGACAGAGATGGACCTTCCCCTTCACTTGATGGTTATATAACGGTTATTTCAATTGGCATCCCTTCTCTTTAGCTTAAGTTGTGGAGCCCTCCTGGGAGACTTGGTTTCAGAAGCATTTGTGTGATCCCATGAGAATACTAGAGAAAAAATAACGAAAAAAATCTTTGGAATGGAATCTACTGTTATGCCTGTTTCAAAGTGGGATAAACTGTTTTTGCTACATTTTATTACTCGGATAACTCATTCTCCTTTTTTAGATTTTATTTCCTTGACTTTTTTTCACATAGCGAAGTATAGGCCTTCTATTGATGCCTACTTTTCTTCTTATCTTTTAGGTAATCTGAGTTATTTGGCTCTTGTTCTATATCATCTCTGCTTCGGTATCTTAGACTTCCAATTATTTTGATTAGAAAGGCATTCTTTTTTAAATTTTCAATAGAAATACAAATTTTTTGAATTCATAAAAATGGTTACTGTGCCGTTGTGCACATACTGGCACAGACCAATAGGTATTGTGCTAGTAAATTACTTGCACGGTGCTTATACCGGCACAAAGCCTGTGCTGGTACATGTATTAGCTCATAAGAGTTTTGTCACGCGACATGCAGTATATGCCTAGTGTACTAGTGTAGGCATGTTTCATGCCTTCCAAAGACTAGCATGGTATTCCTTGGAAATGATTACCGAGTTTGACAGATATATGTGTTTGTCAATCATTTATGTTGTACTTCATCTACGTGCCTATTGCAATGTGCCAGTTACCATATTTTTGTTCATCTGTCTCAATTTATTTTCATTTTCCTTTTTCATGGATAGATGCCATTGAAATTTAAAATCGCCTGCTATAATAGGAAATGAAGTGGAGTGTGAGCAACTCGTATGGATTTCTCAGAAGGCTGGACAAAATGTTCCTTTCAGCACATATGTCTGGCGTCGGGGCACAATACCAATCTGGTGGGGTGCAGAGTTGAGACTAACTTCAGTAGAAGCCGAAATTTTTGTGGCATCTCAAGATCCATACAAAGGAAGTCTGCAGTACTACCAAAGAGTAAGTAGAAGATATGGTGTAAGAGATTCAGATCTTGCTAAAGTCAGTCAAAAGAAAACTCCCTTGATTCCTATTGTCTGCGTTAACTTACTTAGAAGCACCGAAGGAAAGGCGGAGTCGCTCTTGGTCGAGCATTTTAAAGAATCTATAAAATATGTAAAAGCCACTGATAAACTTTCTCATACATGGATCCAGTTAATAAATTATGACTGGCATGCCAACATCAAATCGAGAGGCGAGCAGCAGACAATTGAAGGGCTCTGGAAGCTCCTGAAACCCCCCACTATAACTATTGGCTTTTCTGAAGGGAATTTTTTCCCATCACTGGCACAACTCAATAAATGCAGAGGAGCAATTGTCTCCAATGCTGATATAGATGGTGGATTCTGTCTAAGATCGCTCCAGAATGGAGTGATACGTTTCAACTGTGCAGATTCATTGGACAGAACGAATGCTGCTAGTTTTTTTGGGTCTCTTCAAGTATTTGTTGAGCAGTGCAGAAGATTACGTATTTCTCTTGATAAAGATAAGATATTCGGTTATCAATCAATGAGTAAATCTACGGAGTTAGGTAGCAATGGTGGATATGCTGCTTCTTTGCCTCCGGGGTGGGAAGAACGTTCTGATGCTGTGACAGGAAAGCCTTTTTACATTGATCATAACACGCGGACCACCACATGGGAGCATCCCTGTCAGGACAAGCCTTGGAAGAGATTTGATATGCTATTTGATCATTTCAAAAGTTCAACAATATTGGCTCCTATAAATCATCTAGCCGATCTTTTTCTGTTAGCAGGAGACATTCATGCAACTTTGTACACTGGATCTAAAGCCATGCACAGCCACATTCTAAATATTTTCAGTGAGGAAGGTGGAAAGTTTAAGCAGTTATCTGCAGCACAGAATATGAGGATCACTGTGCAGAGAAGATATCAAAATGTTGTTGTTGACAGTTCCCGTCAAAAGCAATTGGAGATGTTTCTTGGACTAAGGCTCTTCAAGCATCTCCCTTCCGTTCCCATTCATCCTCTGAAAGTAGGTATAAATACTACTTATCTTCTCTTCATTGATGTGCTTATTGTCATTTGGCTGGTTTCTTGTGGTTTCTGTCTTAATACCAAGCAGCTATTAATACGGCATTTCTCATTGCTCCAACATTGCTTTTATTGCTTTCTTCTGCTTATTCAGAAGTATATGGCTTAATGCGCTTTATAATGGAACATTTCTTAATGGGACAAGTTTCTCAAAAACTGCAGTTGACACTGAAAATAATGCTCAGTAGCTCTTCTTGGATTGAACTTCTAGCAGCATGGTTGCTTGGTAGGCTGTTTTTGTAGAAAGCTTGCCACTTCTCTCTTGTGATTTCCTGAAAGGCACTTATGTGATGATTAAGTGTTTGAATAATATAAGTAGTGCTGACATAAACAGAATGTCATAATCATGAATTTTTAGTCAACTAAATGTAAAGAACTATGTCCAGATCGTTACTCATGCTTAGTTCGTAGACACCTCTAGTTGATGATGTGTTGTATATGATTTTTCCATATGATCAATACAAGGATTATCATGCCAATGACATGTGTGGTGCTGTTCTCTACATAGCCTGTTATGTCCCAGTCAGCCTGAACCTTGTGCTGCTCGTAGCCTGGTACAGGGCTCTTCAGGGTGATGGGCTCTAATAAATGTACCAGCATGGGGTTTGTACGGTAACATGCATCGTGCCAGTCAGCACTGAAATTCTTGGTTCAATATATGGGCCCAGGAAAACAACCCCGTTATAGGTTATAACCCTCACTTCCCTTGTCGCCACTAGCACTGTCGAAAATGTTGTCGATGCGACTTTTTTTGGGTTTCTAGACCTTCTCTTTATTTTTTTATTTTTTATTTTATTTCTGAAGCATAGGATTTGGGACATGAATGCGACTAGCTAGGATCATGCCTTGTGGTTTATGGTGGACTTCTTGTCATAGTTGCAAGATCCCTGTAGATATCCTTTATATTCCTCTAAATTTTCAGCCTCTGTTGCAGAAATCAAAAGCTCTGTGAAGAATTTTTTTCAAATATCATTTCTTTTTAATTCTGTTTATATTGAGGACGCTTGCAATTTCCTGCTTGACTTTGCCCATGTTTTTTTTTTCTCTAATATGCATATGAAAGGATATGAAAATGTCATCTTATGCCCCATCTTGCTTGTTGGTAGGATCCTCTTTGTTTGTGAACTAGTAGAGCTAAGTTTGACACGATTCCAAGAATATTGTTGTGAAATGAGATTATAACTTGTGCCCAAACTCAATTCTTCGCCTTTCAGCAGCAAATGGATGGTCTAATTGATTAAGGCACTAAGCATCTAATTTTCTTGAATAGTTAAGCTGATATTCCATGCTTTGCCAATTCCTCGGTGATCGCGATGGCACATGAATTTCAACAATCATTTAAAGTTGGATTCTAGAGCATTACTGCCTATGGTAGGGTTGCTAGTTGAAATTGATTGCACAGTTGGGTACAATGTCATGAATAGAGACTAAAAGTACAAAATATCTAATTTACAGGAAATAGGAATTCTGCATTCAACTTTGGCGGCCCCTTTGTGTTGGAACCATAAATACACTTTTAGCAAACTGATGAAGTCAAGCCCCATGGTGTTCTGTAGTTCAATAATTTGTAGTTTGCTGCGATTATCTGACACACCTTGTTTTTAGAAAACTTTGGTGATTAACAGTGGTGATTTAGATTGTCAGGGGGGGGGGGGGGGGGGGAGGGAGAGAGAGATTTGGTATCAATTGGTTAGCATCGGGGAGGATAGGAAGATCGGCATTGTCATAGATAGGAGAGGAGAGGAGGAAGTTGACACTAGGAAGGAGAGGAGGATTGGCATCAGCATCGGCATTGAGAGGAGAGGATGACCACTTGGGATATAATTTTTTAAAGAAAATATGAGTTTATGAGATGATGTAAAATAGAAAAAAAATACGTTTGGTGGATTTCAGATGATTTGGGGCCGAATTGTCTGAACTCTGAACCCCACCCCAAATCATCTGAAACCCACCAAACTATAGCTGTGTGCCACACCACTTTAAATTTACCATTCCGGTACTTTACCTGCGGGGTACATGCCGGACAGCAGCATGCAGCACAGTTTGTACCAGTGCTGCCTGGTACATTATTTCTTGGTAAGAGCAAAGCTTGGTCCCCCTGAAGATCAATCTTTAGACCATTTTTCCCCTAATGACTCCATTCCATGTACGCTGCAGACATGAGCAGAACTGGTGTTGTGTGACATACATCCACAGGATCCGGTTAATAGCTTGTAAAACATATATGATTGAATGCTTCATCTAAAATGGCCACTTTCTCAAAAGTAAAGTAATGGTAGTGTGTTCAAGATGTTGACATTTGAAGCACATGTTTAAACTTGTAATGCCAACTCGGCTCTTTATTGAGGTGCAAATGATATTAATGTGTTGACTACAACTTCCGTCTATCCTTTTTCGCCAGTTTATATTAACAGAATGGTGCATTTTTTTGCATGCACATCTTGGAGACTTCGGAAGAGATTCTTAACATAGCCTCTTGTGTATTTGATGGGCTTTTGAACTGAACTTTCTGAACTTTGGAGGTTGATTGTGGTTTTTATTCAGGTACTATCTCGACCATCTGGAAGCTTGTTAAAACCAATTGCTAACATGTTTCCAACGGCAAATGAGAGTTCAAGCCTTCTTAGTTTCAAAAGGAAGGATCTTGTATGGGTATATCTCTTACATAGCTTTTGCCTGTTGTATCAAGATAAACTTCAAGTCTAAGATTTGTGTTTTCACAGGTTTGCCATCCGGCTTCTGATGTTGTTGAAATTTTCATATATCTGGGAGAGCCTTGCCATGTGTGTCAACTTCTTCTCACAGTCTCACATGGTGCAGAAGATTCATCCTATCCTGCGACCGTCGATGTGCGGACTGGGTGTAGCCTTGATGACCTTAAACTTGTTCTTGAGGTTTGTTTTCGTGGATTGTGCAAGATATTATGCTCTAGCCATTTTCTTTGTGCACAGGAAAGAACACTGAATTGGACCTACCATAATATGCCTCGCAGGTGGTTCAGATTTTTCTCAAAGCTCTTAGTGAACTTCATTTGGGTTTTAATGTTTTATCCTTCATATGGGTTTGTAGCATGGCCTGTTTTCAACCCTGAATGTAGTATATTGCTGAATGTAGCAACCTAGAAATGTGAAGAGCTAAATGTTTGATTTATTGCATTTTTGGAGATATAACGTGTTCAAGAAAATCAAAGTCTTAAGTAAAGCACATCATGTATGTATTTTGCATGGTCTACAATCTACATCGTGGACATTAGTTGAATAACTTTTTCATGATCTTGGAAAGTCCCAAAGCCTGCCTGGAGCTTTGGTTTGAAACATTGTAGGGTAAGCGTCATTGTCCAATTTTTTCAGTCCAATATTTGCTCATGTTTGCTTCTAATCCTTTGTTGCTTAACAAGTTATATTTTTCCTCAAGATGATTGCTTCTTTTTGGCTTTTGCTTATGATCTGTTGGATGTTATGATCTTAGATCTGGTTAGATTGATGTATATCCCTTCATTTGGGCCCTAAACTTCAGATGTGTTTTAGGATTGTGAGAGATACACACACTCAGTTAAATAAAGATTAGGCACTCAGTTTTGGTGATAACTTGAACATATTGGTTTAGTTTTAGTTGTTGGATGTGTGTCCTTAGTATTTTGATTATCCTGTCTTTGATATGAACAAGTATAACTGAGGGAAAGATCCTTCGTATCAGTGGGCACTCCACTTATGATTGCTTCTTTTTTTCATATCAGTGGGCACTCCAGGATAGCATCAAATTTTACATTGTCAAGTATGTGTAGGGGATTATTTCATATTTTCATTTGCCATTTCTTCTTGTGGATTCAAGAACTACTTCTGGATTTAGTGTATTTTTTTGGGGTGTTGATTGCGATCATCTCCTATGCTCATCTCACTACACCAGTAGAGCATGGACATTTGTTTACTAAACTTATATTGTATCCACAAAATTTAAGTGTTATTTTTTCTTTAACATATGATATTTATTTTGCCAATAAGTTTCTGTTGTGGTATAGAAACATTAGCTATCACTTAAGCTTACGCCATCCCCCACCTAAAAAGATAGCAGAGTTGCCTTAGTTTGTGCCGACACAATCCGCCGTTTTTATCTCTGGATCTTTTGGTCATTGCTCTACGGAGCTATAGACATAATGAAGCACCTTTATGCAAGGTTCCTGCATTCTTAGCATGCATTACTGTGCTAGTAACTTACCGGCACGGTACATCTACATGGTAACGGGTCCATGCCTAGTACTGTCCATACTCTACAGGCTCTATGTCAGCATGGTACACTTCGACGACATGTAAAACCTTGATTTTTAAGTTGAATTAAGATATTAGATTTTCTATGGATTCTAAGCGTTTAAAAGGCATCCATTTTCCTGTTAAGTGTCAAGATTTCAAAATTCAAAATATAGTTTCAAGTCAAGTGTCTTAGGAAGTTGATTGTGTGTTATCCATTCTTTTTATCATTATGTTGTCTATTTCTTTTTATCAGTATGTTGTCTATGCTGGAAAAATAGAGCAAGTTAATCATATCTGTTTTATGTAATCATGTGCTGTATGGTGTTGTGGTATGTGGATGGTGTTATTCTTACCTGCAATCAGTTGGGGAACCTTTCTGAGTTGTTTATTTCTTATCACGCGGAAGAAACATTTAAAAAATGATTGTGCTTGATGTATATGATATTCTTGTCTTCAATGATTGTGCTTGTGAACATGATTGTAATTTGTTTTATTTCTGTTGTAGGGTGCTTGCATACCTCAATGCTCAAATGGAACAAACCTTTCAATACCTTTGACAGGAAAAATTGTTCAAGAGGATTTAGCTATTACTGGTTCAAGTGCACGCCTTCATTCTCAAGAATATTCCTATCTTCCCTTTCTTTATGACTTCGAGGAGTTGGAGGGAGAATTGAATTTTCTTACTCGTGTTGTTGCTCTTACATTTTACCCTTCTGTCCCTGGAAGAACCCCTCTAACTCTTGGTGAGGTACAATGCTGATTTTGACATTTAAACCATTGGCTGTTCATTTTATGTCCTGTACTCATTACCATCTCCCATTGTGTTAGAATTTTGCAGTACTATTCTTTTGGCTCAGATGAGCTATATTTACCATGTCCATCAAATCTTTCTTGGCATGTTTCTTGTTTTAGTTGTTTGGGGAACATTGGCTGTATATTCTTGTTTTCATGAATCCTGTACATGTTCATTTTTTGTCATACTGTTGCTTGAGACAACTATTTGAGTTATACTCCCTGCCCAATGAGTATTTTTCATGTTGTTATCTTTTTTTTATTGAAAGTTTTTGTCTGTAATGTTTTTGACTATATTGCTAGACAATTTCCAGCTTTCTTTCTAGCATCTAATGTTTGTTTTGTGTTAGTGGCTTAGCGCTGCTGTAATGCTACTTTGCTGCATTTTTTGAACTTGAATTCCTTGAATTCTGTCTTCTGTGTTAGTAAATATCTTTTGTCAACTTTAATTCTTCAATTTATGTTTTTGGTTGTTTATAGAAGAACTTTAACCTCTGTTAAGAGTAATTGGGAAACTGGTCTTTTGTATGCTCTATTAAGTTATCATATGCTGTATTTCTCTCGTTCTGAAATTAGATGTCATAGACATGTATAAGATAAAGTGAGGCAGCATCAATTTGTCTTAAGAGGACAATGCAGGGGTGAGATTACTTAAATAACATGGTTGTTAGTGGGAGAAGAGGCTTTGATCGTATGCATCAGAAGGAGAACAAAATGTTCCAAAAATATTCTGCTTGTACAATGTGGTCAGGTTTTTCATATTGCATAGTTTTTGGTTAGGAGCATATGACTTCTGGAATATGCCTGATGGGTTTTTTGCTATAGTCTAGAGTCTACTACAATGAGCTTGTGGGTATTTGCTGCATTTTATGTACTTGTTACAGTTATTGGTACTTATTCATTCGTTTAATCAACAACTTCTTTCAGATTGAAATTCTTGGGGTTTCTCTTCCTTGGTCAGATATGTTATCTAAGAAAGGATGGGGATCGAACTTTATTCAGCTTATTCAAGAAAGATCCCAGCCTTTCAGGCATTTTTTACCTGATTTATATTCTAATGATTCCTCAAATTCTTTTCTTTCTAACTCAAATCCGGGCAAATTTAATGAAACACCCTCATCAAGTAGAAGTGTTCCAGCCTTGAATCAGGCAATTGCAGTCAGCCAGGAAATAGACCTTCTCACTGGAGATCTTGGGTTTCCACGCTCTACTTCTCAGCCTGAGTTTGCAAGTGCAGGAGAAAATACCGGGTCTGTGAACGGAGGAGGGTTTATCAACTTCTTTGACAGCTCTGTAAATGATATCATGTTTCCATCTGCTCCAGACCTCTCTATCCAGTCACAACATGCAAATTGCAAAGGTCTTACAAGCAGTCAGTATTACATCAATGTTTTTAAATCCCTGTCTGGATTTCATGAGGTAACTTTTTATTTTGTTAGTGGTTTATACGGAGGATTTTTTTTCTTACTGTTGCTGGTTTTTCTTTAGATGAGATAACTGCTGCATGAAGGTTTTCTTTTGCATATCATGGAATTATTAATTATTGTTTGTTTTTTTAAGGCAAAACCATCGCTGTGTTGGCTTATATATCAGTTTAACCATGTTGAGCTGCAATTATTAGTTTTTCATGGGCTTGGGACAATAAATCAATACCATGTGTTCACATGCATAGACATGTCCATGCGTGCACTCTTGCACTACTGACACGCATGCATGCTTGCAAACATGCTCACAAGCACTTGCACAAACTTGCACATTACTTGGCTTCTGGCATGCTTGTAGACTAAATGCCAAAATTTTACTCATTGTGGTGGGCAAGGGCAATGGTTTTCTACTGAAATCATAAAAGACTGGATTCTCTCTGGGCATGGGCAGATAATAAGTCTTCCAAAATGAAGTTCACTTCGTGACTTGGAACTTGACGATGTTTTCAGAAGTGTTTAAAGAAAACAAGAATAACATAGAATCTTTTGATGGTTATGAGTTATCTATTAGTCAGGGTTCTTTTAGGCATGGATTTCCAAGCCCGTCGGCACGGTCCGTGTAGACCACTACTTATCATGTCAAAAGGATGACGATACTGTACGTTGAGTGTTGGCACAACTCATGTCAACATTGATTATGCTAGTGATCGGTACGAAGAGTGTTAGGGGCATGGTGATCCAAGCTTTGAAAGGTTCTTTGTTTTTGTGCTCGAGAGGAGGGCGGGGAGTGGGAGGAAGAGATTCTTCTTTTTGGTGCTTG
Source organism: Narthecium ossifragum (assembly GCA_963920575.1). Taxonomy (NCBI): domain Eukaryota; kingdom Viridiplantae; phylum Streptophyta; class Magnoliopsida; order Dioscoreales; family Nartheciaceae; genus Narthecium; species Narthecium ossifragum. The sequence continues at coordinate 1,505,443 of OY986965.1, forward strand.
AGAGGGAGGGTAGGGAGTGGGAGGAAGGGATAGAGACACAGCCCGTGCCAGACCTTGCCAACATAGATTGTCCCAGTGAGCGGCACGGTAACCCATGCTTTAAGTGTTCTTTTTTTCTTTTCTTGCCTGAGAGTAAGGCAATCTGCTTTGAAGATCCATCAGCCAAGTCCTTTGCTCTACTTGAACTAAGGTCCTTTGGTTGCCTATAGTTTCGGTACCAAGAAGAGGACCACTGCGTAGGAAAGCGTATAACTAGAAATGAAGAGACCATCACACAAGGATGCCAACATCCACTCTCCATTTGAGACATGCTTATACTTGCTATATGCAGAAAATTGGAGAAAGTGAGAATTAGACTATGCCTCTCTTAGGAAAAACTTGCCATTAATGCCTTAAACATGAGGTCATCCATGGAAAATGATTCATAACCTTTGTCCAAACAATGATTGCAATACATGTTGACCTCAGGGGGGTAATTTTAGTCTGTTCATTGGAGCATTATATGCTCCAAAAGCTGTTCTCCAAGTAACTTAAGTGACCACCTACTTCTTGCAAAATGAATATGCCTAAATGTGCCTGTGGGTACTTCAGCATTTGGGCTTGAAAGGTGATTTCTCTTTTCTAGAGGAACACGGTGTAATTCCTCTGTTTGATTTCTTATTTATTCTTATGTGTATATTCGTCTATAATGTAGGCCTAGATATGTGGAAATAGGTGCTCAATTAATTGAAGGACGTGCTCTTTACAGCATGTTTCTTCTAAGAAATAACCAACAAAAATTAAAGTTTGGGCTAAAAAGGTAATGGAGGAAGTGATAGACTAAGAATTGGCCTTATCCTTGAAATCAGTATCATAAAGGACTATAAAGTCACAGAAAAAATTACTCTCGCGGAATCCTAAATTTTGATCATATATCTCTTCTGCATATAGTGTCAATATTCCTCTTTTAGTTTGTTCTTCATATCAGATTTGGTGCCATTTCAACTTTTTGTGCTATACTTTTGCAGGCAAAGAAATTAGACTTTGTGGAAGCGATGAAGCTTGAGATCGAGCGCCTTCGTGCAAATCTTTCTTCTGCAGAAAGAGATAGAGCTCTTCTGTCAGTTAGTGTTGATCCTGCTACTGTAGATCCAAATTGTCTAGCTGGTGATGATTCCTACATGATAAGAGTATGCAACTATGCAAACAGTCTTGCTTTGTTAGGCCAGGCTGCTTTTGAGGACCAGATAAATGCTTCTATTGGCTTGGATAGTGAGGATAATAATTTGGTTGATTTCTGGAACATTAATGGAATAGAAGAAACGTGCTCTGGAACCACGTGTGAAGTTCAAGCTGAGATGCAGCCACCTGGAAGAACCTCTTGTGAATCTACTTCCAGTGCAAGTTTGGCATTTCTCCTGGTCTGTTCTAAATGTGGACGAAAGGCATGCAAGGTTTGTTGTGCTGGAAAGGGAGCTGGTTTGCTTGTCAGCAATCATCATAAGGAGATGAAAAACTACAACGATTTCCCAAACCAAAGTGGTTCTAGTCATGGTGGGCAAGGTGGAGGGCCTTTTGCCAGACGTTCAGATCTTCTGGATGCAGTTATATGTAAAGAGTGCTGCAGTGAGGTTATTCTTCATGCATTGCATTTGGATTACATCAGAGTGTTGACTAGCCTACGGAGAAGAGAACGTGCAGATGGTGCAGCACATAAGGCCTTGAATGAAGTTCTAGGACATGATTTGAGTGCATTTTCTGATTCCACACAAGGGCATTCTGGGAAAAGGCAATTAGAGAAGTTACTAGGTGGAGAAGAGTCCCTTGCTGAATTTCCGTATGCCGATCTATTACATTCGGTACTCTCCTTAAATATGATTTATTTTCTTGTTTTGAATACTGTTCATTTGGATGTGTAGGATAGGAGGTTTCAAATCCTGCCACATTTAGGGCTGCATTGTCATGTGTGACTCATGTCGTTCCAAATGCGTATTGCGACTTAATCATAAACTTTGATGTGAAGTATTATCTCTAGATAAATGTGAAACTAGATTTTCCAGTTTTGCAGCATTTTTATGCTAGTAGTGCTAAAGTTTAAGAATCTATTACGATAGCTATTGGAGGGGGAAAGTAGTATTGCTTATATGATTATTTGTACTTTGCTTTGTGATATTTAGGAGTGGTCAAATATGTTCTTCATTACCTGAGGATGACCAGTTTGAGGCCATAACTAGTTGAGTAATGTTGAGTTTTAGGTTCAGTAAGAAGACTTTGTTTTTCACATGACGTCTTAGGCTAACTGGATATTGATCATTTTAAGGAATAAGGACTTGAAGGCATGGTAAGAAGATTATGATTCTCAAGAAATGATGATAGAAGTAGCAGAAACACCTTTTCAACTGTGCATTTAGGAAAAACAAAAGCTTTCATGTTCTTGGCTGATTTTGTGCCATTGTAAAATCTTTTGTTGAAAATGTAACTTGAGGTAGATCTGCAGGCTCCTAACCACTGCATCTCTATAACAATCAACCTTATAAAGTAAGGTGCATTCTATCATAGGGCTGAGAATATCCCTGACAAGTTATATCAAGTTATATCTGACAATAGAGAATAAAGACTGTGGCAGAGTGAATAACTGAGTTCGGTTGAGGGAGTTAGTGGGGGGAGAGGGGGTAGTGGTCGGTTACGTGCCAGGTGGCACGGGGCCCACTAGTATCATATAAGTTGGACTTGTAAAGGTTCTGTGGACAGGCTTTCTGTGAAGCCCTTCTCTTGCATAAGTTTGCTTGGCTAGCATCTAGTACTTGTCTCTGCTGAATAGGCTGTCGAGCAGTCATAGCTCATCTTTCTGCGAGCATTCTCAATATATCTCTTCTAGACATTCATTACGTGTCTCAAGCTATTGGAGTTCTGCTCAATAGCAGGCCTATTCTTTGGTCCGAGTATATTTTGGAACTTTTCCATCTAACTTGAGTGGGTTCTGGACAGGTCACATGCTTTATTTCTGAGTTTGATGCATCTGAGATTTATGTCACTTATGACCAATCTATTTGTGACCTTGGTTTTGGCATTCCTTTATTTGTCTGATTATTGTATCGTGTTGATAATAGAGAGCATGTCTAGAGCTCATTCCTTCTGTATTTTCCATATCATAACCCGCTATGTTATTATCATCAGTAAATTACCTAGTTTTCTGTTTATGTTATCTTCATACTTCAGTCATTTTAAGCAAGAATTAGCAGATTAGAAATCGATGTCATTGCCGTTGTGGTAAATACTTGCCAATGTTAATCTTTTTTCTAGTCAGCAAGAGCAATTATTGTGGTAATTATAGATGGCATTTGTATTCTATATAAGCTGCTTATGTACATTGTGACTTGTCACATATCTCTGTTGCTCCCTCCAAAATAATTATGAGGAATGTAGTTTGTGGTTTCTAGATGACTAAGCAAGTGTGTATTCCATGTATTATCTTTTTTGATATCTCATATAAGAATGACCAACTAAGATTTGTACTTGATTAACTAGAATAACTTTAAGAAAGTTTATTCTACTTCCAAGTAAGTCTTCAAGTCTGAGTTTGGATGCCCATGCATTTTTGTATGAACTACAACTTAGAGATACCTCCTCACATTTTTATGTTTATATATTGTTTTCTTCTCAACTTATATGAATACGCATTTGTTGTATGATTTTCAGGTCAAAACTGCAGTAGGGTCAGAACCAGTATTGTCCTTACTTGCACCAATTGGCACCGGGACACAACATTCCTATTGGAGAGCTCCTCCTGGACTGTCAAGTGTTGAATTTTCTATTGTTCTTGGAAATCTATCGGATGTTTCTGGGGTTGCCTTGCTTGTTAGTTCTTGTGGCTATTCAACTTCTGATGCCCCTATCGTAAGTATTTATGAAAATCTTTTATTATGGTACTCTTTTGCAATTACGTTTCTTAGCCAAAATTGCACTTGTCTATGCATGTACTAATGTACATATCTACCAGTAATTGTGTGTATGTATCATCTATTTATGTATGCATATGTGAAGTTACGTGAATATTTGTGGCTATGTATAGTCTGTGTTGATGATAGTATGTATGTGGAAAAGATCAAGGATTGTATTGCCAGTCTCTGGCCTGCACGAAACGTGCCAATACTCGGCATGGACATTGTGCCGGAGGCACACTGAGCCAATACATGTATTGTCAGTGTCTTTGACAATACATCTATCATGCTAGTAATTTGCCATCATGAGAAACTGGTCCATACCAGTATGTGCTATCGGCACAACAATCACTGGAAATACCTAGCAAACCCTTTCTTCTCTGGGTAAGTTACTATTCAATTTCAACCCACTAAGGCCCCATTTGATGTTTGCTAGTTGTATCATATATTGCTTATGTTGTCGCTTGTGATATAGCTTGAGACTCCCAATCCTATTACCTTCCGCTGCTAGCAGCTTGGCTTCTTTTGTTAATGATGTCATGAACTCAAAGGCCTCATTTGTTTTAGGGTAGGCTATGGGAGGACAAGGTCTCCTGGGAGATTGTATTCTGGGAGAGTATATCTCCGGGAGATCTTGTGAGGGACAAAACTCTTCTCCTTTATTTGGTAATTACAGAATAAGATGAGATGAGATTTGATCAAGGGCATTTTAGGCATTTTAACCCTTTCCCATGTCTCATTTCTCCCGAGACAACATATTCCACCTCCTCCCATGGGATTAATTTATCCCATCTGCAAATTAAGTAAACATGGGATAAAGTTGGACAAAATGAGTGCTAATCCTATCCTGTATGTAATGACATGAAAACAATCGCGCTGAAAGAGAATTCATTCGCATGATTTTATGTTGAAATGAAAATTGGAGCAAAAATTTAGATGAGAGAAGATTTGATCAAGGGCATTTTAGGCTTTTAACCCTTTCCCATGTCTCTTTCTCCCGAGACAACGTATTCCACCTCCTCCCATGGGATTAATTGATCCCACGTACGTGGGATATAAATTCCAGATGGTTTATCCTATCCCATCTACAAATTAAGTAAACATGGGATAAAGTAGGACAAAATGAGTGCTAATCTTATCCTGTATGTAATACCATGAAACAAACAGGCTGAAAGAGGAATTCACATGATTTTACGTTGAAATGAAAATTGGAGCAAAAATTTAGAGTTTTGAGAATTGTGTATATAGAAACTTGAAGCAATTGGTTTGGAGTCTATGGATGACAAAATGTGCAAAAATGTGAGGATTAAGTTACTGAGAGGCTGATTTGTGAGGGAAGGTATGGTGAGTAGTTGCATAGCAATTGCACTGGAGAGACTAGAGAGAGAATTTGGTTGAATAATAGGTTACATCACCATGTAGCTAGTACTGTTCAGGCTAATTTAGGATGCTTCTTGGAAGCTAAGGTGACTTGACAGCGGCAATGATCCAATGCACTACCCTAATTGAATTAGGTCGATCTGTGGCATGGTTATGAAGCAGGATATTAGCACAAAGCTAGGGTGTAGGGACAGCTGCAAACTATTAGATACGCTAACCCAATTGAACTACGTCCATGTCAGAAGATGGTTAAAAAGCAAGATATTTGTCCTCCTGCTTTTGTGCCATCAGACTAAGATAAAACTCCATTAGTGGCATATTACTCACAAAGCAAGACATTACCATTCTGCTCTCACACCACAGATTGGTTTTGTAGTTGGTATGACTAATAAAGCATGATAACCACGGCTGCAACTCTATGCATTACCACTCTAGACTTTGCTCCATTTTGTGGTTTTGCTAAGTTTCATTTACCCTTTTTGGTTTATATATATAGTATGGGTTGAAAAATATCTCTATAATTTAAGTGAACAGTTGTGATATGTCAGCTCCATCGGTTTGAGCTCTATTGCAAGCTTGTTGATTTGTGCTCTTTAACTGCGACATGCTTAGATGTCTGCTCAGTTGAAGTTAGCAATGTCTAATTACTGAATTAAGAAGTCTTCAGTGAAATTTTCTCCATGTCTGCTGCTTTGTTATTTGTGTTTTCTTGTTAAATCTTCTCTTGCACAGGTACAAATATGGGCTAGCAATAAAATAAACAGGGAGGAACGTACATGCATGGGTAAATGGGATGTTAAGGCCCTAGTATCATCATCAACTGAAATCTATGGTCCAGTAAGATCTGGTAGTGAGAACGATATACCAAGGCATGTGAAGTTTCTATTCCGTAGTCGTGTTCGGTGCCGTATCATATGGGTAACATTGGCTCTTCCACAGCTGGGATCAAGGTCCATTAGTTTGGAGAATGAGTTTAATCTTGTATCTTTAGATGAAAATTCTTTTTCACAACCAACCAACTACGCCTCTTTCAGTCAGACTGTTCAAGGTGACCCATGTATTCACGCAAAAAGGCTTCTTGTTTTTGGATATTCTGTGAGACAAGAGATAGGCCTGGATACGTCAGTGCAAGCTCTTGAAAAAACAAAAATGAGAAATCTGTTAGAGAGGCCCCCACAATTAAGCCGATTCAGGGTAACTTATCAATCCTTGCATTTGACATAATTCAGTAGCTTTCTCTAATATCTTATATATTCACTACTTGATGGATCTGATTTTTGCTTTCAGGTTCCAATGGAAGTGGAAAGGCTGTTAGACAATGATCTTACTCTGGAACAGTACGTATCACCAACTGTACGGGTAGCAGGATTTCGTCTGGATGCCTTCAATGTGATTAAACCAAGAGTCATGCATTCACCACCATCTTTGGATGTTGATATATGGAAGTCCTCACTAATTGGTCTAGAGGACAGACACATCATGCCCCCCGTGTTGCATCTCCAAGTTTCTGTTGTTCAGGTTCTTATGTTCTGCCATTCTGCTTTACAATTATTATGTTGTTGCACAGCACATTAAGCATTTTCTTCTAATTCTCTGCTTGATAGGTTTTTTTAATGGCACCTCTTTGAATTGTAACCTGTGTGACAAACATTCTTTATAATAGACCAATCTAAGGATATGTTAAGAGTTTGCTTGTTAGACTATTACTAGTTGTCTGGTATGTAAAGAGAGCAGCAGAGAGCATGAATGATAGAAAAAATTGTAGCTTTTCAAAGGAGGAATTACGCTTGCTCAGCACTCTTTAGGGTTTATAATGGATAGAGGTGTAGGCTTTTTTAGGTCCTTGATTAATTTTTTGGACAATTGAAAACTCTCCCACCTTTGTGAAAATCATTTGAGTAAAAGTGATTTGGTTCGACCATAAAACCCCATGTATATAATGCATAAAGCATGTTTGCTCCCAATTTCATAAGATGCTATATTTGATTCTTGAGAGATCGGACACACTAAGTATACAGTAGAAGATTTACAACATGAGATCAATCACTTCAAAAAGAAGGTTGTTTGGAAAACATTGCTTGAAAGTGTAAGCATATAAGTATAAAAGTCGTGGAAGTAGGTGGAAGTGGCCCGGTGTACTTTGACTCTTTCACATTGAAGTGCTGGATGGTGGAAATGACGGCAAATTCCATAGTGACTCTGCAAGACCCAATTGTGCCCACTGATGACTATAAATTGATGACTACCCATTTTTGCCTGCTTCCATGAACTTACATTCTGGCGGAATGGAAGCTGCAGCCTACAAGTTGAGGATGGTTTAAATGACCTGCCCCCAATTCTTACTTGCACATCTAGGAAACTAAGGGTGTGAAGTGGGTGAAAATCATCCACTTCTATGGTTTCCAGAAATTTATAAATGGAATTCCAAAGATTAGAGCTAATAGACTCCCGCAGTTTGTGGTGTTTGTATGTTTGGCTGTTGAGTTTTTTCCTAAATTGTTATTTCTATGATGTTGAATCACTCCTGCTGTGTATTACATATCGAAAGAATAATAAGTTAGTGTGTCACAGCAGGAAAGAAAAAAAAAACTTCGTTAGCTCATGTAGTCTATGTAGCTTGCAGCTCATTTTTCACTTATTACATATCGAAAGAATAATAAGTTAGTGTGTCACAGCAGGAAAGAAAAAAAAAAACTTTGTTAGCTCATGTAGTCTATGTAGGTTGCAGCTCATTTTTCACTTAGTACAAAATTTAGAGAAATAGCCTCATTTGGGACAACTTCTTGATGGTGGAATCATAGTTTACGCTTGACTAGTTCAAACTAGTGCAATAGGAAGGTTGGAGTTGTTGATATTTAATAAACGATCCTCAATTGTAGGAAACGACTCGGATCTTTTAGATTGTAACTTCTCGTTTTCTTACTCGAGGCCTGAGAATCATCTGTGACACCTAATTTGTTCAGAGCACAAGTAGCGCAATAACTAGTAGCAGTATCGAACTTGTATAGTGGTCTAAGCTCATAAGAAAAACTGTGGCTCAAATTGATTATGTGGTTAAATCTACTTTTTCACTAAGCATGCTAATATTAATATATGAAGCTGATGGATCACTTATAGATTGACTGGGGAATATATTAAGATATGTCTGCTCACAAATTTAATCAATCCTACAGCGCATATAGCAACTCATAGCATCATGTGCATATGAGATACACACGGAAGAGGACAATAGACACGGAAAACCAAGACTTCAATAGACTACTTTCTAAACTTCTTTGCTTGTTGCACTTGAAATTTTAGAGGAAATTAGGCTAATGGTCATCTTTGGAATATATATATATATATATTATTTATTTATTTATTTATTTATCTTACTTTGTTATATTTTGGTGTTAGCTGAACTATATTCAATTGTTCTATTACAGGATACAGGAAATTTGGTTACTGTTGGCGAGTATCGTCTGCCGGAGGTGAAAGGAGGGACACCTCTCTACTTTGATTTTCCTAGGGAAATATTTGCTCGGCGAGTTAATTTTAAGCTCCTAGGAGACGTGGCTTCCTTTGCAGATGATATCTCCGAGCAGGAGGACAAAGATTTTAGAACGTTTCCATTGGCTACGGGCCTTTCTTTATCAAACAGAATCAAGTTGTACTACTATACATATCCTTCTGAACTCGGGAAACTGGCGAGTTTGTCTGCAGTTTAATACCAACAGTGAGGCAGACATTAATTATGAGCCATTCTTTTTAGGATATATTTGTAGATCTTATAACAAACACATAAGTTATGTTGTTTATTGGAAAAGAAAACAGATTCATGGACGAAATCTGGGATGTATGCAAGACATTATTGGTTTCTGTACGTGGAATGTTGCTCAATTAAGTTATTTTGAACAGCCATATAATGTCAATATGTCTAGCATTAAAAGTAGATTGAAAAAAGGAAGATATTTTCTGGGAGCCGTCACAGATCTCCAGGTAAGAATTTCTAGATTCTTTCATGGCCAAACTTTTCAAGGCAAACTTTTGAGTCTTTTTGGGGTTTTCACATGACCCATTTCAAGGCTTTCCAACACTTATGCTCAAATAACCATGGACTCACTCTGAAACTATTTGTTCTTTTTTTTGTCAATTATTATTGCGTCTGTGATCTCGGCTTCAACTCTCTTATATTATTTCTTTATTTTCAAGTTCAACATTTGCCCCGCCTTAGCTTGCTTACAAAGAACCTCCTGTGTGAGACATTTTGGTGTCCAACGCAGTTTAGTTAGGCCTGTTTGGTCCCGTGCATTAGGGTGCATTGTGCGATGCACCAATCTTCCTGTTTGGTTCACAGGGTACATCGCGCGATGCATCATGATACTCCGATCCATTGTTTGGTTCGCACGACGCATCGCGCGACGCATGCATCACACGATGTATTTTCAGCTGAGCTCTCACGCGAGCTCTTTCACCGGCGAACCCGACACTGACCCACCAAAGACAAACCAAACATAATATAATAAAATTTTAATATATATATTCACAACATTATATCAATAATATATATATATATATCATTGAGATTAAAATAAAATAATATTTTAATATATATTATTGAGATTAAAATAATATAATATTTTAATATTATATATTTAAATTTAAATTTATTACATCTTTACGTGAAAATTATATGAATAATATATATTATTTTAATATAAATATTATATAAATAATATTGCATCATATGATCTCAAAGTCAAACCAAACACCAGCATTAGATGACCGATGCATGCATTCCACGATCAGGTGCATTAATGATTCGTGTAATCAAACGCCTACCTGGCTGTGAGAGGGAGGTCTCAGGACATTAAGGTAAAAAGAGCACAGTTAACCTTTTGTACACGGTTTTGGCTGATAGCTAAAGACGAGGCAAAGGTATTGTAAAGAAGTGGTCCATCTTACACAGCTAATTTTGTTCCTCCTGTAGCGGCAGCTGGCGCTGTCACTACTATATGCCAAGCCACCACCAGCATGATCTCATGCTGGTCTAAATGCTGACAGACAAGCACAATGAAACAGTACAACAGGAAACAAGCATCACCACCAACTCACCAACCCCACATCAGAAAGTCTCCAAACTTTTTAATTTGATTGCCAACTACTCTTTTTCTCTCACACACATGATGCCATGTGGACTACATGAACCACTTCTCTCACATTCCATGATTCTTATTTCTTTTTTGCTTAATTGAGGCTGGGTTAACAACATACTACTACATACTAAGAATTTCCTGCTCTCACATTCCATGATAGTAAACAATACGAATCATATTATTTAGTCCCACCACTAGCTAGCAACAAAATATTTTTCTTCCAGATTTGTTCCAAGGAATCACTGCTCACGCATTCCATGAAAGTAAACAATATGAATCATATTATTTAGTCCCACCACTAGCAACAAAAAATTTTCTTACAGATTTCTTTGAAGAAATGAAGCTGTACAGGCAAGCATGAACAGAATTTTCGGTGGTAGCAGGAGAAAATATTTTGCTTTGCAGGATTTATTATGAAAAAGAATCGGCCAATTTGGTAATGGAGGACGGATCGACTCTATATGATTTTACATTAGGGGCCGAAACAATCTATATAGAAAAAAAATATCTTACTTGGCCACTGCAAGACCATAGTTGTGATTTGAGAGGGAGAAGCAGAGGATGGAAGAATTCAAAAATTGCATCGGTTGGAGTTCGGAGCATGGCTCCGGGTACACTGATTCTGTAAACCCTGAGACGTTCGAGCAAGACCATGATGCAGAAGGATCTGAACTGACTGATAAAGTGACGTTTGATAAGCAGATGGAAGTGAAGGAATCATGGTCAATTCCGGTGAGGATTCCGGCGGTTGAGATGTTTTTACCAACTATGTTCTTGAGGGTGATCAGGTGTACCACCGGGAGAGCTGCAGGATCATATTGGTCATCAGGGTGTCTGCCACAATGACCTGTGAATTCGACTGCTGTGTTCACATTTTCCATTTCGACATCTGAGATGAGTATGTTCTCTACAAACCCACCGCGGCCTTCGGTGGTCTTGAGCTTGATACCAGCGGAAGAGTCATGTATGTTGAGATGGTTGATCCGTATGTCGGAGATGCCACCAGACATCTCACTGCCAAATGCTAGACCTGAGCCGGAAGAGCCTTGAAGATCTATGTTGCTGATGCATAGATTGGAAGTTGGTGTCCCATATGAGATTCCGTATTCGTCCCAACCGCTCTTGAGAGCAATCGCATCATGTCCCACATGGATTATGCACTTATCAATGCACATATCGGAGCATGAATCTGAAATGGCACCAAATAGTTATACATGGTAAGCAACTGAAATTTTGCTAGCTGTGCTGTTATAAGCAATAAATTATACATGCATGAGAGGACTGACCTCACAGAATGGTTTAGGACAAGCATTTTAAGTTTGACAAAACAATACTCTCAAGTTATAGGGGGCAGAAAAGCAAAACGGAAATTTCCTCCAAAATGTAAGGAGAAAGCCCATTAGCAGTGCCAGGAATAGTGATCATTTTCACAGACAGGGTCAAGCATAAACACAGTACTTTGAGTTTGAAAATCAGATATTGCAGACAACTTTTCATGACTGAAATCATCAAAATCAAGACAGTATCATTGTGTCAGGCTTTCCAAAAATTTCTTAGTGTAAATATTCTTCATGATGGCAAGAGCAATTCTCAGGGTACTCCCATCAAGTTCATGTCTACCTAACAATCAAATCCTTCACTTGTTATCTATGAGAGGAAAATCGCCTTTGATGCTCGTTAATGAAGGAATCAAACAAGTGCCTTTAACATCAGCTTCCACATTTCTTCCATGTAAAGGAAAGGAAATATTCCATAACACTTATTATTCCATTAACACCAAACTTAAGTAGTAGAAGAGTGGTAAAATGGGCAGATACAAGAGGATCCATCCTCACATTGGTAGGAAATTTCTTGCTTTCTTGGGCCATTACACTGCACATAGGGTTGCATCTTTCATTTTGGCTAGGGCCTAAGACATTGTTACTAGAAAGATTAAGAAAGTATTATGATTGAGAAACCACACAATCATCTGAAGGCAAGCTCACAGAAACAAATAACAAAACTAAATCCAAGATTGAAGACCGCCCATAGAGAGTTTCAACAAAAAGAGTTTAACACTAACCTGGGACTATACCATCCGTAAATGGAGAATCCGATGCAACATGGATCGATACATTCTGAATAAGCACATTGCTGCATCATATATATGTAAACATCCATTCAGAAATAACCAATTGAACTAGGATGAAGCAACTTTCTCCAACTAAAGTCCTTCAAGAAGGTGCAATACTGACAACAGATAAAAATACATGGATTAAATGTAATTTACTAGCACACCTGCAGTAAACTGGGTGGATACTCCAGGCTGGGGAATTCAACATAGTCAAGTTTGAAATAACTACATCAGTGGAGCTCATAATTTCCAAGAGGTGAGGGCGACTATAGTTCAAGGAATGGGAGCTGAACCATTGCCACCAAACAGCACCCTGACCGTCTATTGTTCCATTATCACCTAGAGCAAAAGGCAAATATTAGCAGTATAACATGAAATTAAATATCCTGCCAGAATTATGAAATGTTTATCACTTACATATTCTCAAAGCATTGAAAAAAAAAAGATGGAGCGGAAGATACACATTAATACCTGTTATTACTACGTCCGTCAAGTTGAAGCCATTTATCAAGCTCTGATAACTTCCACCTGGGAGTTCTAGTCCTCTGCCATAAGAAGGTAAGGGCTCAATGAGAGGCCATTGAGAGAAATCCTGTAAGAGAAATGTAAAGAGAAAAATTCATACCCAGAATAACACAATCGAAATACAAATATTGATTTCTACAATGTAATGTTGCCAGGTGTATCTTGCATTTTAAATCCTTCTATACTGATTTTGAACAGACATATTCTACAAGACAATTTAATGATCACCATTTGTTAAAGAACTTTGCAAAGTGGACTTTTTTACGAACATAATGATCAGATTACAAACCAAAATTTCAAATTCTGAACTTCTGCAATTTATAAGTGAATCCGACTATGAAACCATATATAGCATAATGCAAATGGTAACTCATTCAATTTGAATTAAGAAAATAGAGTGCTGCTTATAGCATTTAGTTCTGCTTAATCTTCAGTTTAAAAGATACAAAAGGAATGAATTAAAAGGGATGGCATTAAAGATAATCCAAAATTTATCTTTATGATGGTGTCACTTCCCTACAATAAAACCCCATGCTTTCATGTTACCATTAGAGTCGAACATGACGTCATCAGACTTCCAGAAAATTAAGAATCATTCTATATGGCAATGCTATTCGCGGTACCAGATTGTGATCATAAGTGCATGAAATTGAAATGGATATTTATGATACAAGAATGCTAAAAGTGCACATTTCGTATTATTAGGAAGGTATATAGACTGACAGAAATACCAAGTTCGCTGAAAAAAGGTAGAATGAACTTCGATCAGTATGCTATATGGAAACAAAGACATATTCGCATTTAAACAAAAATAAAAACCTGGGTTGCGATGATGACGGCATCATTATCCAAGAAGAGGGTTAGATGACTGGTTAGGTTAAAACACCCTGTCAGCCACCTTCCTTTAGGAACATAAAGCTGAGCGCCACCCTTGTCTGCAAATGACCTTAGATAGAAGATCGCATTTTGGAAGGCAAGCGTATTCAGTGTCACCCCATCTCCTACTGCCCCAAACTCCAAAATGTTGACGGTGTGCGGTCTTGGAGGTGGTGACTTCTTACATTTGCAATGCTCATCACTCCCATAGCTTTTAACAGCAGCAAGTAACAGAACCACCAACAATACTACCTGAACAATAGAAGTAAAGCAACACAACCCAAATTCTACTCAGTAAACAATGCTTGTAGTGAATGTGTAAAAACACAAACTTAAGAGGAAAAAGATGACCCCATTTGAAGCTTTTCACCATCTAAACAATGGAAACAGAGAAATTTTTGCTAAATTCTAATTCTTTCACTCAATTGTATCTCTGCAAGTAAATAGTAGGCAAACAACAAAATACAAAATCCATAAAAAAAAGATGACCGAAGGCACCAAGTCAAGGAAGCTTGGGTAGGAAACTGGAACACCAAACATCATCAGTTGTCAACTCCAATTCCTTCTGCCAAACTATCTCTAACATTACAAAGTTCACAACTTTTCCATTCGATAGGTTGAAATGGACCAATTAATGAGCAGAAAATCAAGTACATCCAATCCAGAGCTCATAAAACAAAAACAAGAGGGAAAATGCTTAACAACTCTGTTAAGACCTTAAACAGCGAACATACCTTTAAGAAGGCAGGAAACTACCCAAATCCCAAAATCGTGAGACCACCGATCTAAACAAATCAAAACTAGGAAGAAAAAACCAACTAAATCCCAACAAAAGGCCGAAAATGAAAACGAAACCAAACTTGATCTTCAAAACCATTTACTTCAAACACAGTCCAACATACTCAAATCATCATCGATCAATAAATACGGGAGAATTCTGTATTCAACCAAATGGGTCCAAACACCCAGACGGGAAGATAGTAGAGCAGTCAACTCCAAGTGAACATAGCCCAATATTGCTCAAATCACAACGGTGGAGGAAAGGCAATAGAAAGCAGAGCAAAGAACAAACTTTGGATGGCAAGAGGATGAGGACCGAGAGAATACAGGCGTGCTCGACAAAGATGGAAGGAACCCAATTCTCAGAAGATCTTAGGGGACAAGAAAAGGCATTCCTTTATGAAAACAAAAGAGAAACAGCAACAAACGCAAAGGAGAAAACATACTTACTAGCCTCTTCATGAGCCCCTTGTTGGGAAGGGGCAGGCTCATGTCTCCAACCAAGGTGCTGCCACCAACCCAGAGAGGAAGAACAGCAGAGGGAGGAGAGAGAGAGAGGAGAGATAGGGGGGAGAGAGACACACAAACACACACAAAACTAAGGAGCTTGTCTGGTTTATATTGGAGAAATAAACACAGATGGCAAGTATTGAAGGGTGAATTATGACAATATACCCCCCATGGACTTTGTATTTCAGAATGGCCCTTCTCTTATTCCTTCTATGTTCCTCTTTACCATACAAAGGCCATTTCATTACCATACTGTTCCGAAAAGCTCATCTCCGATACCACGAAGATCTCTAAATTTATATCTATTGATATTAATTTAATATTATAATCTATCCAACAATGAATTGATGGAATAATTCATTATCTAACACGAGCCTCGATAACTTCGGATCTCTTGACAGTGAATTCACAGGACAATTCGTTTTCCGACAACTGCCCCCGATAAGTTCGGACTATACATGTACTTGCGTTGCATCCTTACCAGCTCAATTCGGATAAACGCGGATCACATTGACGATTTGAGAAGTCTCATGTATCATGTAGCCATGACATTCTACACTATAATTTATTTTTCACTTTTATTGGTTAATTTTATGTGTTGCTCACGTGATACTTCACAAAAAAAAAAAAAAAAAAAAAAAAACTCATTCTTTAAAACAAATGATTTGTGCAGTTTACCTCCTTGACTGCAATATCAAGTCTTCCAAGGGGTTAATTAGCAAAGTACTTAAACAGAACATACACACAGTTGGGAGATGGACCCAACTAATATTTTTCCAAAAAACAACTTTTCCAACAAAGCAATGAACCCCTTTAAAAAAAAAAACCACATTTGTAAGCATTGAACCCCATTAAAAAAACCCCATTTTTGTGAAGGCATTCAAATTCTAAATTCTCCCCCACTTTTTGCCATGCAAGTAAATAAACAACTGACTAAAAAGGACAACAAAACGCCCTCAAAAGGGAATTAAACAATGAATGACATCTTTTCCATATAAGAGCTCATCAGTCATCACCATCAATTATATATATATCAACACACATAAGATAAGCCCACAAAATAAATACACCGTAAAAAAATAACTCTGGAGATATAAATGAGATTATTATTATTATTTGTTCTTCTTCTAGAGAGAGAAAGGGGAGGTGTTTTTCTAGAGAGAGAGAGAGGGGTGGCATGGAGGTGCGTGTCCCATGTGGGTTGCCAGGGTCGAGGTGGATCCCATTTCAATCATGCCTTGAGTTGCCACCCTGGCACCACTCACCCCGCGGGCCCCACCGCTTGACAGAGCATTGTACACTAGCACATCTCATTCGGCCATTCCCATCCACACACTCTCCGCCTCCTCTTACGCCTCCCGGACACCGGACGCCGTGCTCGACCACCCCCTCTCTCCCACGTCACGTGAGGGCCCAGGGGTAAGTCCTCATCCCCGCTGGATAGAAGCCTGTGCGACGAGCAATACAGCGGCGGATCCCGTCGAGGCGTTCGGCGCTGTGGGATGGGCTTGGAAATAACGGAAATGCCCTTACAGTCGTCACGTTGCGGAGGCGCGGATAAGTATTGAGCGTTGAACAACACCGCCGAAGTTTGACGCGTGAGTTTCCAATTAGGCCCCTGAGTATTTATAAATCACGTCCTCGTCCTATGTTTTGATTTTTTTTTTTTTTGGAAATTAAAACTGTGAATGTGAGTGATTTATGAAGTATTTTAATTTAATGGTATTTATTTGGGTTCTGGCTTCCACTTATGATGTCCAACTTTTCCACTTGGGAGGGAGTTCATTCATAGCTTGCATCATGTATTCATGTCCCATGCAATGCAATTGGGTGGCCTTTTTATTGCTTTGATCGTTTGTTTGCGACTTGAGAAGCACTCCAACTACTACTACCCCCTCCTTTACCGTACATGAAAGCGATTATCGCCATTTCGCCTATAAAAATGTTGACCCAAGTAGTATTTTACTGGTTAATTCAATAATGGAGGTAGTTTTATACGATAATCTTAAAATATAGGTGACGATATGAGAAAAAAGAAATAAAAAAAATCTAAACATGAAAATAAATTAAATTAACTTAGCAAGTGAGATACTTCATTTTTTATTAAATCCAGATTTAGAGAATTATATGAAATTATTAAAATATCTCCTCTCAACCGCCAATCCACTTCAATAAAATTGAGAATCCCTCATCTTAGATAGATAGATGTCAATGGTATTATTTTATCGAAGCCACCGAATGGAATAACCTGGGACCGACCGAGACGTTTGGATGATGGGCCCCACGCGGGGCCTACTCGCGTGATCAAATGAGGTGGCAACTGTCTTGCGAAGACAATTGCCAACTCGGATGTGTCATTAAGAACCATGGATGATGGATGATGGATGGATCCCAGAAATATAATAGTGAACAGCTATTGATGGGATGGGGACTCTCGAATAGCTCAACTTCTAGTGCTAATATTACCAATGATGCCAAGAAATCATGAATGATGCATGTGCTTTCTACAGCCATGGGGGGGGTCTCAGATCCATTCGTCAGGAGATCATGATATAGAGGCCCACCGATCGGACGGTCTGGAGGAACCCCCGGCACGATCGGACGGCGGGGACGAGATGGGGCACGAAGGTGGTGTCTATTTGGCATTTCTTGTGGGCCGGGTCCATGTGTTCTCTCCCATGTGTTCATGAAACGGGCCCCTGCTGGGCCGGACCCAATGTTCCCAAGGGTATTATCGTAACTTTGCTCGAGCGGGGCCCATGAGGTATCCCTATTTGGTGGGGTGTTTCTAGTAATGTTTTATGGCGAAATCTTCCAAACTTTTTGACGTCCGGGTGATTTTATATGGACAACTATAATCTATAAGTGCACCGGCATTTCATATGAAATGTCTAAATTCATATGAAATGTCTACATTGCCATTATACATTGCAGAATGACACCCTTATCCTTTACTGTACCCACTGTGATGGTGGTGGTGCTGGCCTTATCGGCGAGCTTGAGCGTGGCCAGCAACCTTCCGCCGCCAGTTTCCCCAACTCCTGCGACCCCCTTCCCTCCCTCAGAACCCCGACCTCGGCCTCCATCCTCCACCCCAAGCTCTCTATCCGCCACTCCCTTACTCGTCTCCTGCAACTCCACCCAAATCCAACGCCCCCACCTTCTCCATCGGAATCTAGCGTCGCCATCCTCCAACATCGCCACCTTCGACCTCCTCTACCGCCAAGACCACCAGATCCAGCTACCCCACTCGCCCTCGACCCTCGGCTGGCGAGATCTCACCGCTCCTACTCGTGCGCCGCGGCTGCCGCGTCGCCGGCGACCTCCCGCTGGAAGCACTCCTCCAGCCGCCAGAACACGCCTTCGTTGTCGTAGTCGTCATCGATCGCCAGCCACTCGGCGGCGATGCAGAGCGCGGGGAGGAGGGACGGCGTCACGGTGAAGACGAATCCGTAGCAGGCGACGGCGATGTCGGCGAACGTCTTCGCCGTTACTCCCTCTCCCTCTCCCTCTCGTCTGCTCTCTCTCGCCATCCGTCGCTCGGCCTCGCCGACCGCCACAGCCCACCCCCCCATCCTGCCGGCGGTGGCCCGCACCACCATGAGAGAGATGAAGAAGAGTATTTTCGGTATTTTTAAAAAATAGTGGTGCACATATAAATTATTGTTGTGCATATATAATGACCCTTCGACGTCGCCTGCATGCGAGGTTGTAACTTTAGGCCATCTCCAGCGCCCTGGTCAAATGAGCATTTTAGTGACAGTTTGGAAAGAAGTTGTATTTTTGAGGTTCCAGTGGGCTCGCCAGGAACATCAGAAATACGCGTCACTCGCCAGGAATATTGCCGCAGGAGGCAGCGGCTTGGTAGCATCGGTTCTTCCTCCCGCGCAAATGTCCGTGTTCCTCTCCCACCTGCATGTACACAGTTGGGGGAAATGAGTTGTTTAATATAAAATCACTTTTGACTTGGTTGTTTGGCCAGCCATTCAATACACCCTTGGAGGGGCACTGTTGCCAAAAATTCCAAACAACCTAAATGTTGTCCAGTTGTGTCGGTCTGGCCCTTTTATTTGGCCAGGCCGCTGGAGATGGCCTTATTGAGATACTTTTTGACAAATAGGCCCTGTATCTAGTGTAAATTACGGGGGATGGCCTCTGTCTTAGGGAGGAAGGGCATAGTTGCTATTTCTGAAACGTTGATGTCCTTTTTGTCCAACTGCTCCGAAAGTCTTTGGTAAAGGTCTTTCGAAAAAGAATCCTGATCAGCTGAATCTCACCAACTCCTTAGATCAGCTGTGAAGTCCCAAACACTCAAACACCAAAAATCTACTTATGTGGGCCATCGTTTTAGTTAGCTAAATTCTGGTATTTTGTATATTAATTTATAAAATAATATCATTTTGATACCCTCTAATTTCAAAAATTATCAATTCGGATCATGTATTTTAAAACATAATAAAACATGATATGTGATCAATAATTTAGTCATTTTCAGTCTCACGACGAAGATGACGTTAGCTGAGTTAATGAGAAACCGATCATATAAGATCGCGTGGATGAATGTAAAATAAATACATACAAATCATATAAGATATATATATATATATAAATCTATAAATATTCGAGCTAGATTGAGCGGATACAGATCGAGTTTGCTTGTGAGCTAGGCTTTGAGCCAATATCAATTGATCTTCGAATTTCAAGCTGGATTGTCATCCCTCTAAAGTATATTACACTTTTCATTTAAATATAGATTAAAAAGACTACGTTCAAACAAATTTTGATTTCATTCACGGAGGACTCAAACTAATATTATTCAACTTTTTTTATCTAAGTTTATTGCCGTTGAATATAGTTGGACAAATATACCAATTATTACAGATACTTTTATTTTTGATTTTATAAGTTAGAGCCGGTTTGTGTTTTCGTTATAAAACAAGCCATGTAAATAAATCCTTATTTATAAGATCGAGATACACAAACGGCCCGTTTTCCCGTTTTTATATGAAAACATAAAATAGTCCTAAATTATGAAAATCAAAACTAAAGAGAGTTTAATTTATAATTTTTTTTATAGTGTTGATTTGTGCACAAGCTGACGTGCCATGTGTATTACACATGTCACGATCGGTAATCAAAGTACCGACTCTTTCATCTATTCAATTGGTAGTGGGCTACCGATGGGATAGATGAAGCAATCGGTAGTAGTCTACCGATACATTCAATTAGTAGCCAAGTACCGATTCTTACCGATTCTTTCATCTATCCTATCGGTAGATAGATGAAGATATCGGTAGTGAGATACCGATACATTCAATCGGTAGCCAAGTATGTCACCTGTCAGTAGCCAAGTACCGATATCTTCATCTATCCTATCGATAGGCAAGTATGCCACCTGTCCATGTGCACGAATCTTTATTCAATATTTTTTATCGATACAAATAATATGTTAAAGTAGGAATGGCAATGCGGCGGGTTTCACCAACCTCGTGCCCGCCCCAAAAAAAATTTACTCTGCCCCATGCCCCGTTGCAGGGCAAGAAGTTCGTCCCATTCCCGCTCCATCTACATTTCCCCCGTCCCTGCCCCGCCCCACCCCGTTTAGACTTCTCATTTTCTTTCGACAAAGTTAATAACGCCGATAATTTTTATCACATTTTTGTTAAGTATCATATAAACCAATACAATATTGTGAACTTTCAATTGCCACATAGTTAAAATAATAATAATTCAACTTCCAACTGTTCCCACTAAATAAGATCATGCAATTACAATATATAAAATGAACCCTAAATTCAAAAAAAAAACTTTAGATCTACTCAAAATTAAAATCGATTAGTTTTATACTTTTATTCTTTAATTCATTATAATATAAACTAATAGAAAGCAATGCGTTATGGGCCTGGTGGGTCTGTGACCATGTAAAGCTTAAGTAATCAGTAGCTAATATATTATTAGAATTAATTTTTATACCAACACTTTTTTTTAGCCATTATTCTAAATTAAAGAGTTAGAATAAAATTATTAAAACTAATTTAAAATTATTAAAAAAACATATTCGGGCATGGTCGAAAGCGGGACGGGTTGATCAAAACCCATCCCTGCCCCATCCGAATGTTTAATCCATCCCGTTTAGTCCGCTCCGCCCCGCCAACCCGATAATTGCCCCGGTTCCCCAGCGGGCAGGTCAAACGGGTTATCCGGGAAACCCGGCCCATTGCCATTGGTTGAAGTGTAACAATTCGGCTCCGACGAGTTCGAAGACGTCGGACAGTGACGTGGAGGAACAGGGCGTTATCTTCTTTTGTATCAACTGATGCAATACATACCAATCAAACAGAAAATCAACTGATACTGCATCAGTTGATACAAGCAATCAAATAAACATATGATGCTAATGTTGTATCAACTGATGCATGCATCAACTGATGCATACATCAACTGATGCAAGCAACCAAACGCCCCTAAAACAAATGTTGCGCAGGACGTGACATCCATCCAACGGCCAGTATCGGATCTGCAAAACCCTGTACGTGGACCCGTCACTTCTAAAAGCTCCAACATCCGAGACGCGAAAACCCTTCTTCACCTCGCACCAGAGCGCGAGAGGAACCATCCATGGCGGCGGCGGCGGCGGAGCTCAAGCGTTTCAAGAAGAGGCCTCGCGAGGCCGGCGGCATGGAGGGAGACGAGATCCCCACCAAGCTCCATGCGAAGGGATCCCAGAAGGCTTTCAAGCCATCCAAATTGAAGCCTGGAAAGCCCTCCAATGTGGTCACGGAGAAGAAGGCCCCAGAGACTCCTAGACAGCGTCGCATCGCTGCTAAGGTTCGTTTCTTGGTTCATCTGATCGTCCTCGGCCTTGGTTTTGCTTATTGGTTATGTGGTTGCGGGAGTTGGTTCTTGTAGGAGTTGCTTTATTCGATGATTTTTTTTATATATATACATTTTCCGTTTTTCGAGTTGGATTTTGCGTGAATGGATGTATTTCGATGAAGTTAGTGTAGTTTTTTTTTAATAAGTTGAGTTTCAAGAATTGATGCGTTTCTTTGGAATCTACGTGATTTATGTTATCTTGTTCCCATTTATATGAGCTCTTTAGGTGAAGAGGTTAATATTCTCAGGTGATTATGAAAGTACTTTATTGAGTTGGTTTCATGGGAATTGATCTATCTGGAAGAAAATCGTAATTTCATCATCAATTGTCATATGTATGCTTTCATTTGTAGTCTCTGTGGCTTATTTTGATGCATATGCTTTGTTCTGTACGTCAGTGGTTGATATTTTTTTAGGATTGATCTATTTCAAGGCAAAAGGCTGTTTTTGGTCATTTCCTTTAATCTGTAAATGGTGAGTCTCAGAGAAGATATGATTGTAGCCTCATTGGTTGCGAAAGTTGTTTTGACTGTGTTTTGGTATTTTGGCAGGTTGGTTGTTTTGTTTCTTCCTTATATTGTTTAATGTAGGACTGATATCGGCCCATCAAATAAGACAATGACGGGCTGGAAATTCAATATGTAGAAGCTAAGATGGATCAAATTTTGACTGTCTTTTTAATTCGAATGTAGGAGATGGCAGAAGAAAGGAAAAAGAAGAGGAAGCCTCATTACAACCTAGAAAAAGTAAGTTCCAGTACACTTTCTTCCTTTTTGTAATTCTCAGCAGGTTTAATCATACTCCAAAGTCAAAAGAATGTGCGGACATCATCAGAATCACCATCTAAATCCTTCCAATGAAGTTGGACTGGGCTATGGAGCATGACTTTAAGCCGAGGAGGCTCCAGAAGAAGTGAACTGATGTGCCATTCATGATAAATATACCTAACCACATGATTCCAAGGGAAATTTTGCTTCTTTAACAGAATGGTTCGTTCGTTCTTTTTTGTAAGATCTGCTTTTGTTATATGTAACGGCTGATCGGGTTGCCTTTCGTTGTCGGCAATCCCGTGATGTCTTCGAATGGCCTGAGGGGCTGGATCCTTGTGAGGATCAGTGAGATGTAACTCAGCCTTAAGGCTTAAGTCATCAGACAAAAAAATCTGAGGCTGATAGAAATTCTTCTGATACTTTCTCAGGAGCTTGCGGTTTTGTGGGAGAAAATGAGGTGTTCTAATGTTTCCAAGGTGGAGAAAGCCAAGTATGTGCTCTACTTTGTTAGTTCTTTGTGCTCTTCTGGTTGGTTTGTGACAAACTTGACATGTCTCTAGGTTGATAAGTGAAGCTCTTAAAAAAATGAGTGCAAAAATTCTAGAAATTGCAAGTTCACACGTTTCTGCACGTGTTCTTCAGGTAAGCTGTGTCTCATTTGCTTGCAGCTGGTAGTTTTGCATTTTCAGAATCTTGAGGAACCTAGTTAGTTTGTGAGAGGCATTTTGCCAGTTAGATAAGAATTGAATTGCATTGTCTAGCAGTTTACAAATTATTCATGAAAGTTTAGACTGTAATCAAGTCATTTTCTCTTTACCAGACGTGCATTAAGTACTGTTCACAAGAAGAAAGGGATTTAGTTTATGAGGAGCTCCGACCACATCTTCTTACCCTTGCTCGGAAAAAGTATGCGGTTCATCTTGTTAAGAAGTTGTTGGATACTGGTATGGCCCTTACCTTGACCTCTAGAATCTGCAGATGACATTTCAGTTGGAAAATTTAACTCCTATATGCTTGGCATGCATGAAGTCATTTGTTTATTTCCTTTACAGCTACTAAAAAGCAATTGGAAGCATTCATTTCCTCTCTTCATGGGCAGGTTTCCTCTCTCCTTCGACATAGTATGGGATCCGCAGGTATGCAATAATTGCATCTAAAAGATATGTCTGATATTGTGAAAATGATCCATTAGAGCGAGCATCATGATTTTGAAATTGTGCTACTAGAGATAGGGATAGGCTGATCGTTGAACTGACAGTCCAAGTTAAGAGAGATTTCATTAGATGGAATTCTTGCTTGATAATGCTTTGAAGTGTTAAACACTACTTTTACGTGGTATATGCTCAATGCTTTAAATCCCTTCAAATTGTTCTAACTCTTTATTTGCTTGCATAGTGAGACCAGTTGGATGCAACACATATAAGAACCACAGACAGATTGCTATGCTGTCGGGAAAGAACATGATAAATGGTGTGAAGTAACTAAATAATCTGCTGTGCTGATCTTGATTGATAAATTTGAAAGCAAATGTGCGTCTGTATGAGAAAACTGCAAAATGAATAGCGGTTAGCCCATCATTTTACAGGTTTTAGTTGCTATGTTATCACAATGCTTAAAATAACTCGAAATTGGTGTAAGTGTTTATGATATGTTCTGCCTATTAGGAACTCATTTTTCTTCTTTATAGTTGTTGAACATGCATATCAGTTGGGAACTGCGTCTCAGAAGCAATGTTTATTGTTGGAGATGTACTCAACCGAGCTTCAATTGTTTAAAGACTTGACCAGAACAAATACAGGCAGGTAAGGACTGATACAATCGTTTAGCAATCCACTCCATTCTTTATAGATACTCACATGTGAATGGGATTACTTTATCATTGATATTACATGTAATCATTTGTTTGCAACCAAGGATTGCCACTGCGTGAGCACGCATATTTCTTATCGATTACATGTATTAGAGCCTAAATAACTAGTTTGCCCATGAAGTGAGCACATTAAAGCATTAAAAGATCTAAATTTAAGTGATTTTTTTATCGATTTCATCTCAGGCTTTTTAATATGCGGCCCTAAAAATTAAGGAAAACATATTTTTCTCAATTTTGACTTAAATTTGAGACCAAGATTGTAGGAATTGGGTTACAATTTAAGTACTTTTAATGATTTCATCTGAGACTTTTTTTTTGGGAGACTTCCCCTGGAAATTGAGGAAACTAATGTCCCTGATTGTGGCCAATATCTTGTGGCCTTCAAGTCAATTAAGTTTCATGATTGATTTTTTATCAGTCCTGAAAATTGGGGAGATAAAAATTTAGAATTTGACCAAGATTTGATGTAATAGTATATAAATTGAGTGCAATCAGCAAAAACTAGGGGCATTTATAAGACACCACCACCAACCCCCTCCCCCCCGCGGCCCGTCCCCAAACAAATCAATTGGGTTTTGATTTAGATAATTTTGTATATTCATCTTGGATTACCAAAATGTAGCCCTAGAATTGGGAGGAACTAATATCCCCCAATTGTGGTTTAAATTCGTGCAGCCCGTGCCGGTCTTTTTCTTTTTCGTCGTCGTCTTCGTGCAGCCTGTGCCAGTCTTATTCTTCTTCATCTTTGTGTTCATGCAGCCCGTGCCAGCCAACACCATGCCGATGCCAGTTGGCACAATAGATACTCGTCCAAGCCAGTTTTCACGATATGTGAAATCTCGGTGTTTTATTGTTGTTCTTTACTGCCATAGTTATCAAGTCTGATTCCAATTACTTGGTCATTCCTTTTAATCTTATGAGGTTTAGGGTTTTCACTTCCGAAAATTGAAACAAGGTTTAAGATTTTTCTTTTAGTGTTTGAGAAAAGCTCTTCATCTTTTTTTATTTGATGCAACACACTAGCATGGCTTCGTGTTTACGCCTTTCATGGACTAAGTACATATTGTTGTCCACATTTATCAGGTTGTTAGACGTAATTTCGAAACTTGGACTACAAAAGTCAGCAGTTTTACAGCACATGAATTCTATAATTCAGACACTTTTGGAGAAAGGAATTGTGGAGCATTCCATTATCCATTCTGCACTCGTCGAGTTCTTCACTATTGCTGATAGGGTAATGATCCACACCTACCTCTTTGACTTGGCAAATTTTGTTCCTAGTAGGCTCTAATTCGAGTTTCTTTATAGTCCTCTGCTGCAGACGTAATTCAACAGTTGACACCACTTCTTATTCAAGATTTCTCTAGCACGGATGAGGTTCAACAGCTTTCAACCTCCAACTTGGTCAAAAGTTGGAAGAAGAGATCAGCAAAAATGTCCGCACCACTTCTCGTCAGAATGGTGGATACAAGAGACGGTTTGAAGGTTGGCATTCTCTGCATCAAACATGGTACTGCAAAGGTTTGTTGCACTTAACACAAGTTTCTTGTTTCATTAGCAGTTTAAATTACTAATGTTTGCTGTAATGGACTGTATTATTCCATGTTAAATGTTTGTTGTAACTCGTCCAAAGCAGATCTGTCTTCTATAGAATTCCCTGAATCTGTCTTCTATAGAATTCCCTGAATGTAATGCACTTGATTTTGCTGGGACGTAATAATTATGAACTTCTGCATAATATTCTTGATTTTGTTTTCTCACACTTAATTTTTTATTAAATTCAGTTTGAATTCTTTTTCGTTCTGCTTCCTATAATCTGTTGATTACTGGTCAAATAACTAGGACTTGTGATTTCAGGATAGGAAAAAGATAGTCAAAGGCATGAAGGGTCATGTCAAGAAGCTAGCACTCAATCACTATGGGAGTCTTGTGAGTGTTTACTCTACAATCCTTCAAAGTTTTTTTTTCCATTTTATTTTTTACACAGTGATTGCAATTTGGTTTTTATTGGACAGTTTTGTATGAACAGTGGATTGTAATTTGGATCATTAGATGATCACGAAAAATATCATGACATTTATCCAAATTCAATATGCAAAAAAGTGTGCACCCAAAAACAGGGATTTAAAGCTGCAAATATGGAAGTGCATAAAAATTCATCATCCTTATTATGTGGAAGACAACCATGAAATGGTTGCATTATCAAGTTCAGACAGTCTTCTCCAGTCCATAGCCTAAATAGAAGGATATATCTTTTTGAAATGGGTATCATTGTTCCAGATTAGTGGGCCAGAGTGACTCCTTTTTTATTTATTTTTGGTCATTTTGAAATATGCTCCAAGTCTGAAAACCTGGAACATTTCAATGAGAATTTTAATTTGCCACTGCCATGTGTGCACCCATAAGGATGTTTGCCATGGTGGTATTCTGTTGAATAACAACTTGTTTAGATGTCGACACTGATATCTTGTGGAAGCTAGTATTTTTTTTTATTCTTTGTTGGAGGGTTATCAAGGTAACAAATGTATAATTCAAACTTGGCTACTTGATAATGGTGTATGAGTATGCGTAAGAAGAGATAACATATATATATATATATATATATCCTAAATATGGTATCTCTCTTCAGTACGTTCAAGCATTTGCACGCGCTATCAGTTGGAGCTCCCCCCCCCCCCCCCCCCCTATTTTACAAAGAAGTGAACGAAGAATTTTCCCTTTCTTATTCTATTACAGCCTCTAAAAGATCATGATTAGATATTCGATTGCTTTAGCTGATTTTCTCTGTACAAGGCCACCTGTATTGCAGGACAGAAAGTATTGGGTTATGAATGTTGTTGTCAGCATGGAAGTCTAAAGATCTCCGCATCCAATCTGTCTATTATCCTCTTTCCCATAACTTACTGTTTCATCTATAGTTTTGCGATGTTGCGATCATTCCACTGGTTCTATGGTTTTTAACTCGGTTCATATTATTTGTCTTCCAGCTTCTCATCTGCATCCTTTCTGTTGTTGATGATACGAAGCTTTTAAACAAGGTCAGCAATGTTTTTATGGTTACGAAGTAATTGGATATGCTATCATAACAGTACCGACTCTAAGTTAAAATTCTTCAATCAGATAATCATTCGTGAGCTGCAAACAATGCTAAAGGAGCTTGTCTTGGACCGGGTAATTGTTTATGTGTGTCAATTTATTGAAAAGATACCTCATCTAATGTATACAAGCATTTTGGTATGTTTCAGTTGCATAATCCTCTCCCTGTTGTATGAGCTTATTTCTGCTACAATTTTCCAGAATGGAGCACGGCCTTTACTGGAGCTACTACATCCACGATGCTCCCGCTACTTAGGTCCAGGAGATATGGCTTGTCTTGACCTAGCTGTTCCATCTCTCTGCTCCCAGGCAAGTTTGATCAAATATGTAGCTTACTGGAGCTGCCGTTTATCCACATTTTCTGCCTTGTAAATGTAACTTATTTTGGGGCAAGGACTAGGAAAACGTGTATTGACTTGCCATCTCATTGCAGAGTGAAGAAACAGAGGCTATTGCAGATGCAGTGTCTGATGAGCAAAGAAGAGACCCGGACACCAACATGGAGGTTTTATCCAAGGACAGTGATGACAAGGAACTCCATGGGAAGAGCACTCAATCAGCAGTTGGTGGCAAAAAGGATCCCTCCTTACGAAGATATGAACTATTAGTGGAGAGCGGGCTTGCTGATGTGAGGCTCTTTTTTAGATATTGAATACACGGATATGCTGCCAATGCAATTCTAATGAGCGCATGTGCAAATACAGTGAAAAAAAGCATCCTTCAAACACTTGCATGATGAACTGGTTACACCTGCAAGACCTCTTTTATTATAGGCATTCTCATGCATGTCATGTTCAGTTAATGTAGAACCCATTGTCAACACAGGCAGATAAACACATTTGCTTTAACATGCCTTTTTTTACCCTTTCCTCTGGGGGTGAAATGTCTCTGAAGTGATCAAATGAGTAGATTCTGGTGATAATTTGCAGGCTCTCGTCGAGACTTGTATCGAGACTGCTGGCGAGCTACTTCAGTCCAATTTTGGCAAAGAAGTGCTGTATGAGGTGTTTCATCTCTCCTCTCTATTTAGCTCAAGTTTATTTTACAATCTTGACTTTCATTATTGGAAGGCACTTTAGTCATCTCGCTTTTTGATTTTTGGTTTATGTTCGGCGTTAAGGTGATTCTTGAATTCAAGCATCCTGACTTACAGGTGCAAATTTTTAGAAGAACTGCTGATTAATTTTTCTGTGATTGTATGACCATAGGCTCCTTTTTCCTTCTTTCACCTCGTAGGGACTACTTGCAATCCATAAAGTTTTAAATGAGTTTAGTCAATATATTTTGAATATTCAAGTAAATTAACATTTAGGGTTGTACAATTTGGGGCCTCTATTTTGTAATAACAAACACATAAGTTGTGATGCGGAAGCTTGGAATAGTGGGGTATCATTGTTCTATTGAATACTTTTGATGGATTGAATCGATGTCATTGTCTTTGATAAACGTCATAGTTAATTTAATCAGAGTATTATTTCCCTTTCCCGTTATGTTGTTGGAAACTAGTTCAAGAGCACTGTAAGGATACTGCAGCTTAAAACTCATATTTGAATTTTTTTTTTTTCAGGTTGCTATAGGTGGAAGGGATGATATTCTAAAATCAACTGACAGACTGGCTGTGTTGCATGAAACAATAGCTTCCCTGGCGGCTCTTCCAAAGACCGATGAATCTGAAGGGGAGCATGTCTTTGAAAACTTCCACTCCAGTAGGACCATCAGAAAACTCGTCCTGGACTGCCCAGCCTTTGCTACCACCCTATGGACAATGGCTTTGGAAGGAAAGTGCGAATCTTGGGCTCAAGGCCACAGGTACACGATTGCAACAACATCACATAAATCCTTCTATGGGAAATTATTGACAACCATCGATGTTGAATTTGTTTTTCCTTCCAGTTGCAAGGTAGTATCTGCTTTCATGGAATCATCAGACTCAAATGTGCAAGATTTGGCGAGAACGGAGTTGCAGCCATTAATAGATCGTGGAGTTCTCAAAGTCCCTGATAAAAGAGATTGAAAGGCTGTCAAAATGATGCCCTACCATATCACTGCTCGTCTATCACACCCAGAACAAAACCGCAGAGAAGCCCCCTTAGAGATTTGAAGTTTGCAAGTACTGCGATGGTTGTCTTCTGTCATCCTGTAATTTAATTGATCATAACAAGCTTTCAAAATGTTTGAGTTGACTAAAACTTTGTCGCGCCTCAACTTGTATCCAGACCAGTTTCTCCAATGTCAACATAGCAAACAAAATTTTTGTAAAAGAATTGTGAGATCAGCTATGCCCTATTTTTTCCAGGCAAATATTCTAATGTTCACATTGTCATGACAGATGAGTTTTGTTTAAAATACTAGATTGGCTTCTGCAAGATAGTGGCAATTTATCTCTGCATATATGTTAAAGAACAAATGACAGTTCAAAACAGGAAGCCCACTAGGCAATGAGCAGAGAAAAATATTTGAAATTTTTTTAGTATCTGAAACCAGGAGCACTGCTTCTGCTTGTTCTGCCATTTGATATGATGTTATAAATAGGTGACTCACTCCCAACTCCTCTGCTCCCATAGTTGTTGAAATCACCAGTGCAAACTTGTGAGCAGGCCGGAGACTTGCCGACCACCCAAGCCCTGCGATGAGGATAGCCCGGGAACCGCAGGCGGTCAGATGGATCGAACAGCGGAGACTCCCTTGGGCATTGCTTTTTTGTTCGCAAGCAGCTCTCTATCACTCTGTTTTCTTCCTTCATTCTATTCTGGACCTCCCTCAGAGCCTGAAGCATGCTATGGCACTTCTCCTTATCTCTGTTTTCATGGTTTCTGGGCTTCAATCTTTCATGGCATACCTCACAGTAGCTGTTCCATCTCTCGGAATCAAAAGCCTTTCTTCTGGCCCTGTCTGAGAGGCATTCATATGCCTGCAAAAATCCGAGTCTCAGCTATTCTTTCACCATTCCATCTTCAGCCAACATTAGATCCTTCTTCATAAGGATTACTCTCAGTACTATGAATCGAAGGTTGCTACTCCAAGGAGTGAATCTTGAACATGAATCCATACCTGGGAGACGAGATTGAATGCAACCTCAGCCTTGGGGTGCTTGTTCTTATCTGGATGAAGCTGCAATGCTGCAGAGTGTATTGAAAATGATAAAGAAAAGCTACCATTTTCACCGAAATCTCGAATTTTTTGATCAATTGAGTTCCTACCAAGTTGCCGGTATCGCCTTCTGATGACATCCACGCCGACGTTCTCCTCGATCTGCAACATCACCCAATCAATCAGACCATGGATAATAAGAAGAGACACAAGATAGATAGAAACAGGCATCAAGATTTGATCTGTACTCCGAGAATCAGATACCAATCGACGAATGCCGGCTTCCGGGCACTCCGGCGGCGATGAGGGCACGACGCGAATATCGACGAGATGGCGATGACATCTCTCACTCTATCTGCTTTGGATTCCATCAGCCTCTCCAGCTTCTCTCGCTCCCTCTATCTATAAGTATCTGAGTATATGAAGCTGAAGACGACAATGGTGATGCAAAGAGAAGAGGATTTGTAGTGATTGGTGCATTGATGATTGATATGGTCCTTAAATTTTGGTGGTGATTTGATTGGAATGGCTATTAGAG
Organism: Narthecium ossifragum; assembly: GCA_963920575.1. Classification (NCBI taxonomy): domain Eukaryota; kingdom Viridiplantae; phylum Streptophyta; class Magnoliopsida; order Dioscoreales; family Nartheciaceae; genus Narthecium; species Narthecium ossifragum. The sequence continues at coordinate 1,536,922 of OY986965.1, forward strand.
TCTAGACTCTAGAGAGAAAGAGAGTGAGGAGTGGAGCCGTTATAAGGTTTGCGTTTTCGAAGAGCGCGGGGTTTTCGGGACAGATTTTTGAAAATAGGAGAGCGAGTTTGGTGGGAAATTGTTTATTAGAGACGGAGAGGTTACCGTTGGGCCCGGCGCGTGGATGACACGTGACCCGTTTTTACTAGCTTTTCTTCTTTCGGTCCCTTTTTTTTTTGTGTATTTCGAAGCAACTTTTTTTGATTGAATTTTTGTAGGTTTGATTGATTAGTATTTGTAGATCTTTTCTAGGAAGATGAGCTTCACGTTTATTATTGTTTTTTGTTTGATTAATGTTAAATTTCACCTCAAAAAATTCTAAATATCACATTTCATCTTACAATTTTTCAGATATCATAATTCATCTTATAATTTTTAAATATCATAATTCTTTCTTATAATCTAAGTCATCTGACCATCATCCTTATATAGCAGGATGGTTAACAAGTGAAACTTTTGATTTGTCCTAATGGCGTCATATATGACAAGGATTATCCTAGGTGGAACCTAGGTGGAGGGGAGTTAGTGGTTTAGGTGGGAAATTAGCGGAGGGGAGTTAGGGGGTTAGTGGGGAGTTAGTAGGGGAGATGGGGAGAGAGGGTAGTTACCCTACCAGGTGGTAGGGGGATTTACTAGTTTCATATATGTCCACTAGGTGAACCCCTGCCACATGACATGGCTAACCACCCACCCCCTCTCTCTCATCTCTTCTCCTGTCTTTATAATAACCAACTTTACGCTAAGTGTGTCACATCATAAATTTATCATGACATGACATGCCATATATGTATAGTTTTATGACTCATGTTCTGTCATAAAAGCTGATCTTATATAATATAAATGAATTCTCAATATTATTAAAATATTTGAGCATATTAATATGTTAAATTGTTAATCAGTCTATGGTCGACACAAGGCAAATATGGTTATAAAGGAAAATATTATACTTTCAAATAAATTCTATTAATAATATACAAATTCAAATCAATCATATGGGTTGCCTAAGCTTAGAGTACATTAATATGTTCATCATCCTTATATGGCATGATGGTAAAGAAAGATGGTTATAAATTAACCATCATGTTGTCCTACATGACGGAAGAATGTCCTAGGTGGAGCCTATGTGACGCCTATATGACATGATAATCCTAGATCGAGTGAGATTTAATAGGAGAGAGTTATTGGGTGATTATTTGAATGGGGTTGGTGGTTACCATAAATACATATCGCCGGCGGTTACTTCAATCTAATAACTCAATCCCACGTCGCGCGGTTATTTCGCTCAAGTCGCCGGCACCCTCCAATCGTTCGCCGCCTACAGGATAGGATCCAATCCTTCGCCGCTGGGCTTTCCTTGCTTTCCTCGGAACCAAGGGGCCCATGAACTCAGCGATCTGAAGCCATTGAAGTCAGGGTTCCTAAATCCTATTTAATTTCCATTTTGAGATTAAAAGAGAGATGGAAAGCCAGCGCGATAGCCTGATTGGAAAGCCATGATTGTTTTTCTGGTAAATTTGGGTGCATTGATTTAGAATTCTTTGTTTGTTTGCGAATTAAGTTTAAGGTTGTTGCTAATTTTATATCAAAATTAAGATGATGGTCATTGGCATAGCCGCCTTAAGAGCCATTTGATATTTGGTTAGAAAAAGTGTGATTAAGGTAGAATAGGGTTAGAAAAAGTGAGGTTAATGAATAAAGATAGAAAAAAGTAGAGTGATAGTGTTAATGATTACTTTTGGTGGCCGTTTGATTCATAGTTAGGGAGGATAACCCATTTTATCCCTCATTATCTCCACTTTTTCACCAAATACTAAAATAATAATTACGGGGTTACTACTATTCCACCTACCACATCTCTCTACTTTTTCTTATCTTCATTCCTAACATCACGTTTTCTAACCCCATTTGACACTATCCCTCTTAACCCCACTTTTTCTAACCCCATATCAAACCGACCCTTTGATGTTTGGGATAGGAATGGGGATACATACCAAACATGGGCTTAAAACCTATGGTGGTGTTTCAGATTGGAGTTCTGGTAATTTGATGGGCATGTATAATCTATTAACTCTGAAAGCCTTTCTCTTGAATAGTGATTTTGATATCGTCAATAGTCCTTTTCTTCTTCCTTTTTCATTTTATCATGTGAATTATTATGGTCTAGATAGGTCTTTGGAGGACTATATTTTTCATGTTACTGTGTGAGGGACACGGCGATATGCTAGTGTAGGATATTTTGTAGGATGAAATATTAAATAAATTTTTTTCAATAATTGAGCTTTTTAATCTCACTTGAGATCTTTAAACCATGATTCCCCCGGGATAATATCTAAGGACGTAAAACTGAGTCAAGAGTAAACAAAAGTATGCTACGTACTTTTCTGACCACTCACAAACCTACATACATGATACATGAGGCATTCTAGCCGGCCAAATTACCAATCTTATTAAGCTGCATCCTTTTCAATTCAACCCTAAAGATTTGACAATAGCCGAAGGCTCCTCATGGACCTTGGACTTTTGGGCAGGCAGCATCACATGATCATATCTCTGTAAGTTTTGAGGTTTTTATATTTAGATCTGTGCATCAAGACCTGGTGATCACGCATATATCTTGGCCGGTTTGGAGAGGAGACATGCGTGGTGTCGATCCTGGGTCTTTGCACCTGGATCTGAGTATCCGGATGTTGTTCCTTTTTTATGTAGTTTTTTGTGCTTTTTTGTTTTCACTTATAACTTTACCTAGCCCGTTGGCTCACTTGTTAAAAAGAAATAAAAAATTCACATGACCATATCCTCCGGAATAGTTTAGGTGCCATTCTAATGAAATCAAAGTCCCTGGATACAAGTCTTCGTTGTTTTTAGTATACGAGTCTCTGACTTGGATTTCAGTCTTCATGTACTATATAATCAAATTATTAGTATCATGACCATTTCCTTCATAGAAGTTTCTTCGCCGACCTATAAATTTAAATAAATTTAAAGTTTCCGTATTTTTTTTTGTTGTTGTTTTAGTAGCTGAGTTTATAATCTCGATTTCAGTCTTCATGTACTCTTGATTAATTAATTAATTAAGTCTATAATCTCGATTTCAGTCTTCATGTACTCTTGACTAATTAATTAATTATTAGTATGAAATAAGTGCTTGCAAGGAGTCTATTTTGTTAGCGTAGTGGCATGGTCCTTCCAAAATAGACCCAGGTGTCATATTGATAGGAGATCTCACCGTCCAAAACTTCTGAAATAATTATAAAATATATGTCATCTTTAGAAAATCTTAAGCTTCACAGTTCAACCTACGGATTTATCTAATATCATATTTCTTCAGACAATCGCATCAGTTGTTTTCATGTATATGATATACTCTGGATATTCCTTATGGTGTCATACAATAACTTTAAAATACAAGGAATTTTAGACTTTTCCATATAAGGGTTAGCTTTTTTTATAATGGTTACGTCTGTCTGTTGAGGAGACTGATGATGATGGACACGAGGAAATATATATATATATAGCGGAATATGATGTTTTTGAGATCGTAAGGTGAAAAATATGAAATTTAAGAACCTTTTGAGATTGAAATATGAAAATAAATTTAGCTCTTAGAATACACCATTTAAGTTGATAATTAAATAATGAAGAAAAAAATCCCCTTAAATTGAGTTTACCGGGCGAGGATACACCGGAAAGGTAGGGGAACACCACAAGCATCAAGTTTCTTGTTTGATGATATACGCTAAAACCCAAAGTACCTTTCTCTAATTAATTTATGCTTCTTTATTGAGCACAAGTTAGGTTAGTAGACTAGTAGTAGTAATGGCCACAATATTTATACATCAATCAACATCACAAACACGTAAAACCATGGCCAATTCAATCGTTTCACTTATTAATATCTCTCCACACGTCTCTCTCTCTCTCTCTCTCTCTCTCGATACACATCTTTAAAAAAATGTGTGCTTCGTCTCATTATCTACGTAACTCTGTCTCAAAACACCGGACACGTGTGTTGTTATCAAATAAGTAATGATACGCGTGAAACACACGGCCCATCGCTATCGAATGTCTATAAGGATCATCAAACATAGTATGGAATGGAAATAAATATTTCATAGGAGCTTGAAATCATACTGCTCGTGTCAAATTACACTGAGTGAATGACACGTCAATATTTATAATTATTTTAGACAAAATGCCGAATCATGAAATGTGTATTCGAAAAAAAAATTCAAAGATATTAATGCTGTCGTTCACGATTTACTCAGGGGGTGTTTGACTTCGGTGGATCCGTGGGATGGGATTTGAGTGGAATCGGCGTCCTCTCAAGACGGATAGTGATTTTCGAGATCCACATGAAATCTGCGCCGACGCCAAACACACAGATCCGACGAGATGGAACCCGCACCCCCTCTCCACGGATCCATCAGAATGGGGCTGCCCCAAACGCCCCCTTAGTGGAGCTTGACATGCATGATGCTGAGCTCCCGCTCAATATTTTCTTGAGTCATGGAATTATCGACCAAATTTATACCAACTCAAACATATGGGGTCCCATTTCAGCATTCAATCACGTGCAAGCAATTCTATGCAATTATTATGCTTTATCCTCTCCAAAGTACAGTCCACACGCGTGTAGTCTCTTCTTCCCTTTCTTACCACGAACCACGCAAACACTCTCTATTCCTGATGGACTTATCTAGAAAAATTATGGTCACTCTGGCCATAAATATCTTGGAGATTTACACGGTTATACTCGCTCTTCTCTCAAATAAATACAAATAAATACAGTCCACTGTCTCCTTCTGTCCTTCTCTCCCCATCTCCCTAAAGGGGACAAGATGTAGCTATAGGGAACATTGTTTAATATTATCATTAGGGTTTAATTATAAATGCACTCATGAAAACTTTTTATATTTATATAATTATTTGAAAATTTTGATTATTTATAAAATTATCCCCACCCTCCTGAACAATTTACAAAAATATCCTTGATGATGGCTTTCATCGGATGGATATTTGAGGAATATTCTCTTCGGCTCCGTTTAGGGCTGACAATAACGGGGGTGTAAAAACTATTACGCCCTTGTTAGCGGTGGGAGTGTTTAACCATGAATAAGATATTCTAATGTGAGGTTGGGTCGCGGGATAAAATATTATGGATTTAGAAATTTCTGAAATTAGTGTGCAAGAATAAGTAGCAAGATAAAGTTATTGATGATTTATTCTAGCTTTATTGTTTGGCTATAATTCTGGATCCCACAATCAAACACTCCTAAGTGTATTTAAGCCATTTTACGTATTGAATCCTGTGGAAGTTGACGTAAGGATAAGCTCATGAATTGTTTTAGATAATGTGGGATAATTATATAAATAGTTGGATTTCAGGGATAATTATAAGATTTTTAAGTATACATTTGTAATTACCCCCATTATCTAAAGTTGTACGTGGTACATACCTTTCTTATAAAAAAAGATATTCGCCATGTTTAACGAGCTTATACATGGGTCCTCTCTCTCTCTCTCTCTCTCTCTCTCTCTCTTCTCAACAGGGCAAGACATGATTACGAGAAACACTTTTCAATACTATTATTTGAATCCCATTTTTTGAATCTTTATTCAATGATATGACACTATATGTACGATTGCCGGTTCTAGTTGTAAGATATGATATCTTTATAATATGGTTTAAGAATTATTAATGTGTTAATAAGTGATGCAGATGGCATGTCTTACGTCTCAAAGGCATCCGCATCAATCACCATAAGTGACGCTCCTTCCCTATAATAAGAAGCAAATTTAGATAAATCAACAAAAAAAAAAGGACTGGATCAGCTTCCCAATAGAATAGCACTGTTCATCTCTCTAATTTTTGTTTAATGTAAAAATAATTGAGATAGCCTCTTATTAAAAATATGAATTCAATATATTTCATCCGCTATATATCTTTTTAAATAAGAAATAGAAGAACATATATCTCAAATAATTTTATAATAGGTTTTAATATAATGAATTCTAACAACTCCATATTCTATTTTCTATAATATATTCTGATATAAATATATCAGATATATCAAACATAAAATACATAATAATACTTGGGTATATTCTAATTTAAATTTAGGGATGAAATAAATTGGAAATCTAAATTGGTTTATGGATTACCTAACTTATTTGCAAAAATGATTAGAAATTATATGAGAGCAAAACGGTGGAATTATTCCGTACGCCTCTTATACTTATGGAGCAATAATAAATGCATGTATTCATTAAGGTTTAAGCTTATGTAATGACATAAAGCTTTACAAAAAGAAAGCAACTAGAAAAATTTTGTCAATAATTTGCTTTTCATGAACCAACAAAGCAAAATAAACCTAGAGAAATGAAAGAAAATAAAAAATCTTTTTATAAGAAAAGAAAAAGGAAATACCGAAGGATGATGGGATAATTAATAGAACTATTGAGATAAAGTTATATATTATATTTTTTTTATAATATGTTATAGTTTAAATATATCTCAAACATAAAAAATAGAATATAGTGTTTAATTATTATAATTTTATTACTGTTAAATTAATAACTGAAAAATAAAAACAAAGTAAAAAAGATTTGAGAATCAAAATTTTAGTGATATAGCGAATGATTTAAAAATGTTGATGTAGGCTGTTGTAATCGGAGAAGAAAGTTGTAAAATAAGGAAGTAATATATCCGTGAATACTTAACGGAAGGCGAGAAAGACTCGATCAGGAAGCGTGATTCTTAAAGTCAACACGGCTTCCAGTAGGAATAGTTATTTGATGCTTTCTTAATATTCTTCATTAGATGCTTGACGGTGGATATTTACCAAAAGGACCTCGTGGTGTTTCATTATTAAATTATTTTAGTTCGATGGTGTGTGGCTTTGGATATGAGGAAAGGGCGAGGGTGTTTGTGGAAATTTTCGGGGTGATTAGTTTTGATTTAAGGCGATCTAAAGGGAGCCAAGTCTTCTCGGCTAGTTATAAAACTATGAGGAGGTGGTGGTGGAATTCCGTCTCCGGCGAGGATTTGTAGGGTTTCGAGGGTTTTGTCGGGATCGGTTGTTTGGATTGAGATCGGGAGCGGATCGGATGGCGACGGGGAGGATGGCGTCGGCGGCGGGGACCGCGGTGCTGCTATGCTTCTTGGTGAGTAGGAGGGTGTCGGCGGAGGAGGAAGAGCACGGGGGGGGCGGGGGGAGGGAGGAGGCGGAGGGGCGAGTCGGGGCGGTGGCGAGGAGGAGGCTGACGAGGGGGTGGGGGGGAAGGAGGAGGAAGTGGTGGAGGGCGGCGCAGGCGCCGGAGACGTGGTGGGAGGCGGCGGCGGCCACTGTGGAGACGATTGGATATGCATTCTCGGAGACGCTGGGGAAGTGGCCCCTCGCCGACATCACCTTCGGCATCCACCACCTCAGCGGCCGGCCGGTCGGTTTGAGTACTTCGATTGTTTTCTTTAGATTTTTTATTTTTATTTTTATCTCCCACCTCCGTTGTTGGATTTCCACTCGTTTTCGTACGCGTTCTTAACATCGGATCGTTCATGATTTGATTTTTTACTGATCAAGTTTTGCGGAATCGGATATAGCCTTTAAAGAGTCGTATCGGAACTTGAAACGTTGAATCTTCCCATACAAACCCTAATTATAGTACGCTAAATTTGCGCGTCGTCCAATAAGGTCGGCAATGAGTTGTTTTGGAATACAATCGAGCCATGTATGTTGGATTCTAAGCTTATGTCTGGATTATTCTTCGAATAGATTTTTTTTAATAAAAAAATTTAAGCTCATAGGGTTTTACACGGGATCGGGAAAGTTGACCCAAGAACTTGCCTCCAAAAAGGCAATAAATCTCCTGTATGTCAGATTGGCTGGGTACCCTTTGACCTTTTCCAATTTCCAACATGAACTGTTGAGGGTGGCACCCTGAGGAAGAGATCAAGGAGGTGAGACTTTGCAAATATGCATTTTTTTCCTTGATTCCAAAGTGCATAAGCTGTCTAAATGGGCTTTGTTGCACAATGTGAATGGGGTAGCTGTTGTTGGGAGCGGGTGGCAGGTGGTTGCCAGATGTGAGCCACCCCAACTACCAGACATTAACTCTCTCTCCCCAGTAATCCGTCAAAGCCCATTAGTTTTGAAGTAGCTCGTTGCAGGAATTGCTGACGAAAGTTTCTCATTGTTTTAGTGATTTTTCTTGTGTGGGATTTGAAAAGGCTTCCAGAATTAGTGAGAGCTGAACCCATTATGCAACAGATATCTTCTTCCTTTCCCATTGTCACATGATTTATGATTTTCCAAATGTTTAAGGAATTGTATTTGCATCATAATCTGGATCATTATCCTATGTTTTCCAAGCTATATGTTGTACTCTTGTTATTCAAATGTTGAAAAGGCAAATAATGTGTAAGTTAGTGCTAGTGAATCTTGGATGCAAGTGTGTATCTTTTCCAATTTGACACATGGTCTGCTTTTTCAGGGTAATCTACAAATAGCAAGTGTATATGCCGGAGATGAATGCATACATTTGAAAGGCCCTGAGATTGTAGCCCAATTGGTTCATTTCTTCAGATTGTTGAAACTATGCTTGTACTTCACAAAGAAGACATATCCAACATTTTTGGAGCTTGCTGGCTATTCTCATGAAGCTGTCCTCCTTCAAGCGACTAAGGCGGGGGTGTGTGCGTATTAGCATAACCCTGGACTAGTAGTTTTCTTGTTGGAGATTTAAAGATTGACAATCATCTCTTATAAAATCAATGTGTTAGCGATAGAGCAAACTGCAGTTCCATGGATTGATACTTTATACTTCTCTCTCTTTGCAGTTTCTGAAGCCTTCTTTCACAGTTGTATGTGATAGAACTTCCAAGTGCATTTTTCTTTTGATCCGAGGAGCCCGTAGTGCTAAGGATAGATTGACGGCAGCAACCGGTGCATTGGTTCCTTTTCATCATTTAATTTTACGTGAAGGTGTCGTCATCGATTTAGTGTTGGGATATGCACATTGCGGAATGCTTGCTGCAGCCCGCTGGATTGAAAAGTCTGCTACTCCTTGCCTTCTTAAAGCAGCTAGTCAATATCCAGATTATAATGTTAAGGTATATCTTTTCTGTAGTTTCTGACTACAACATAGATTGGGACTTCCTATGAATAATTGAATATCTAGTATATAAAGTAAGGTGGGTTATGACGTGGCATCTGAGTCACAACCCACCTTATAGAGAGAGAGTGAGAGAGAGAGAGAGAGAGAGAGAAAGGGGGTTGGGGTTTGGTGTTCAGTGCGGCTGGTCACTACTGCATATAATCGGTACTTTTTGGTATTAATTTTGCGATCTTAGATGATCTACCAGTTTTACAATTGGTATAGCATAAGGTCAAATGACATATTCTTGATATAAATCTTTTGGTATATACACAACCTCAACAAATCTTAGTGGAAAAGCTAACTTAAACTAAAGGTGATATGCGGATGTTACTTTAGTCCTTTCTGTTATGCGTAATTAATTACTCATAATTGACGTTTTACTTTTGCATAAATGACATTCTGTGGTTCAGAGCTGGATCTATCTTGTGTTGACAGAGAATTGATGTTTCCTTTCTTTTAATTCAGATAATCGGGCATTCACTGGGTGGTAGCATTGCTGCACTTTTAACATATATCCTTCGAGAAAAAGAACCCCTCTCATCAACCACATGTGTTGCCTTTGGTCCAGGCATGTACCTGCTAGTTATTAGTCATATCTGCAGCTATACCTTATTCTTCATGGATATTGGATATGAGTGTTGCTACTTTTGGAATTGCCATCTTTTAGTACATTTTTTATATTTTAAATGAAGCACATGGTATTTATGCAAACAGAGATGGTTTCTTGATTAAAATGTGTTTCCACTAATCGGAGCTATCTCCTTTTGGCATATTGTGAATTTACTGTTATGATTTTCTGAAAATTTCTAGAGAATGTCATAAACTTCAGCCGAGGAAATTCTTTCTAACCTCTGAACCATCTTCTCCTGTATAAAAACGTGATCAATCATCTTTATTTTTTGTTACCAATAGACAGCTGTGGGTAATAATCCTTGAATTACTTTCTGTAGCTCATACGAGCCTATTCTAATTTTCATAGAGCAGTTAGCAACACGTTATAGTTTCTTAATCGCATCTTGTTTCTATTTAGTACCTGAAGGCACCAGTCTGGTCTTACCAATGCCATCATCCTATTTCTTATCCATATCTGCTAACTTAAATGTTCGGTTTAGTTTCAGTAGCTCATATAAGTTTTAAAGGACGCTTGCAATATGTTAGTTGATAGGATGCTATTTGTAAACTATGCGTTAACTTGAACGCTGGTCGAGTTTCTATTGCCCATATTTGCAAAGAATGCTAGCAATCATCAGTATCGTTCACTGCACTTTTCTGGATCAGTTTGGAGTCTTTGGACAACAATGTCTCCTTCACAAGGAGTAACAACAATGGCAGACAATTTTAACTACTTAGTCAGCTAGTGTTAAGAGACATTTTCCCATCAAGAAGAGATGATGGCTTAGCAGGATAAAATTGAACTGGACTAATGTTCTGGAGACGCTATTTTCTGTGAGGTCAATAAAGCATGCAGAATATCTTTGCTAGAGTTGGGGCCTAGGTGGGAGTGAAGAAGTGGAATCTGTTGTTTGGTTGGAGAATCTACCAAGTAAGCTTTGAGTTGAGTCCATTGCGGTCAATCCACCATTTTGGCAATGGAGTAAATCAGCAAACAACATGTCTGTTGAAACTTCTTTAGCATGGGATTTCTTTGCCACAAAACATTTTGTTCCTATTGCCTTCCTTACTATTTCCACCCAACTTGATCTCACGACTTCTTCCAACCTTTTCCGCTCTAAATCTCTAGTACTTCATCTAATCAGTGTTATAAAAGGAAAGTTCTTTAACATAGGTTTATCTGTGTAATCATATTGCTTTCTCTTTGTTAAACTTATATTGCACACATGAGCATATGTTCTAATACTAGAGACATATTGGCTCTTCAGCTACATGCATGACATGGGACTTAGCAGAGTCAGGCAAAGGCTTCATTACGAGTATTGTCAATTGTACTGATGTTGTGCCCACATTGTCAACTGTAGCCGTCGACGTTCTGCGTTCTGAGGTACTCTAATCATGTCTGTGATTATATATAGTCTTTATTGTCATGATAGAGTGAAATTTAGCCAAAAAAAGGGAGAGTATTTGGATATATGTTCATATGTATTTATCTATTTACATACATAAATGTATATGTGGTATGCAGATAAATTATTTTGTATATGTATGTTTTTGTGTGTTCACATTACAAGGTTACTACTTGACCCTTTTCCAAAGATCTGTTGCTAACTTAAAATCTGAAAAATCTGGACCTCAAATCTAATGGTCATGAATAGTGCCAGATGAATCTAAATGCCGACATTTGAGTTAAGATCTTCATTGCATTTCTGTACCTACAAAACCCCTCTGCCTAGAGAGTCCTGCACATGAAGTCATAATACCTGGCAATCAGATGCATCTCACGCCATGTAACCTATTAGGGACAGGCCATATGACCTGGTGTTACCTTTGCTGTAGATTTTGAATTTCTCCAATGGAATTAATGAAGAGGAAGTCTGCTTTTCATTGTACAAAATGTGAAGTTTGATTCCTTTAAACCTTCTAGAGATATTTTGCGTTTCCGCATTAGTATTAGTGACTCTTGGATACAGCGTAATCAGGAATCCTTTAATAGTCTCGTTTTTTAAATATTTATCACCCTGGCTGCTGCTGCCTTGTAGCCATTTCCTCCTTCATTTTCTCTTATTCTATATCGGTTTCACCTAAGCTAGCTATTGTGAAGGGCAGTAATTGCTATGCGAGTATAAAGTCATCGATATCCTTAGTACTCGTTGCTGAAGTTCAAAATAGTGGCCAGCTCAAGGAATGACCGGAGCAAATGGAGCTTTGTTTCTTAGTCAATATTCAGAGTTACCTGGGTCTGACCTGTAGGCAACTCTTGTTTATTTGACTAGATCATAACATTCATGTGTCTTCCAGCTAAGTTAAGGTCTTCATAAGGGCTTCATACCTCAAATCAATTTGCGGTGACCTCTTCAAGATGTATGTGATTTTTTTTTTTTTAGATTGTATATAGCAAATTTTTAATTCAGCCTATAGTGTTTTTAGAACAAGTTTTAAGATGCCACCAACTTGTGCTCCATTACCTTGTGTAACATACTCATTAGGCATGAGGGGTGTAGTTTGTGCTGGTTTTTCTTCAACAACCTTACGCTAAAAAAATAGGTCAACAAATCTTTGTGATTGTCCAGGGATATAGATTTGCAATATTTGGAAGTAACTGTTTAGTTGATCTATCAAATATTCCATACAACAGCACATGATAGGCGCAAATATATATAGTTTATGGGTGAGGGGAAGGCCTTAATGGCTCGTTTGGTTCTCTGCACAAGGGGTGTATAGGATTAAACTATACATTGTCATTCTAATACAGCATTTCATGTGCCGATAGATAGTGTAACTTTTAATATGATGAAGACTTTAATACGTTGGATGATGTAAAACTCTACACCACCTTTGAGTGGTGTGATTTTATACAAAGCTCATTGTAATGTTTATTTTTTCTGGAATGCCACAATTGCCCTTATTTTTTCTTATACAGTCTTATCACACGTTGCACTCAACCACTATTGTATTGAAAATTGTTCTGAACTATCCATTCTTTAGCTTATACAACGTATTAAATCATACATCCTTATCCTATAATATGAACCAAACGAGTCTTCATAGTATAAGGCTGTTCCTCATAGATACGATCTATGCAAGTCTCTCTCTGGTCATTCTTTAGAGTCATCGAACTTGTATAGAGTTGCTTGGTAGTTTCAAAAGATTGCTCATTTGATCGCTAGGTTTACAGGCTTCCATCATTGCCTCTGATAAAGGCCTTCCCCTCAAACTGGCTACTGCAAGAGAAGGAACTGTGCTTTGTTTGATTATGCTTATAATTCTCTTTAGATGACTTAGCACTAAATGGTCATGTTGAATATACCATATATTTGGGTGTCTGTGATTTTGCTCAAGATTTGCTTATCTGCATCTTTGGTCTATATTTTCATTGCTCCATTATTTAGATATTTGCTTCTGCTAATCTCATTGGCTCCTTTGACTAGATGCTTATTTGGGATGGGGCCTTCAGTTTTCTGCTCCGCGTTTCCTAACAAGATGCATATGCTCATATCAATTACATCCAGGTCACTACGTCCTCGTGGTTAAAGGAAATGCGGGATGAAGTTCCTGTCATGAGATGCTTACATGGCGTTTGTCAGTCTGCATCTAATTTGGGGTCACATCTGTCATTTAGATCCTGTGTGAGAGCTAGAGATGCAGATTCTGGCATTACTTCACAAGCTGTTCTCAGCGAAACCCAGGTAGAATCATCTGATCCATTGATGGAAATCACGCTTATATGGAAAATGTTATCCACCAGTAAGATGAGCAGGACAAGTCTGAAACTGAAAGTTTGTATATAGTGTTATCCTTCCATCGCCTTACCATGCTGCTATGATTTATCGTCATTGCCATATTACATAGTAAAATGTTATTTTTCCCAGTTCAATAGATATGCTCAGATCATGCAAATGCTTGAATTCAGGAACTCATTTTCTGTCAGAAGCACATGGTGTTTGTATTTATTTGGTTCGTTCAGTTTTTACATTAACCAGTTATGTTTTTGAGCTTGTTAGTGACAAACTAATTGTCCAAAGTGTCTTAAATCTTACATGGTCTATTAGGTAATGCTTTCTACTAGTTCGATCCTCGTTGTGGCCGTCTTAGGCTTCTCTTAAGAATTTAGGATGTCACTTTCTATTCCTCATGTGCACTTTTGTTATTACCGTATCTGCAATTTGCACTATAGAATAGTTTCTTTAATCTGTCTCATAGATCTATTTCACATCATATTTGTCCGCAGGCAACTATATGATTTATGACTCATAGATTTCTTAGTTGCCTCTAGTTTGACATGCTGCGTTTCTCTTTGGCATTCCAGGTTGCTATCGATGGTACTGTGCCTGCTGTTCGAGCTGAAGTTAGAACCAAATCCTTTTCTTCCTGGTCGTGCATGGGTGCTCGTCGACGTACTGTTGGCACAACTGCAACCACCAAGGAGGTCCCACCAGGCCCTTGTGCCACATTAAGAAGAAACCTAAACTCTCTATTAACGGCAAGGGGAGATTCAGAGGCAACAGCAGATCAACCTCAGGAACTAGACTGTGAGTCGTCCCAAGCTTCATCCTCTGAAGGATCAGAGGAAAACAAGGCCAGTAATCTGCGAAAATCAGCCCCAGGGAACAACAGAGGCAGATCACCAGATGGTTCTGGGAAGGGACAGCTGTTCCCACCTGGGAGAATGATACACATGGTTCGAGTGCCGGTTTCTGATGCTGATAAAACAGATGAGACTGTTGCCGGCGATGCGCAAGCCGGCATCTACGAGGCCCCCCGACACCTGTATACCAAGGTCAGGCTCTCCCGGGTCATGATTAACGATCACTATATGCCCGCATACTTAAAGATGATGCAGCAAGTGATTGATAAGCTTGTAAAAGATCAGATTAGCTCCATTGTTGTGAAAGTATAGATGCTGGCAAACATTTATTTGAGTAATTGTACATACAGCCGTAACATTAGTTTCATTGGGTGAGCAGTCATTTTGCTTACACTAACATTTTTATTTGTAAATTAGAATCCTTTCCACAGTTTCACCCATAAGTGTGTTGGAGTAGAATCCAAGTGATGGATGCTGTTTTATTGCAACATTCAATAAATTTGTGATCATGCAGTGAAGCTGGTAAATCCTAAAATAAGATGTCAGCCAGCAGCAATTTTCTGATATCTATATCTCCCTGGCTCTTAAACCCTTCAGTCTTCTCATTTTATATAGTACTCATGAACAATGAACTGGCTTACATCTCACGAAGCAGAGCCAAGGATGTGTTTGACCATTGCATTTTAACCCTTACAAAAGGATCGCATTTTAACCCTTATGAAAGGATCGCATTTTAAAGGTGGATTCACTCAACAATGGCTCAATGATCTGCATACGTGACTCCTACAGCCATTTGGCTTAATTGCTATAAAAAAAAAAAATGGTCCAAAAAGAGCCAGTGCATGATGTTTGGTACAATAGTATGAAGCACTGGAGCTGCCTTCAGCAAATAAAGAGAAGCACAGCCAGCTATGGTCTTTCCTTTGATGAGTCATGAAAACAAAGCTCCCTCAGCTCCCTCGCAATGATCACACCATGAGATAAAAAGACCTGCCCTAGGGCTTCACATGCTCTCTGATGAATTGCTCCACCTGCGATACTTCGCCTGTTAGACCAGATGCTTCAGCTACTGTCACCTTGTTGTGGCACTGGGAGAAAGCGAATGCCTCCCCAGGTACCCCAAGTGTGTATTCATTTGTAACATCAGCTGTCGAAACAGCAGTTCTTGATGTCCGAAGTTTGTCTCTGCAAAATGATAAAGAGTACAGTCAGTACATACCCCGACAGACTATCTCAAACCTGCATAAAAAAATTTCTTGGGTAAAGGATTTCACTTCATGCGCAATAAAAAAGTAAACCTGTCTTCGCAAATGTTATCACTCCTACAAATACATTACTCATATTAAAGACCCTACAAATACATTACTCATATTAAAGACCCTCAGTACAAAGAGAGATTTTCTTATAGTTTCATAACATGAATTTTCAGTAATTCAAGCTTGATCATACACACGGACAGATCTAGGAATTTAATATGGGATTGGCCCAACTCTTCTAGTCAAAACATTTATTATGCTATCAGTAAGAAAAAAATTATTTATATTGCATATCTATTTTTCTGCGGTCTAATTGATGGTTTGTATCTATCCAGAGCTGAAATTAAGTGGTCATTCCTTAGCTAATAAACCATATATTTTTCCATATATTTAATTAATTAGATAAACATTGTCAATAAGAGAAATTGAAATTATATTAAGATCCAATAACCAAGATAATTAAATTCATAAATACATAGTAAACCATGTCCAAAATGAAGTCAATAAGCTATCATATATATTCTTGATATCGTTGTATGATGTATATAGGCTTATTCAGCTATTAGTCATTAGATGCATAATCCCACAATCAAGACTTGAGCCAAGCTTGATCAAGCCAAACGCTAATTAAGCTCAGATCAAATCAAAATCTGACCTAACATCAGCAATCAAGGTCAACTACATTAGCTTCGAGTCGTATGTGATCGAACCCAATATTGAGCTGATTGAGCTCAAGCTCAGTCGAATTAATGAGAAAATAATTTATTTGGCTTGAATGTTATTTAATAGGTCTTAAACAGATTGAGTGGGGTGGCCAATTTATAGGAAAAACCTTATTACCTATAAATTATGACTCTATATTTGTACGTGTATATATAGTTTTCAAAAAGATTAGGGGGCCATGGCGCCAGTTCCGCCCTTGCATACACAGCCATCAGAGTTTGGATATCTCAGCCAATCAAAGAAAACTTATAAAACTTTGGATCAAACATACTTGGGTCCGTAACGTGTGGGAATTACCCCTCATGGTAGTCATATAACACACAAGTATATCATGACCAACCATGTGAAAAAGCCAAAAAGAAAAAAAAAGAAAAACTATTACCAAAAACAATTTCGCCGTATAAACAAGAAACGTTTGGGGAGACAAGATTCAAAATATATGTAAAGTTCCTTGCAAACATAGTTGTGTTGCATCACGTCAGGTATATACACACTTAAGACAAAAGCAATGTGCCCTAAAGTGAATACCTACAACATATAATCTCCAGTTAATAAATAAAAAAGTCAATGCCTTACATTTCCTTCTCCAGCTGTTTCCTGATGAATTCTTTCGTGTGTGCCGACACCCTATCAGTCTTGTTGCAGACAATAAGAATGGGAATTTTTTTCTTTACCACACTCGCCTTTGTCATAATATCATAAAGGTACCTTCAATAAGAGACAGAACAGTTTATCAGAAAATCCAATAATTGACAAGAGAACTGACAGGAGCTAGTCTAATAAGGAGAGAGTTCCAATGAAAATAGGACAACTGTATTCCGTTAGTATGTGATATATCCAACCAATAAAAATTTCATCTTATTTGACTTACAAAATGTTACTTTTCCCTGAACTTAGGTTGGATCTTAATGATTTGCAAGATACAAACATTTTTAGGATTGGTTTGGATCAGGAAAAACTGAAAGAATGTTTTAGCTCTTCGACAAGTTTAAATTCAAATACACCAAGACCAATGGCTGTGAGAGGATGAAGCCTGTAGCACCTATCAAACCTATACTTCAAGTCACAGCCCTCTCATCACAATCTACGCAGAGATTCGCTAACAAACATCAATAGGAGGACCATTTTTATGCTTGAAGTGTAGCACATAAGCTCATCATCTGGCGTCACAAAAGAATATGGAGGGGAAAATTACTCTGCAGCTGCTCGGCTATTTGGTAAAAAATCCAGAGCATCCAGAACGAAAACAAGGCCAGCAGCTTGAGGCAAGAACTCATCGAGCTTGGGCCTGAGCCGAGAATGTCCAGGAACATCAACTAAATGCACAGGTTTGAGTTTCCCTTTCTGGAAAGAGGATAAGATGAATGAATCAGCATATGCTAAATTATAGAAAGTATTCTCTTGATTACCCCCAAACATGCATCAGTAAAACTTAATTTAATTGGACATAGAGTATTAGAGAGTGTCCAGGAACATCAACTAAATGCACTTAAAAAACGGTTCTTCTTTCACTAAATAAAAAAACAGTCACACAAAAAAATCGGATGACTGCCTTACCTTCTCGAGTTCAGAATGCAACACAAAGCTACCATCATTGGGCTCCATTGATGTGACAGTACCTTGATGTGGGGAACCATCACGTAGCTAGCACAGTCACAAATGGGAAGGCAGCAGTGAGAAATCAGATACATGAGCAAGATTGCCAATTCAGCAATTTATCAACATATGCTCAGAAGTCATTACTGATGAAGGCTAATGGAAAGCCAGAATAAACCAGTGTGGCTCTAAGGCCCAAAATCTGCTAGATTGGTGGATTAGGTAATGCAGAAGTAAAAAAATAGCCAACAACACCGTCTAAAGTAGTTAATTACAAGTTAAAAGTTGGCAAAAGAAAGTTTTAAGGATATACATAGGTTCGTCAGGCAAAGAGATGGTTATATGCCCTTACCCTCAGCAAAACGCTGCTAACGGCTTGTTTGCACCTATCCTCCGATATGAATTAATCAACACCTCCAACCAAAATAAAATGAAGAACCAGAAAAAGAATCATATTCAGATTCAGATACATCAGATAACTACCTGGTAGAAGAGTGTAGTTTTCCCACCACCACTCAGCCCAGCAAGCACTATTGTATTAGACTTGGATGGCCTCAAAAAATGAACTATACAGAAGAGGGATATATAACAGGTTAGTCACCAAATGAGAAGATAGAACATCCACCATTATTAAACAATCAAATACATCTACTGAGATAATGTCAATTTAGTTTAAAGACCTCCCTCCAATATCTAAAGAGAAGTAGCTTCTCAACAAAAAAATTATACCAACGATTTAAATTACGCAAAAGCATCATCAGCTCATTTTTCCATAAAACCTTCTTGCAACAACGCTAGAGAAGCATCTTGTCAAATTCTACTTCATATTCCTGTGTCTCATAACTATGCCTTCCTGTTGTGATCCTTAATTTAACACCTGAATCATAAATTTCGTGTGCTAATGTAGGATGGGCCCAGCCTGATCAGCAAAAACAACCCAACAGCAGACAGAAAAGCTAATGAGAATCCACATACTTAGAATGAGAAAAGCGAGCGTCAATGCCACAACCGCAAGCGAGACATAGAGCTGCTCTACTGGTTGCTGCTGCACCCATTGTCTGAGTTGGAGCATCTGTTGCTCCACACCTGCAATGATTGAGAACATTGTCCACCTACAACAACAACAACATCGAGTAGAAACGAATCAAACAAAAGATATATTGCATTCACTTTGCTAGAAGAATAATGGGAGAAGCCCCAATCAGTGTGGATTACCAAGCAGGTGTCTTTCAAGGGAGACGCGATGAAACACCCAAACAGAAGGACAGCTCCCGTCGAGATCCCGAGGTCGCAGCTCACCGGGGAAGAAGAGCACTCCAAAGGCTGTGAACGGAAGAAATCCGCCGGAAGAAGACGAAGAAGATCCCGTGAACGGTTCTCGCCGTCGAAGAAGATCGGAGATCGGATCTGGACGAAGGATGTAGAACCGATTGAAGAGAAGAGAGAGAGAGAGAGAGAGAGAGAGAGAGAGAGAGAGAGAGAGAGAGAGAGAGAGAGAAAGTAGAGAATCGAGATGGTAAAGTTCGCGTATAGACGATGTAGAACCGATTGAAGAGAAGAGAAGAGAAGAGAAGAGGAGAGGGAGAGAGGAAAGCAGAGAGAATCGAGATGGTGAAGTTCGCGTATAGACGAAGACCTAAAAAAAGGAAACAAAGATGTGAGGAGTTATCACGTGGTCCCTCAATTTCACTCTACAACGATTTGGATTATAGAGTAGCTCTGGTCCGCGAAACGTCTTTTATGTGATCCCTCCGTCCGTTTCACGTACAATTAGTTGGGTTAATGGAGACGGATCATTCTTTCTCCGTCGGTTTATGACGGCGTGAGAGTGGGAATAGAGAGATAAATGATAGTTGTCATGTCACATTTGAAATCACAAAATCGGAAGATGATCGGATTTAAAATGTAAATAATTCTATAATATTTACTTCTATATAATACACAATTAGAAGAGTTTCCATTTGAAAATTTGAAAATCTTGCATTTCCAGATATTAAACCCCATCTTTAAAAACAAAAATATCAATGTTAACTAAAAGAGCTGCCATATAGCCCTAGATTAGTTTAGATAGAATAATAGCCGGAAATGTATAATGTACCATATCTATAATATCTATAGTTTTTTTTAAAACATTTTGTTTGTGGAAAATCGCAGGAAAGAAAAGGAGCCAAATCATAAGGAACAGCGACGATTCTCAAAGATCCAATCAGCCAGTCAAGCATCAAGCATCCCTTGTTTAAGTTTGAATTGATTCTTAAATGCTCTGCCAACCATATTTGAGCATATCATAGGGCTCAGATCTTTACTCTTCCGAAGAAACTGAGGACTTTCAAGACCGTTTATAAGCTGCTGCTTCTATAGATCGGAGTTTTTAGCTGCCTCTTGAATAAATTATACTATGTCGGCAACTTCTTCAAAGCAACCAGATTTGAGGATCAAAGAATGACAAGAATGGTGATACAACGAGATATCAGTAAAACGAATGTGGTTGAACATGTAGGTTCTCCAGGTAGTTACACAACAAGAACAAAAAAAAAAGATACAAACAATACAGATTGTTCATCCAGCCAATACCAAAAGAAGACATCTCTAGTTTAAAAACCATCGAGGCTTTTCACTTGGTAGCCTGAGCAATCATATTGCTTATTGAGCTAGCTTGCTCTTTGGCAGTTTCCACCAGTGAATCCTGCAAAGAAAAAGCCCAATGCTTAACATAGAGAACTTCATTTTGCAAATCAACATTTTCCTAGCTCAAAATGAGGATGGCTAGAAAAGGCACATAAGCATAACTAGGACGGTAAACTGATATAATTATTTGTCATCAACGAAAAATAGAAGGTGAAAATTATTGATCTGCAGTCCTTTTGACAATATAAGCATCCACGCTGTTTTGTTATCTACTAGGCCAACACTGAGGAATACACGCCGTTGCCAGAGAAAAGTTCATTGTGGAAACAACTATATAAGATCTGCCCTAGTCCCATCTCTGATGGTTCTGGCTGTCATTTAGAGGGGGCAAAAATTTCCTGTCTATGTGTTTGGTGACTAGCCACGATTTGCTTACTATCCTCTTGAGGAATGTTCACTAGAAGAACATACCAGGCATCTCCAATGAGGACTCCACCCTCCCCACACGCATATGATGTTTCTATCCTAATTGCTTATTCAGATCATCATCCAGAATCGTACCTGTGCAGTTATAAGCCGTGCGACAGTTTTCTTACTAGATTCCTGAAGCTCACCAGCAATCAAAATTTCATCCAGTATGTAGTATGCCTGCTCAAAAGACAGCAGAAGAAAAAAAGTGAGAAGACCAAGACCATGAATAGAAAGTACATCACTCCAACGATCAAGTACCTTATGGAAATTAAATATCAAATCCAACTCGCAGACCTGGATTAAGAGTTACAGAACATAAAAGAGTAAGTCCAACAGTGCTGCTATTGGCTTAGTTGCTAAAACACATGATATTTTAAGAATGGACCTACACTGCCGAAATAGCGATCCAATATCTCAACAAAGTGATGGATGATTTCCAGGACCTCCAGTTCATTATCTTCAGCGTCAATGCACATGCAGATGTAAAGGCTGGCATACCTGCATACGATACGCAATAAGATGAGCTGAAATTGTTTGCAACAGAGCAAAGCCGCTTTCTGAACAGATATATCACGTTTGTCGTAAATACAAAACTAACCAGAAGTTACGATTACTGTATTTCATTTAAACGCTGTAATGTAGCACTACCTTCTATACACAGCCTTATAGCCTCTCCATTCGATAAAATTGCAGAGCTTCGGGCCCCTTGTTAGAATCACTCCGCTAAGCTCTCGAATCACCTATGAGATAACGAGTGCGCTTAGAGAACACAAAAAGATGAAAATAAAAGATATTTGAAAAATTCAATTCACTGGATATGGCCTTCAATAATTTCAATTCAAGCAGAGTGTAAAACAGTGATTGACACAACATCAGGAAAAATCCAAAATTAAATTGACAATCCAGGAACTTCAACATAATTGTCCATGGATTCTACTCAAGGAAACAACAAATAATCGGCCATGCTATTTAGAAATTCGTCATTTCTTTAGCAACAAATATGAGTAGCTCTTAGAAGAAATTTTGAATCACCAAGAACTGTATGCAGAGGTTATAGTTTCCATTTCATAAAAGTATTTTGAGCTATTAAAGCAAGGATGACAAGCAAAAATCTCAAGGGAATGAGAAAAAATAGATTTGTGCAAGGAAGATACAACAAATATCCAACTAAAGACATACCTTGGATCTTTCCTTTTGAGTATAAGGCGAATACCACTTTGTCAGTCTCACCTTTCCTTGTCGACTAATAAGAAGCACAAAGTGGATCTGAATAAAGCAAATATAGAGTCAAGCAAGTACTTATGGCATGAAGCATCTCTTCAATATTAAAATCATAATATTAAGCACAGCAAACATTTCTGATTCTTCCATTTACGCAGAAAGACTTTCTGCGGTAAGGAAAGTACTCAAGCATGCTATCCGACTTAAATAATACTAAGATCCACAAGAAGTACAACAGGCATGCAATCAACAACAGTGTTAACCACGATGGGATAATTAAGGGCATTCAGGCAGGCTATTTCATAAAAGGCATATACTTGCTCACCCCGTAAAAGGGTTCACAAGTGCTCTATGAGAGCATATGTGGAGTTGCTTTTGTCCCACATTAATATATCAATCAAGAATATGTACTCAGAACAACATCCTTAGAAGAAGAAACACCAACATGAATGATAATGCCAACTTGGGCAAACCTACATGGTTTGCATATTGATTAATAAGAAACAATGAGAAGAAGATCGCACACCAACAAATTGTGATTTACAAACAAAGGTTAAATATCACAGTCGGGAATGAGCAACAGAGATCCTCAAAACTCCATCTTTTTTTTTTCGTATATAGAGCACTAAATATCCAATATCCAAACAACCGAACTGGACCAGAGCAACTCAACAACCTAAATAAACCACTATTCAAGAGATTCATATCTCCACAGCTAAACACCCAGTTTACATCCACCATACTCAAAACAAAATAGATCTATCGAACTCAAACAACAATTGGAGCTTCTCTTCGTACAACACTACCGTAATAGCCTAATTCCGGAATTGAAATGGGGCACCAAGACTCGATGCTATAAAATTTCTCCAAATTCGACACAGATCATCACCAAGAGAGGCACAATTGGCTTGACTGAAACCCTAATCTGCGGATCTGAGATAGAAATCCGTTCCTAGAGAGCGGAAATCAATGCTACATATAGGAAATTAAGTCGATCTACGAACAATAAAAGGATCTAAACGCACCATTTTGTCTCGTTTTCCTTCTCCTTTGGGTTTCGGCTTTCGACTTCGAACCTCCAATGGCTTCGAGCTGGATAAATTTTAGATCCCGTCGTGACTTATAGCACGACCAATAGTTCGCTTTAAATGTCGCGACCAATGAGATCACGACTTCTCGACCGTCTGATCGGAAATTTCCACGCTCGACTTGACATGGATCTCTGAGGCCATCTGGGCCGAGCCACATTAGCTCCAAGTCTAGGATTTAGGCCCCGGCTCGACCTGCGAGATGGACTCAGGTCTGGATCGGGTC
Organism: Narthecium ossifragum; assembly: GCA_963920575.1. Taxonomy (NCBI): domain Eukaryota; kingdom Viridiplantae; phylum Streptophyta; class Magnoliopsida; order Dioscoreales; family Nartheciaceae; genus Narthecium; species Narthecium ossifragum. The sequence continues at coordinate 1,560,526 of OY986965.1, forward strand.
TGATTCTTATGGGCCACATTCAACTCTCTCGAGCCCAACTCCTGACACCCTCGATGGCAGCGACCATGTCCAACATGGTCGATTCTAAAGTGTTGGTGGTAGTTAGTTTTCACAATACTGGTGGTGGTTACTTTCCACAATACTAGTGGTAGTTATTTTTCACAATGTTGGTGGTAGTTACTTTCCATAATGCTAGTGGTGGTTACTTTCCACAATTTTGGTAGTTACTTTCCACAATGCTGGTGGTAGTTACTTTCCATAATTTTGGTAGTTGCTTTCCACAATTTTGGTAGTTACTTTTCACAATACTAGTGGTAGTTATTTTCCACAATATTGGTAGTTACTTCCCACAATTTTGGTAGTTACTTTTCACAATGCTGGTGGTAGTTACTTTTCACAATGCCGGTGGTAATTACTTTCCACAATTTTAACTATCAAAATGAAGAAAAATATTGGGGGCCCCTTCTCCACAATAGTTACTTTTTCAAAAAAGTAAGGCCGACTTAAGTGGTAGTTACTTTCCACAATGCTTGTGGTAGTTACTTTCCTCAATTTTATTAGTTACTTTTTACAATTTTGGTAGTTACTTTTAAAAAATACTGGTAGTTACTTCTACAGTTCTGATACTTACTTTTCACCACCATTTTGGTAGTTATTTTTCCACAATTTTGGTAGTTACTTCCCATCACAATTTTAGTATTTTTACTATTTTCTCTGTATATTTTTCTATTTTCTAACATTTTCTCCCGTTTTCTATTATTTTCTTGTGTTTTTCGACCACCCCATCTCGATCCCGAGATCACGGATCACGACCTCGCAACATGGCAACGGGATTGTGACCGACGCCGATGGAATCGAAAGGAGATATATATAAATCAAGGAGTTTATTAAAATTTTATATTAATAATGACTAAAAAGTGTGCCATGGCACGGGTATATAGAGGGAGGATGGAGGGGAGATAGGGGATACTGGGCCACCCATCTTCTATTGTTGCACTTGTCCCCACCTCACTGGCCACCCATAGGCTATCGCAGCAAGGCCCCCGAATCGCAAATTGGACACGAGTTCCCGAGATTTCTACGCATTCTCGCTCTCCTATCCAGTCCAAGAAGTCGCATTTCGTAGGAAATCTAGGTTTTTTAACCTATTTGATCGGCTTCTTTGAAGTCTGAAGGCTACTCTTGATCTCGACTTACTCATTTTGGGTTAGTTTCTCCTCTCTCCTCTCTCTCCCCCCCTCTTCTCTCTCGTGCGTCCTATTGCGTCAGTGTTTGCGTTAATTCAGTCGTCTCAGCTGTTTTGCCCCCAATTTTTGTCCTTTGATCGATGCATTCCTTTGTGGATTTTGCGTCGATTTTGAGTGGAATTGGCGTAGACTTGGAATTAGGGTTTAATTTTGGTTGCTTTGCTGTTCTTACACTCGTTTTATTGTAAAAATTGGTGGTGGGAAAGGGAAAATCGTAAAAAGAAGGCTTCTTGTGTGGCTGTTTTTCACATGTTGGGTTTCTTGGAGTGGGTTAAGCCGCTCAAATGTTGCCATTTGGCAGCGTACATATCGTTTGCTATTAGTGGTTGCTTTTGATGTAGATGCTTCGAGTTGCTTTTGGAATGGGTAGGGTGAACGTCTTTATTCAATAGGGCTAACTGTTAGAAATTGGCATCATGGATGCTAATGATGCATTTCCTTGCAATTCCGCCCATTGTTAGTTGACTCGGTGGATGAGGTGCATTCCAGGTTGTTAATCAGTGAAGATTGTTGTACTTTTTGTGTTGTTTTTGCTTGCCAAGTTTTTCTTGATTATGTTTCCTCCTCCACCGCATACATTCATTTGGAATGCTAGTGCCAACAACTTATTGGTGTCTATTTTGGTTGGGTCTCAAGGAATGTAGGGTCAAATAAGTGGCTGTTCTGGTCAGAGATGATGGAGCTTTGCGACTGCATCGAGCCACAATGGCCTGCTGATGAGCTTTTAGTGAAGTATCAGTACATATCTGACTTCTTCATAGCGCTTGCCTACTTCTCGATTCCGCTCGAGCTCATCTACTTTGTAAAGAAGTCTTCCTTCTTTCCATATAGATGGGTGTTGATACAGTTTGGGGCATTTATCGTTCTTTGTGGAGCTACCCATCTAATAAACTTGTGGACTTTCACCCCGCACTCGAGAACGCTTGACTTGGTTATGACAGTGGCCAAGGTTTCAACTGCTGTTGTTTCGTGTGCAACAGCCTTGATGCTTGTTCACATAATCCCTGATTTGTTGAGTGTGAAAACAAGAGAGCTTTTTCTGAAGAATAAGGCAGAAGAGCTTGATAGAGAGATGGGCCTCATACGGACACAGGAAGAAACAGGAAGGCATGTTAGGATGCTCACTCATGAAATCAGAAGCACACTTGATAGGCATACCATACTGAAGACTACCCTTGTTGAACTGGGAAGAACTTTGGACTTGGCAGAATGTGCACTATGGATGCCATCACGTACTGGCATGAATCTCCAGCTTTCTCATACCCTGCACAATCAAATACCCATAGGCTCAGTCGTGTCTATTAACCTTCCTATAGTCAATCAAGTTTTCAGCAGTAATCGTGCTATAAGAATTCCGCATACGTGTCCCTTGGCAAGGACTCGACCTCTCGCCGGAAGATATGTGCTACCAGAGGTGGTAGCTGTGCGAGTGCCATTGCTACATCTTTCAAATTTTCAAATAAATGATTGGCCTGAACTTTCTGCAAAAAGCTATGCTATTATGGTCTTGATGCTTCCCTCAGATAGTGCAAGAAACTGGCATATTTATCAATTGGAACTGGTTGAGGTGGTTGCTGATCAGGTGAGCAGAGAGCTGATGGATCAAGTGTTTCATGAGTATATTGGTGTTTCATGAGTATATTGGTGTTTTTTGAGTATACATCGTTCATGCTGTTATTTCTTAAAGAAGTTGATGTTGGATGCAAATTTTTAGTTTCTACCAAATTCTTGAAATCTTGGAGCAACTTCTTCTTGTTCTCTTTTTTTTTTTTTTTTTTTAAAGTTTTATCCATTATTTATTCAGGCCATAGCCTCACATCCCTTGAACAGAATTTGTGAACACATTGCTGAAGTTTGGTGGTTCTGATCTTGGGATAGGTGAAGTACGGTTGCCTGGACCCTTTCACGTAACTGTAAGGTGTAGGCTTCTCGAGGGAGCTAAAATTAGATTTGGATAGGATTAAGGGACACTTTCCTTGAGTGGTTTCTTATTGCTCATGATTCAGCTGAATGCTTGACACACTTAGGGTTCAAGCTCTCTAATGTGGAGATGCAAACTGTGTATCTGGACCTTTATGAATGAAGGAAGAGATTGATGAAGTATCTCAGAGCTTTATAGATTTAGGTGTTAAGGGGCCCTTAAACTATCTTAACATTTTTAAGGCGAAATCATCCTTGTTTTATTGCTACTAGCCACTGTTATTGTTATGGGCAAGTTAATTTAGAATAAGTTGGTGAAGCTTGAGAAAAATTGATAAAGATGGAAGTTGTCAAAATGAAGTCTTCCTCATCCGTTTCTAGATATAAATGATGGCATTTAGACAATCTGTTTTCTAACTCTTCACTGTCACTCAAATTTGTGAATACTGTCCGCTCATCCACATATTAGCTAATTTTTGTGGCTGTTATCTGATAAATGATAGTGGCTTCTGCTTTTATCTTTCGGCTGAAGTTGGAAGTACTAATTTGGCGTTCCTTAATGGTGTGAATCTTCCATCTAGTGCTATTTGATTATAGTCCTTGTATGTGTTGTTAGTCAAAGATAGTAGTAGACATGCCTACAATTGAGAAGTTCCAAAATGTTGGGAACAAATCTGCTAGTTTATGTTATAAGTCATTGCTGCTTTAGGATGCACTCTTATCTAGAATACACCTATTTCTCTAATGCAGCTCTGAATATTATGGGAGATCTTTGAGTTTTAAACTTGCATCCCGACTTATTTTGCAAGCCCACTATTTCTTAACACAGGTAGCTGTCGCGCTGTCACATGCTGCCATTTTGGAGGAGTCTATGCGGGCACGAGATCTATTAATGGAACAAAATGTTGCACTAGATTTGGCTCGCCGAGAGGCTGAAATGGCCATTCGTGCTCGTAATGATTTCCTAGCTGTCATGAATCATGAAATGCGGACTCCTATGCATGCAATAATTGCTTTATCCTCCCTGCTACTGGAGACTGAACTCACTCCGGAGCAGAGGTTGATGGTGGAAACTGTGTTGAAGAGCAGCAACCTTCTATCAACGCTCATCAATGATGTCCTAGATTTATCTAGGCTTGAGGATGGGAGCCTTGAATTAGAGATTGGGACTTTTAATCTCCATGGTGTTCTGAGAGAGGTAAAAGAATGGCACCTGGGGTGAAATCTTTTTTTTTGGGCAACATGGTATGTTATGCTTAGTTGCTTACTTTCCTAACCTAGTTTTCTAATTTTCTGCAGGTCGTTTATTTGATAAAACCAATTGCAGCTGTCAAGAAGCTATCACTAGCAGTGACATTAGCACCAGATTTGCCCTTGTGTGCTATCGGTGACGAAAAACGTCTTATGCAGGCAATATTAAACGTCGCCGGTAATGCAATTAAGTTTACAAAGGAGGGATGTATTTCAATCACCGCTTCTGTTGCCAAGTCAGATACATTAAGGGATCCTCGTGCTCCTGAGTTTTATCCGGCTTCCAGTGAAGGGAATTTCTACTTGCGTGTGCAGGTTTAGTAAAATAGCCATTACCCAATAAATTTCAATCTTCTTTGCGTTTTGGATGTTGAAAGATGAGCACATGGTTATTAAATAACTTTCATTTGTAGGATTATGAGCTTGTTAATTGCCACTGATGCTGCTTTGAAAAACTTCATGGCAAGCTTCGTAGTTCATTATGCTTTCAAATGCTGATCTTTAATGCTTGCAGGTTAAGGATACTGGCGTGGGAATTAGCCCTCATGACATACCACACCTGTTCACCAAGTTTGCACATGCTCAAAATGGATCTAGCAAAGGTTACAGTGGGAGTGGGCTTGGGCTTGCCATCTGTAAGAGGTATGTAGTAGTTAATATTTCAAAGCCTTTACCTTAAGAAGAATCATTGATTTTCTAATATCCAGGTCTAAATATGCGAAGAAGTATATCAACAATACTATTGAGGAGTTCTGTTTCTCTCTATATGTTCTGATTGGTTTTTCCAATTGGTACAATCAGGTTTATTAATCTCATGGAAGGGCATATCTGGCTTGAAAGTGAAGGAATCGGAAGAGGTTGCACGGCCACATTCATTGTGAAACTCGGTCTTTGTGAAAATCCAAACGGGAATATGCAGCAACTTGTACCTACAGGTCAGCCAGATAATATTGACAAAAACCACTCTGGCCCTAGTCCACTCTTCAAAGATGATGAAAAGGCACTTGTTCCGACCAAAATCCAGTACCGAAGAAGCGTATAGTTGCTATGGATGAGATGGTTTGCCCTGCAGCAGTGGCATACCTGGATCAGACATCTATTACAACCAATTTTGATTCGGTTCAAGATGTGAATGCTGTAAACCTGCATGTCCACCAAGGCATTTATTTATACTCACCTTGTTCGGCCACTACTAGTTGCTTCAAAGGGGCTATTTAATTTGCTCGCTTGCAAGACGGCTGGCTGGATACCGACTTGTGTGGAATTTGTTTGACACATGTATGTGATGAAGAGTCGGCATTTGCTTACCTATTGGAAGAATTGGATGTTGAGGGATGTAATAAAATCAGTCCTGTTGTTAAAACTCGGCTTCCATGCATTGACTAATGAAGTGAAGTGCTATATTTTGGCATGGAATTGGGTTATTATGATGGTCTTTTCTTATGGGCTGCTGTCCTGGTTAATTCTCGCAATGGCTGTTTTTCTTCGATGGCCCAGGGCTGATTTTTTATAATATTATTTTTGGAGCACATCTAATTTCCATTGTAAATCCAGTTGGTTTTGTCAAAGATTGGACTTGCATTTGATTTCCTGCAAAGAGTTGTAAAATATATATTGGGTGGTGCCTTCTGCAACGAAACAATTTCCGTTGTGAAAGGGGCGCAAAATTGCTGTCAAATAGTTCATGATTCTACTACTTTCTAACATTCACAACGACCTTGTAGTCATAGCGACTTTTTGTAGCGATTTAGTTGCCGTTGCCAAAGGGTCTCGTCGCACTTGGTCTGTGTATCCATGGCAAACCCAAAAAACTTTCTGAGTTGCAAGATCTTTACAACCTCTGTACCAAAAAGCTTGTCATGGTTGTTTACTCCTTCATAAAAGAAATGCCAAGTTCAAGCTGATCTGAACCTTATTTTCATTATTATACTTGAAAGGTTTTACATGGTGAATAAATGATATACATTCAATAACACTATGTTACATAACAATACAAGCAGCGATATACATTTGCGTGTACAGCATGTGTTTCGACTGTTATTTATGAACACTAATTTAATTGGATGTTACAATTGGCAAAGAATCAATCAGATGAAGTTACTAATGGAAAACAAGAGGGGTGGCAAAAAACTCACTCTCAATGATGGATGGTCTCAAATCTGCTTCCTGGCACATAAAGTATAAGGGAAAACAAACAAGATGGCCCCTCACCGAACTTAATCTCTCGAGAGGGTCTGTGCTATTGGCGTCTCCGTTCTGACTTGGCTCCAGCTTGTCCGGAGCAATTCCTAGATCAATGTTTGGATGCCCAGATTTTTCCTTATAATGGGACATGGCTTGCCGAATTGCAGCTCTGGATTAATTGAAATCAACATTGTCAGAAAATGACTATAGAAAGGAAAGGAGAAACAAAGCAAGTTCTGTGATTTTGATGATACCTGGACAGGATGAAATCATTGGGAAGGCATGCGAAGACATCTTGGTATATCGAGGTATTTGTCTGCGAAAGAAAAGGTTCCTTATGAGACATAAAACAATGCACTGGAAAGAAATGCCAAAAAAAACTCGGTGGCATTACTGCTCCTCCAATGTCTTATTAGACCAGATATGCTGGATATAAAAGTTTTCCCAGCTTGCACTAGGTGATGATAGTCAAAACATAATGAGGTCGGTCATCAGAATTCAAGACAATGACCCCATCTCTCCTCACCTTAGCAGTGTCCATCCAGATGTCTTTGTATGTTGCATCAGCCACAGGATCACGGATTGTGCCAATCTGAAAGTCATAAAGAATCAATTGTCAGATGAAAGCACAAGGAAAAGCCAGCAAGCAGTTCAGATATTTTGTAACCTCATTTCCATCTGTTCCAGAGATTCTAGCTTGCAACAAATGTTTCGACCTTTCTTGAAGTAAAATCCATATACTTTGTTCGAAAAATATTAAATTCCTTATGATATCACAGAATCGAAACTATACCTAGGATACGTTAGGGATGACTTATATGTCTCGATCCTTAGGAAGCAAGGCCTACTTATGGTTTTTCCTCGACATATGGCCTAGATGTTATCAGGTTTTAAGAATGTTCTAGAGAACAAAGAAGGCAAGGTTTGACGTTTTGAAAATGACAATCATCATCAAGGCAAGATTGGCAAATTCTAAGTTTTCGAAGAAGAAGAAGAGAAAATTTGATAAATTAATAATTCAGAGATAAAAAAGAAAAGGATCCAATATATTAGTAAAACCCCAGTAATTATGGATAAAGCTGTATATGAAAGTAACTGCAACTGGTACATAAGTAAACCAGAGAAGTTTCAGCTCAAAGAGACCGCGAAGCAGATGGCGTATAAAATCTTTCATGAAAAGCATGAGACTAGGCAGATAAAGATAAGCAAGCAACAAGATAAGTACCTATGTCTGTGCATAATTGAAATCTTTTGATGCATTTTTCATTATATTAACACGATAGCTATGATGAGAAAGTAATCAAGAATCTAGATCATTCCCACAAATCCATCCTGTTTCAAATTAGATTTTCACTCCCCAAGTGATTCAAACTGTTTTTATCACAAGTATAGCAACAAAATAATATAAAAAAACAACTCAGAAAATGACCTTAAGATCAGGGAACTGCAAGATTAATGAGCAATATCATTCTACTATGATAGCTAACATACTCGAACAGATGCATTTTTTTTACGGGTATCAAGGAGGGAAACAAAATTCAGGTCAACCACTGACCTCTTTAGCATGAAGACCAAGATGTTCCGACCACAAAAATAGGCGAAGACTGAGAGCAAACTTTCCAGCTTTCCAAGGGCTTCCAGCCATTAATGAATTGACAAATTCTTTATCCTCGATAACCAGACCAATCTGCGGACGCAAATGTACCATCATTAACAAGGTAAAATCTAGTTGATGGAGGAAAATGATTTTCATAATTGCAAAACAAGTAGACTGTTACAAAAAGTGCATCACAATAAACAATACTTCTCAATATAACGATCCAAGATATGCTTACAACTAAAAAACAAGGACTAGCATCATATTTCACCCTCAAAACTTGCTAAATATCATATTTCACTCTGCAATCTTGATAATATCATATTTCTCCCTAAAAACATAGGAATCCTTTAAAAAATACCATTCTCTTCAATTAACAGCTTTAATCATGATTTAAAATTATTAAATGACTTAAATAGCCTTTCCAACCTTGTATAGCCATCTTAATGCCCAACAGTATTTAAGTCATTTAAGAGGGAATTAATCATGATTAAGGGAGTTAATTGGAGGGGTACTTTTGAAAGGATTCCATGTTTTCAGGGGGAAATATGATATTGCGAAGATGGTAGATGAAATTTGATATTAACCCAAAAATAAACTGAACAAATTGCTCAAATCATTTACCCTTCGACAGTAAAATGACATGAAAGTATGCTAAACAAGACAGTAAAGTGAGTATGTTCAAGTCACTAACAGGGATGTAAAGAATAATAGACTACTTAAAATATGAACACAAATAGGGCTGTTCCCGGAGTTTCTAACAAAGGCAAGTCAGGCATTATTTAGTACTAAGATAAAATCTCCTTGCTTCCTAATATCACGAAATTTTGATGAACGTATTCAGAGATAAATCATTTGAGATGCCAATAATGTCGAAATCACAACATGAGTAAAAGTTACAGAGTAGTACCTCAGAATCCCTTGATCCTAATAAACTCCTATCATTGATATTGGCTGATCCAGTCAAGGCTATACGATCATCCACAATCATTAGTTTGCTGTGCACATACACCTGACAGAGAAAGAGATCTTATAACTAGGTATACTCGCTTAGTAGAAAAAGCAGTGTCCAAAACACAAACTTGTACATTGTGGGTTTAGCAGTGACTACTTCATTCACTGTAACCACATTTCTTTTATGTCGTATGAAAGGTTGCAAAACACACACACACACATATATATAGATAATTATGCCCATTCGTGTGTCTGTATATATATGTATATGACCATACTAAGATCAGAACATTAAATTCATGTGCTATCAAAAGACTGATAAATTAGGTATGACTGTTCTGTGAACAAAATTATAGAAACAGATTAATAGCATGAGAAAGGTGATAGATTGATAGTAGCACTGATCAATTCATGCTGGAATGAAAGTCGGAATGAAGTTCCTCTGTTTTTCCTTATTATTGGCAAAGTAGGAAGGTGACCATCCTAGATGACAAAGCACAGTATAAGTTTTATGAAATCTTGAAGATTTGAAACAAAAAAGCATGCAATACTTCAAATTGGGCTTGGCAGGGAAAACATGTTCTACAAAATAACATTTGATAGAACTATGTGAACACAAATCACTTGAACAATTTTACCTGATTAGTAGCCACTGGACCTCCCTCATAGAGCTTGCCATATGTCCGCAGACCATAGAAGGATATATAATCATGTGCTTTTGGACCCATTAAGTCATTAAGCCTCTCCAGGATTGAACTCCGCCCTCTGGATATGGTCCTGTACTGCCAATGAAGTAAAGCTCTCACAGATGCAGCACCACCATCATCCAATCCTCCCTGTGAATTGTGTGTTCAGAAATATGACTAGCAAATACAAAGAAATGTTGTGATACAAGATAGGTTACCTGAAAGCCTGGCAGAAGAGGTATTACTATGATAACCCTGAATATCTTATTTTCTTTCTCTGCCCGCAAAATACGCTGGTACAATGCTTCCAAAACACGATTTTGGATGCTGCCATCCCCCGAAAGACCTGATATAAAAAATTGATTCTGGAGAATATTTGCAGTGGAAAAAGAACACGTTAGTTAAATAAAATCTGCTGGTCTAAATTATAAATCTTATCCATGATAATCTTTGAAAAACCCCTGAATGAATTAATCTTGAAAAACCAATATAACATCTTAAAATAAAAATTCGAAGAAACTAAAGAACTCAATATAGAAACCTTGAGTTCAATTTTTAGTACTTTACAATAGAGCAGCACTTCACATTTGACATATATGCTGAACATATCACATATGGTGTTAATAACCTCAGTATTTGTTTTTTTTTTTTTCCCTGTTTTTTCTCCTTAAGACATACATGGGTCTTATTGAGATAAAGGACACAGAAATGTAGAGCTTCAAAATGGAGTTAAGGACTTCAAAATCCAATATGGAATTGTATTCTTCATGTTTTCTTTGTCCCTCTCATGGTTATATACTCTACCAAAGTCGAGTAGTTTCCACAGTCCCGGCCGGTATTTACCGTACCAGTGGCTAACTGGTCCGGTTTTCTCCCCCGGATCGGAGTAGGGGGAGACCGGATGTGTACCGCTATCCAAACCGGCCGGTACACGCCGGTTTGGATGAATACTGACTGGTACAAGCAGGGGACAATGGGTGGAGGAGGAAGGGGGAGGAGAGAATTGGGAAGGAGAGGGAAAGGAGAGGAGGAGAGGGAGGAGATCCTTACTCGGAGGCGGCGGAGAGATCGAAAATTACATAAACTACCCCTATCAACAGATCTCAAATCCGTTTTTTGTTCCGGGGGCGCTGCCCCCGGAGACCCCCGCCGGGGCGCTGCCCCGGACCCTGTCAGCTCTGCGTAGTGCGTCATGATCAGGTCCGGAACGATTAGGCTTCACAAACTCAATAAGGAAGAGGGAGGGGAGAAAGAGAGGAAAATGTATTAAGCTATTATAAATGTAGGAAAATGGAAATGTAGAAAAATTGAAAATAATTGTAAAATTATTATAAATGTAGGAAATGTATTAAGCTATTGCTTATTTTTCATGTATTGTATTATACTACTTTGACAACTTGTCACTCTGCTTCATATAAGAAATGATATTTGACCAATTGGAGATGTTGAATACAAGTGAATATCAACTTTAATTATTAGTTACATTAGTTAGCTTCAATATATTTCAAATCAAATAAGAAATGAGTGGAAAACGCCCTAAAAGAAGCCAAACCAGCCTTTCATGACCGGTTTGGATACGCACCGTACCGGCGGGTGGCCGGAACGGCGCGTACCACCGGGACGATAATCCATGTTCCACAATCCACAGTATATAATCCTACTTGACTGAAAATTGGGATGGGGATTTTAGAGATACTAGCATTACATTTTACAAGTTAAATGTATAGTAGAGATGAATGGCCTTATGTACTTGAACTTGTGCATAGCTTACTTGCAGTCTTCCAACAACTTAACATACACTTTTGAATACCATTGAACCAACAAAACCCACCTGAGAGGAAAATGCTTGCTAAGAACACTGCTAACATTTTTTATACAAACAATATTTATATGATTGTTAATTGACAAGTTCTTTGAGATTCCATGTCTAACACTATGCCCTGTTAAGAAAGAGATAAATTACTTCATTTATATTCATCATCAATCAACAAGGATTTTGAAGCTATCCCTCGGACTAGAGAGTCTACTGGTGCAAATCAGAAAAGACAAAAAGGATCACCTCAATGTAAATGAAGTGTTCTGCTTTCTCAATAAGATAGCAATAGGCCTTGTGAATGCTCTCCTCTGTTTGGCTTGTCCCAGAAGACCATTGGGAGACACTTCTGATGACCTATATATCATCACAAATGATCAACAGTACAGCTTAAACCCTCAAACTTAAAAAGAAACTCAGAGCGTGCTAAAATTATCTGGTAACAAATCGGGAAAGGATAAACAAACTGTCAAAATAACCTGCAGGACATCATTATACAGCTATAGCTGATAAAGCTCTGTTTATCTTGAGACAAACAACCATGGCGGTAGGTTGTCTTTTACATGCGTGTGCGCGAATAATTTTTATCAATGTTTTTTCCTATTCTTCGAAACAACTAAACATTAATAAAGAATCTAATGAGCAATTACTAGAACATCTGAATCTTTGTTACCTTGTAAGAATAAGGAATGCTATTGAGAAACAACAAAATAAATATAGGCCTCCAACAGTTTAGATTTAGCATCACTAAACTGTTCTTAGCTTCTCATTTCAAGCAGCAAGAACCTGTGGTTAATGCAAGCTTTTTTTGATCCTTTTACACAACTTCCACCCACCTTTTAGTGGAGGTCCATAACCTGTTAAGTGATTCTGTATTCACCAAATGGTCGTATGTTGCATAAAGATTAACAAGAGCTGTTCTTTCAGGCATCTAGAAAAATATCAAGCATATGATCTAATTTGACATTTCTTATTGTCCTGAAATCTTTGCACATTCCATTTTTCTGCTTAATTGACACTTAAACCAGATTAAGCACCGCAAGCAGACAGGATGAAGCATGGCTCAATTGCAGGATTGCATCAACTACAATCATCAGTCATACTAGATAGATGGACATGTGAAACAAGATGCAGATTCACATCGGTAAATATTCACTATCATAGCCTATAAACGCCAATCTCACCATTTATTTATCTGTGAAAAAATATGAGGACTTATCTACCTACTTTGAAAAGTGCTTTATGTTTGACATAACCTCAAGATCTCCATAGGTTGCCATGCCGGTAGGCATGAACTGTGCGGACCAGTATGTACAATGCCAATAGGAAGTACGCATGGTACAACTACATCCAGTGTTCCAACCATGCCAGTCCACCACAGAGCTTGGCAGTGATCCGCACTGAGAGTGCTTCCGGCACGGCAATTCATGAATGTCTCCAATTAATAATCACTTGATCACCATACTAGTAAATACAAAGCCGCTGACAATATATGCATACTAAAATGCCTATCTTCTTATTAAATGAGTATGATGACTGATTGATTAGCAAAAAGCCATGTTTGTCGTGAAGTTTTGGAGATTACCAACCTGGCACTGACATGAAGCCCGAGGACCAACTTGTCCAGCTTCATCAATAGAAACAATTTGATCCACAAGTTCCTGTGTCTCCAACGATTCTATATCTGTATCCTGCATAACCAGCTGCAGTATGAAGGCATGATATGTTTTAAGGAAATCCACAAGGCCTCTCAAATCACCATTTGGAGCTTGAATTGAGGTTGATCTTGCAGAAAGGAGTAGCTTCCAAATGGTTCAAGAAGAATAAGAAACTCAGCTCGTGGGCCGTGTCCGAACTATTCACCTTATTTTTGTCACCATTGGAAGCTAGTCCAACTGGTTCCTTAGGTAAAAGCAAAGGAATGTCTTGATATGATGAACAAGATGTAAAGGAATCATGTCTCTTGATGTCATGATTGACATGATTTTTGCTCTGGTCATCTGCTTCACTGATATGTCCCATGTAATGTGGAATTACCATGTGTTGCTGAGGCATAAGTAAGGGAATCGCTTGCTCATTTGGAGCTTTCATTCTCTGATCCATATCAAAATAGAAAAAGAAAGGTAAGGATGTTGAACTTCTAAAACAATTAATAGACATAGCAAAGGCAAAACCTTCGCATAGTTCCACCGTTGAACAAAGTGCCTTGCAACATCACGACAGGATGGTCCCCAAAGAGCACACTGTATATCATGCCACGGCATACGAGGATACTTTTCACGATCCAATATATCTTTCATCGTATCTTCCCAGGAGTTTGGTTCAGACTCCCTTCCATAAGACACCAAGTTGAACAAGGATTACAACAAACCCAATTTATATAGGTCAATAACATATACGAATGTATGTTGCAGGGAAAAGCTCAATTTAGCAACAACTACCGACATGTAGATACCTGGGATTATAGTAGTCCTTTCCAGGCCACACAAGAGGAGGGAAATCACCAATTTTGTGTTCATGGTTGTCATAACGGCCAAAGCACAAATCCAGCCCTCCAAGGTAACATATTTGGTAATCAACAATCACAATTTTCTCATGATGGGACCTACATGTCATCACACGCTTTAATCACGAAGAAGAATTGTGTTAACTATAATGCACAACCAAGATATGAAAATGTAATCCAACTTGGACTGGAATCATACCACAAATAAATACCAGTAGGGATATGATCAGGATGACGTAAGACTTTCACATTCTCATGAATAGCAAGTAGTCTTCGCTTACTGTACACGCTGTTGATTTTCAAGGCTAAAGGAACTTCCTTGTAAAGAAGGATGTAGATCTGTGGAAGTAAATATGTAATTCACTGTCTGTGATACGGAAAAATCACATGAAAAAAATGATGATATGCAAAACAAGAGTGAAGGATCATTTTCCTTCTTAAGTCTCACCGATGGAAGCAAATAGATTATACACATCGATCGTATACTATGCACGTAAACATATTCACCAACCCTAATATCAATTTTCAGCTTTCTTCCATGAATATACTTTCATATGACAACCGACCAGGATAAATATATCAACCAGCAAGCATGGTATAAAGCTCAGCCAAGTTTGAAATCAAAGTTGCATCTAGACACAAGAGCAAGAGCAACAGAGCGGATTTAAAGGTAATTTCTGAATCCGTATCGATGAGATGATAATTGAAAAGCATTGATGTATCTGACTGTTCACTTTTGAATCATGGAATGTGGAAAAGTGGCTTTCCAAATGGAAAAATACCACACTATCAGGTAAGGTTTATTGGCCTTGGGCATGCAGATGTGCGCATGTGCAACTTCAAAAGAATAGCATGCTGAATATCACTCTAAATGGATCTACGGTAAAGTGAAGGTCTCAAAAGATGACTAGTTATGGAATTGGGAATATAACAAACCCACTGCCAGACATTTCCACTGATAATTACCAAAATCTATGACTTAGTACTTGCATTAACACATCATATAATTCAAAATAGCATGCATGATGAAACAATGAAAAAATAAACAAGCATCAATTTTCACATATCAGAGAATGAGGCCAAACAGAGTACCTGAACACCTTGCTTAGCTTTTGCCTCTAACAATGCATCTAGCCGAGACGGCCCATGAACATCAAAAGGGCGTCTTAGATATAACTCTGGACACAGCCACCAGTCAGTAATGAATATCTGCACGGAACACCATTTATTCAAAATTCAAAAATGTCAAAGTTTAATATGGACTCATCATATCCTGACACCAAATAAGGAAACGAACCTCTGATTTTGCTTCTTCAATCGAAGAAGCAATTGCACCAAAAGCAGCTTGCCCATCAATAAACCACTGGACCTGACTCCCATCTTCATTGAAACCTCTTGGGGGTGCAAAGGAACCAAATCGGTGAGGATAGCACCAGCCATCGGAAGGCTGATGTGCAGCATCATTAATTGAAGCAACCCACTCTTTAACTTTAGCATTCCCTGTAACCCTGATCTTCGTCGTCCTATTCCCAGAAGTAACCTTTTGATATGAAAGTCAATTAGGAACCAAAGGAGTTAAGCAAATCTCTGAAGAACTGTATAGTTATCTTCAGTAATCTTTCATAAACTCTTAAGTCCTGCAGAACTTTACAGTCAATAAGTAGCTGAAGAATGCTCAATACTGACAATTCTATCTATTACTGTATTGATGTCATAGTTTATGTATCCGATCTAGTTCCACTCGCTTATACAACACTTTACTAGCTTTCAATGAATAAATATGATAGTTAATTAGCCAATCCACAGGATGGTTGATAGGTCCCTTCCATTTGAAGTTTCAGCCTAACTTCGCCTACGAACAATTGGTTTCAGGAAGAATCGGAGAATCCACCTTTTGCATATTAAAGCATCCCATCCATCAAAAACATCAGAGGCCTTCTTCCCCTAAAAGATGAGCAAATGCATCATCTTATGAAACCTGGAAGACTATCTACCCACATGGCAAGTTCTAACAATACTAGCATTACTTGCAAATTCACTTCCATTTGTATCCAGGGCATGCTGTCTGATTCAAGAATCTCAGCTTACCTTGGCTGCACCATCTATCAATAACTTGGTCATTATATCTCATGTCTAACTTACATGTTCAGCTTTAGTTGCAGATTGTGCTATGACCCAAAGCAGTCAAAATAAACCTGACTGGAAACCATGTGCACAGTGATGATCCTCCTTGAGTTCCTCGAATTAGACTTTTAATCTATAATATATCATGATCGTTATGTGTGACTATTATTTACTAGTTTTTCAGGACAGTTCTTCAATCATACCTACAATGACTAATATTGCTGCATGTGAATTATTGGGTCATTCATTACGCCAATTTTCAGCACAAGGATTGTATGTCAAAAGATGAAAGCAGTGTTGGATGACATTCACAGTTCCATTGCTGCAAATATTGAACCTATGAGTTCATCAATGATTGGAATAAAAACATGCTGATATCGAGGTAACCGTCACTAGACTGAAACATAAACTGATCTAACTCACAGCAAATTGAAAGCGCAGAGGATTACGCTTCTTTGTTTCTTTTGCTAAGGCAACTCGACCTTCTCCATTCGCAACTGATGATGGTAGTACATCAAATGTAACTATGTCCAAAAGCTTGGCATCAAAAGGATCTTTCAGCAAGGCCAAGAATCCTGGTTTCAGGATAGCCCAGACCTAAAAATGGGTTGATTAGTTAGTCCATCGCCCATGACATGTCACACCAAGATTAGGTAATTAAAAACAAATATCTCAACACTAAAAAATATGACTCATTCCATAGGACTTGAATTGGAAATTTAAATTTGATGAAGTCTAAACTCATGTTGTTTGATTCCCTCTTTTTTCAGATAATGTCATTTTCGTCCTTTAAATGTCTAAAACTTCACATTTCCTCTTACAATCTTCAAAATACCATATCCCCTTTACATTTTTAAGATTACATCAATATATCTTTTCAACCGCCATGTTGTTTGTTTCCCCCCCCCCCTCCTTTTTTCTCTCCTGCCAACTGGATATCTGTGATGCAATCCAAGAATGTAGGGGAAGATATGATATTATAAAAGATTGTATGGTGAAACGTAACAAATCAGACCTTTTTAAGTGGAAGTGCACCATAAACCTTTTTTTATTAGTTGAGCTGATGACACTGCCTAAGAGAGCCGATAACCCTTTTTTATTAGTCGTTACAGGGACAATGGGTGGGCAAATGCCCATTACCTAGAGCTAACAGCCCATAGTGGACAATGGCAAACCACACTTAAATCAAGGTATGAAATGAATGGAATTCAATCTCGCATCCACCCAGTGAGAAAAAGTGTACCATCCACTCAAACTAAGGAGTGGCAGGTGTGTTGTTTGATGGCAAATAACACTATATACTGCAGTAGAATATGCATGGATAACTGAATAAGAACTTGCCAGCCTGGTAACTTGCAATATTTCTTTCCAAGTCCACAAGAAGCAAAGGCATCATGAACCATTGCGTATGTGGATATAAGTGCTTGTTTTCTAGGTTAGCGTGAGTAATCTTCAAGTAGATTAGCACTTCACAACAACAAAAAAATCTTAGAATTTTCAATCAAATTGAGGGACCTAGAGAAGGAATGGGGGAAGGTGGACAGAGCCTATGTTAACTAGATATACCATCTTCCCATAGTGCTCTTAGAGGTCTTGAAGCTATGGATTCAATTAGCCAAGCTAGAAGGAGGACATGTCTAGAGTGGCTAGATGCCAAGTAATAATAGATGGCATTTGTTGTGTAGATCTGACATTTCTAATGGCATATCATAACCTTATGTTTTAGTTTAAACCTATAGTCGTAAACAAAAGAATGAAGATGCTAAAACTGATTACCCAACTAGCAGTGCATTTCAACGTCTATCGTAGATCAGCAGGTAAGGAATATCGTAAGGCAGCTTTCAGTTTACATCACCTTTTGCCAATTGCCAAGACAACAGGGCCAACAACATGGGCTATTGTCGTCATCCTGTTGGATCTTGGGCAAATGTCTTACTGCAACATAGTCTTCTTTCAACTTAGGACCATATTCTGGAGAAAAAGATAACTTAGAGACCTCCAAAAACATGCAGACCTGCAGATTACAAATGAATATTCAATTTGAGTTCAGAAATGTGATAAATATGAGATCATGAAGGTTCGCTAAAATAAAACCATCATTGTGAATCAGTTCCATAAGGCTGAAGTTATCTCTGTAAGGCAAATCTGGCAAGAGCAACTATAATTTCATTATTCAACCAAAGAAGCAAGTACTATTGCCAACCAAAACTGTCATGCCCCAAGGACACGCAACTAGAATATATCTTCATATTTCAATGTGCTTTAACAAATGTCCGCAAACTTTAACTAGGATGCATAGCTTTTTCATGTATTAAAATGCCCTCAGTTCCAAAAGATAAAAAAAAAAAGTTCTCATTCCTGGATGCATAGCTTTTTCGGGGACCTTTCCTTCTGCAAGTTCTCTTGAGAAAATATAGCAAGGAGTTATCTTTAAATTTTGCTTGTCTAGGGTGAGTAAAACTCTAGTCTGCCCCATGATAGAAGCATTTGATCACAGAAGGACAATAACAATTATAAAAAAGGTCCAAATAGCAGAACAGTAGACTAATTGGCATATTATAGCATTTGGAATGGTCAAGATATTGAACTCGAAGAATTGCTTAGAAATGTATGAAATCAATTGACAGTTTCTTTAGGTCATGTTCAAGATCGTTTCAGTAATGCAATAGTAGAGTTTCTAAGCCATAGCTCTAGAAAATACACACAAGTACATAATCAATGTACTGAATGTAAAAACAGATGATGAAATGCAGAAGTATGCTATAATTTCTATAATCGTAACTAGAACACTTCAGAAAGGAGGGTCGTGGCACATGCAGAACAATTGTTGTGGATCTGGGAAAAATCGGACATCAATCCTCGTCAAGTCAAGGAACTTACACATTGTATATACACATTAAATCAGCTGGGTTTTAGAAAGCAGCTAGAATGCAGAAACATTGGATATGAATCATGTTATTGTCTGAGTAATGTGTATTAGAGACAATTTTCAATTTTGGGCTGGAGATATTTTAAAAGGATGCTCTAGCACTAATAAATTATACTAAATTTCAGCTTAACGTACCTCTCTAGAGTTAACAATATCCAAGCTCCCTAGAACATGGTTTAAATACCCTTGCATAGCGACCTTCGCCCTTTCCATGAAAGATTGCTGCCTGCTAAGTGCTGGGCGAATCATAGGCAATAAAGCTCTGGAAGGTACAGTTCTGTGCAAGGTCAAAGAATTATAGTTAGGATAAGATTTGTAACTAAAAAGAGTATTGGTGTCTACTTTCCTTTGTGAAGTATGATATGCATGCTCACACATTTAAGTGTTCCCTATTATTCATATCTTTGAACCATCACACTCCTAGTTGAAGAAACTGGTATTGATTCCTTAGCGAAGGTCATGACCAGCATCCTTTTACGAGTCAACAGTCATAACATAGTGCTTCCCTCATTACTTGAAAATGTACAAAATGAAACATAGAAAAAAGTGCTAGATTGTAAAACAAGTATAAAAAATGATATGGTCGGCAAGAAATATGTGCATTGGAGAGGCTTCGAAATATGTATGGGTCATTTAAAGGAACTAAGGGCTTAGCTCATTTACATGAATAGCCCTGCTAGTACAAATCATCAAGTTTTCCTCATTGATAAACAACATATTGTGCAAGTAGCTATAGCATACAACATTAAAATGACGAATATCTGGTTACATATGATAACATGTGATAACACCTCATATGTATAAACCTAACTAGTTGTGCTTGCACGCATATGCACATCTGCTGTTTTAAATATCAAAACAATGCACATATGTGGATGAGAGAAAACTGAAAAGAAGACTTCACTTGTGTTTATGGGAAATATTTTCCTCGGGGTATGAAGGGTCTTCAGAAGCTTCATTTCCTTGTTCAATGGTTGTATGCTCCAGTAGCCCAAGATTTTGAAGCCATTCTTTAACCTGAAAAAAAGTACAAGTGCGTGTATTTAAGAGCTCGCATAAGTCCCTATTCTTATTTACACGCAAAGAACTAGATCTTATGTATCAAAAGGAGATGAAAGAAACAACTAATGTGACCAAAAGATAAAGATGGAAAATGCATGTCCAACAGTCCAAGTACCTGCTCATGCTTGCCTTGAAATCCTGCAATAATTGCACGTTTCTTCAATGCAAGATGTAGATAACAAACTTGTGAACCTTGCTTCACTAAGCACCATTTGAACTGTGAAGTGAAAATAAAAGTACTTTAAAGATAAAGTCCAGGTAACTGAGCAAATTACCTACAACCGTGTAACCTTGTTGCGTATTCCCACATATGAAGATGTTTACAGACATATTCTGCAATTTTTGTCCAACAATAAAGCAAACAAAAAAAACCTAGCATTTCTGCTATTAATCTTGCTGCAATTAGAGGCAAGCCATTCATAGAAAAGCAGTTAATTGAACACAGTAATCTAGTTTTTGTAATCTGTATTTTTCTTTTTCCTTTGGTTTGCCTTTTCTACCCTTTGGGCTCAACTAATCAAAAGAAAAATTATTTGAACAGAACAGTTTGATTAAAGTGGCTGCAGGAGCAAATAGTTCCTTTTCAAATCAACTATGCAAACTATTTGAAGCAAACAACAGCAGATAGATTCCAGGAGTTCATGGCCAAAATATGTACCACAATTCTGGCTTTTAGAAAGATATCTCATCCATTAATATGCATGAAAGTAAATTCCAGTTCAAGGAGGAAACATCTTTACCAAAGATGGCAGCCAGTGTCTTCTAATCAATCCGGTCAAAGGAGACAAACAAAGATTGCATACCTTTTAAAATTTATCTATTAAATGGCGCATGATTATAAAGCTGAACAGGTTGACACTTATCAGTTGGAAAAGATCCAAATTTGCAAAATAATATGTAATATTATAATAAACCCTTAATTCCAAGTGGGCCCGCCTGACATCTGGGGAGCCCGAGGCCCTGATGTATGCTACTCGTCTGAAATTTGTATCCGTATACATCACCTAGCCATGGAAACATCCTAGTGACTATCTAAGCATTCAGCTGCATTTGGCACTCTCCTATCTACAAAGATTCCAATACGAGTCAATATCACCTCGGCCAATATCAAAAGAACAAACCCATATCGCCTCAAAGGCATACCTACAACAAATCTCTTCACGAAAAGTAATGCGCGAAAGGATCCTATTACAATAACCCACTCCATTGTATGCAACAATATTCAGGAAAACCAATAGAAGCACGTGCCAACGAAGCCAACATCAAAACAACAAGCTCATACCACCACAAGCTCAATCAAGAACAAATCTTCATGTAGAATAACAGATAAAGATCCAAAAATCACCAACCCATTTGTTAAGAAACCAAGAATGCTAGCCAAGAACAATTGGAATGCGTAGCATTTAAACTCAAGAACAAACTAGGATTCCCTCAAACCCATACCAAGGTCAACCCATTTATGAAGAATTCCGAATGAAACCCACTCATTTCTAGAAAACCAACACCACAAACATCAAGGAAAGCGACTTGAGTTGCGTGGAGGCCAAAAAACCACTCACTCATGCCTCGAAAAAACAAGTCAAATCAAGATTGAACCTTTACAACAAAAGAACGCATAAACATCCCAGAAAACCAACAAAACCCAGAAAATTATCAAAAAATATGAGCAATAAGTGACCTGCTGGTATTGGAGCTCGACGGTGTAGGACAGCAGAAGGGGGGTGAAGTCGCTGGCGTCGGGCTGGGAAACGCCGACGACGGTCGCCTTGGGGAGCTCATAGAAGATCCTGTCGTGCTCAGGCTGGCCTAAAGAGCTCGAGAGAGAAATTGGCGGTGGCTCGGCTGGGAGCTTGACGTAGGAATACGGGTCATCAGAATCCATCCAAGAAGCCGAGAAAAAAAACCAAGAGACGAAGGGAGAGATGACGGGTTCTCTCTAATTGTGCCCTCCTCTCATTTGCTGCTCGAATGGCTGGGTTTGGGTGGGAATGGCGAGGGGATCTATGGCGGAGCTGCTGGGGTGGAGAGGCGTGTCCGGGTTTATAGAGAGAGAGAGAGAGGAAGAGAGGGAGGGAGAGAAGAGGCCGTTTGAGACGCGAGAGAGAGGATGATTTATTTATTTATTTGTTTGAAGTTGGATTAATTAGGAAACTTTATTCATTAGGAAAACTATTTGGGGGATCTAAAAGCTAAATCGTGATGATTGGGGTGGCTGTTTGTAATAAAGTTACATTTAAGCCCCTGGGTTTCTTTATTGGGCCTTTTAGATGGACTTTTTCAGATGGGCACCACCGCTTCTTTTAAAAACATGGTTGTAAAACAGGCAGCACCCAATTTGATTGTCTGATTTTTTTTAAAAAAGATTTCACCACCAGCTACTCAACATAATTTTCAATAATATTAAAAAAAATCAAATAATAAAAAATTAATTGCATTCACCTCTGTTAGAGGAGATATTCATCCTTATATGAGGCAGTGGTTATAAAATAACCTTTGAGTTGTCCTATATGGATCTTACGTGACAGGTTTTATCCTATGTGGAGCCAGTTAACATGAAATTTAGTGGGGGAGAGGGTTAAGGGGTGGGTGGTTAACACGGAAGTTAAGGGGTTGGTGGTTACCATACCAAATGGCACGAGGGCCGTTAGTACATATATATATATATATATTCTTTCAAAAGTCCTTTTTCTTGAGGTGTATATGACTTTTGGGCTAATTTTACTCAAATGGTTGTGATCATTTGTGTGAAAAACATGAAATTACTTTTATATTCCAATATAAACAAACGTGATCATTTAAGACTAAAATGACTAAAATAGTCTTACAAAATGAATGATATTTTTGTGATTTACATGCAAGGTCATTTCTAGCTCTTATTTTTACCGTATTCTCTTTTTTTATAAATGCAATGTTGTCTATCCTGTACATAAAACAGATATACGTCCCTCTCACAAGTAAATAGATGCTTGGTTACGTCAAACTATCATAGTCGAGCCAAAAGCAGTCAAATGGCTTAATTTGCAAAACTTAAACAAACAAACAAAGAAAGTTTGATGGTATATTTTGTAAAGTTAAAAAGGATCAAAACTTTGCACTAGTCATGTGAAAAAAAGGGAGGTCTCAACAATGCTTAGGTTGAGTAATTAGTGAAATATGACCTTCAAGAAATTTAAAAAAAAAAAGAGTTCAAATTGGAACTAATATTTATCAAACAAAGTTCAAGTTGGACACAACATCAATCCATGTAGTTGGTGATAGTGACTACATTAATAAAAAAACATACCTCACAGAGAATATCCGATCTTAAGTAGCATGTTCTATTATCATACCTTGGGCCACAAAGCGGCCCACCAAAGGCCCATCTAAGAAAGGGCAATTTGGTCATTTCGTAGGGAGTCGTTTCTCCAGCGTCGGGGAGCCAAGAGGAGAATCATATGTATATACGAATATTCCAATTGTTGTGCTTCGGATAATTCGTGGATACCTTTTTTTCCTTAATTTGTTGGTATCCTCGCTGGAAAACTATAGTTTTTAACGTGGACGCATCAAACAAAGACCTGGTGTCCGTTTGATTAATCACGTGATGATACGTGGAACCACCGACAAATTCAACTAAAGCCGTTGGATTACCTTAGTTCCTCTCGATGCGTAGGATCGGGCTTCCTGGTTGCGTAACTTAAGTTTTAATGCTTAGTATATTAATTTGACCGTATCACGTCATGTTACATTAAGATGCATCAAAAAAAAAAAAATTATTATAAATATGATTATATCAAACTACGCCAAAAACACTTGGATTAAAAAATTAGCTGCGTTTTTGAGTAGTGCTTCATCATTCACTTGATTTTTTTAACTTGTCTTGATAGGGAATTTTTTTTCCTTTCTTTTAATGAGATGAGCCAGGAGACCTGGGAACAAGGTTACAACAGGTTATAATCACCAGGGGTTTCGCACAAAACTTGATAACTCAACTCTGCAGTATCTAACAATGCGGTCTGTGATCAAGTTATCTGCACAAGGGATGAAAAGAAATATGACATAGAGTAGCATCACCTCCGCCCAAATATGCCTAACAACTGGTTTGGAGCAAGTTTGATTAAAAATTACCTTTTGAGCGTAAACATTGCACGTGGATCAGATCAGATCTGGATCTGGCCTTTATTAGTTTAGGCTGTAACTTGGCAGCAAAAGCTGACCAAGATTGGAAAAGAATGGCACTTAGTTTGACTACTAGGAATATTTGATCCACACATGCTGCTTAGTGCTTAGTACACAAGGAAAAAAAAACCATGCAACTCTGAATACAGAATCAAAGGAGGGTTCCTGTGCATGCTTTTGGCACCTTTTTGAGCGTCAACCAGCAGAAGTTTCATCTCTAAATAAAGATCAAAATCACAAGGATAAAGATTCATGTACATGATGGCCATTGCACATCCCGACAATCGGTAGACGCATACCGATTAGATGATTGATACATTACCGATTGTAGGCATGATCGTACATGCCCTTACTCATGTACCCAAATCAGCATCCTAATCACAATGGACAAGTTGCAGCAACACAAGAACAAGAACATGAACATGAACATGAACATGAACGACGAGGGCATGAAATCCCGATTGACAACAACAATACGACGGTCCCAAGTTCCACATTATACAGAGGAAGAAGTGAGTACAACCAACAGGACAATACAAGAATATCCTCGTGATATAAACTCATTGAGGACCGATAACTAATTAGAGAAGGAACCAAGCCAGTCACTTCCTTCATCCATGTATTCCTTTTTTCCATGCATATTTCCTCTCAAAATCCGTTGAATCTGGGATTTACCACCTGCAAAGTCTGTGTATGTGTATCTCATTGTTATAGGAGAGATCAGGTGAGAATGATTAATACAAAGTAGAACATCCAGGACCTAATAGTTAGGTGAGACTCCAGTTTCGGCACAGACAGTGAACCTTTGCAAGCGAAGCCATGTAATCACCTGACCTACAATCAAGCCAGTAGCATAACCTAATCAGTGAGCTTTTTGTGAGGTTTTCTTCAGTAGCTAGGTCTGCGAGAGTTTAAGATACAAAACCTTAGTCCGTATGGAGATTGACAAGCAGCAAGAATGTGACGCTTGGCCCCATCCACGTTTCTCTGTATGTCAAAAACAATTTTGTAGACCTATGTTTTTAAGTTTGTAGTTGCAAGACAATAGCGCTAAAACTATGAAGAACTTGTCCAAACTACTGAGTTGACTTGATCTTAAGTCCAGCCATGTGCATGAGGTACAAAATCAGACCAAGATGAAGCTCATGAAAACGATACATAATTGTATCACAAGAAGAACCAAATCAGCCGAGTACTAGTCTCAGGAAAGTTTATTATACAAGAGAGTCATGAAAGATCGCAAACCTGAGATTCATCATAAAGGCCAGCGTACAACGAAGCATAAAAGACCTCATTCTCCGCACCGCGCGAAAATGATGACACAAGCTGGAAAAGTCACTAAAATATTTAGATGAAGCATCCCAAGCATGTAACATCCTAATTTTCCAAGATTATATAATTGCCAGCGTCAAAATCCAGTCGGGAAAAGCATAACAAATATTTCCTCATAAAATCTCAAAGATTTCAAGAAAGAAATGGATATTCACGCTGAAAGGCTAAAATTTACAAAGCACCAAAAGTTCTAGGCTAAAATCCAAAATAGCGACAAATTGGTGCAACTGAATGTCCAAATATGTTCAAACAATATCAGAAATAGGCAGTCATCAACATTGGCTTTCCAGGATATGTGGAAAAATTTCTTGCTCACTGTGACAATATTGAGATTGCTATCTACTCATTTGGGTAGTCAAAAAGAGAAAGCTCGCATATGAAAAGAAAGTTTGCACATAGGCCTGAAAAAGAGGGTAAGCAAAGAGTAAAGAAAAACCTTCTCTGCATCCCTGCCATCTTTGAACATGTTATAAGCTTCACGCATCACAGGCCTTGGATCTCTTCCGACCTGCAAATACTATGTTAAGCTATTGAACTCTTATCTCCACATCACATAAAACTCATCTAATATACTGAAGATGCACATTTATTATTGCTTTTTAAGCAGCAACTAGCTACTTCGCAATCAACAGACGAATACCTCAGGTTTGTAAATGCCAGCAAGGTCATCAATTACTGATCTTCTAGGTAGACTAACCCAGATTGAAGTTGCACATGGGGATTAAGTTAAGGTGTTTCAATGGATAGCAAGATTTAAGTGCATAATATATGGGTTGAAACACTATATCGATACCTGTCTTCATCAACCAACTGAAGATATGGATGCAGAAAATGCAAGATTCACAAGCAAAATAAGGGTCCAATATAGGCCAAGCACATAAATCCGAATGAACACTATCTTATTCAATTATTAATGAAATTTATCCTCATGCCGTCAGTGTCATACCTTCAGTCTCATGTTCCACAAGTGTCTCGCCCTGCTGGTGTCTCAAGACATGTGATACTTAAAGAGTTGATCGTGACATCATCTCAGCAATTGAATTGTTGTTCCAGAACACTTTTTTTTATTATTAGTTAAGCCCGAAGGCTGGGGAAGAAAAAAGAAGGTTTACAAGGCACCAAGGGGCTGCCTTAAGGGGCTAGCCCTTGTTGAACCGGCGAGTCTATCCGCTGCCGCGTTGAACTCGCGGGCGATGTGAACAAACAAAACATGTAAAAACATAGAGGAGAGCCTCCAGATGGAACTCAAAACATGTTGAAGCTCCCTTGGCCATTCCGACCTTCCAGTGATGAATCCAATGGCCATCTTAGAATGTTGTCCAGAACACTGATAGGTCCTCGCATACATACATCTTTGAGTTCAAACTAAGTTCATGTGTTCACAATTGCTAGCATATTCCTAGTGATATTTCCTTGGGCATCAAGGAAATGTTAAAGTGTTTGAGTTTCTAGTAGACAGAACAGTGAACTATAAAGCACAAAGCATCACAGAGCCATTCCACATTGCTGAGCTATGAAGGCTTTTGGACTACAAGAAATGGAAAAGAATAATTCAAAATTAAGTCAAATAACAACTATTTCCAGCAATCAGATGAATGTGGTACTACAAAAGACTGACCAATCTGTTTACCTTGATAAAGAGCAGTGGATTCAACTCCAAGAGTAACATGAACTCACCTCCAGGAAACGTGTCCTTGCTTCTTCCACACCATAGAGCTGCGCCTCGCATAAGAAACACCATATCGACTCTTCCGTATCATTCGGGTTAGCAGCAACATCCAGCCTGAACTGCTCCGCCCCATCCTCAAATCTAAACCATCATCGACAAGATCGTTCTTTTAACTCAACATCACTTCTGAATGAGTTTCCAAATACTGATCCTTTCATGTTTAGGTATCAGAGACATGCAGTTGAGGTGATACCTATCCAAATAGTACAGAGAGAGCCCCCTCTGCCAAAGGTCTGGAATGTGTTGCAAAGAAAATCTTAAATCAGGTGGCTTTCACAACAAGTATTTGCACAAAAAATAGAAAGTTCCAATTTTTTTCCATTACCTTATTCGAATTCTAATAAGATAGGCAGTAGAACAACCAAGTTTAATTTTTTCGTGGGAAATATCTCACTTGAGCCGTTGGATTGTAGTTCCAACTAATTATATGGAAACGTAAGTTAGAGAATTAGTGAACATACATGCCTTCTGGCGTGGATCCAACTCGATGGCCTTATCGAACTCCGCCACCGACCCTCCAACATCGCCCTTTCCATCGCCAAACGAATAAAATCCACATCACTGGGTAAACTCGCCAAGAACACCAACCAAAGAAACGAGAAGAAATGATAAATACCTGGCGAAAGAGGAGCATGCCACGCCGAACGGCAAGGGAGGCCTCGCGAGCAGCGCCGCCTCCACCGTCGCCGGCGATGGCATCCCAGATGGCCGAGGCCGAGGTCAGGAAGAGCCGCCGGGGCAGCGCGGTGGCGACGTGGCTACCGGCCATTGGCGGATAGCGATAAAGTGGTCGTGGTCTAGAAGTAGTTGCATGGCTGAAGGGAGCCGAGGCGGGAGAGAGGAGAGATGAGGTGAGAGACAAAACGTTGGACATCGGAAGGTAGCGGATGACTTTGATTAATGGACCGGGTTCGAAGTAGCGCTTAATATGATCCTAGCGGATTCGGAGGGACTCCACGACCCGATAACCAGAGTAGAGATCATGCATGCCAAAATGCCATTAGTAAATTTAGAATTCCTTTCAAGCAAATACAAGCTTTTCCGCAGAAAATAATTTCTCAATCTTCATCTAAAAATTATCCAAATTGTACATTTCCAAGATAGAAGTAGAAGCCTAGAAGCCTATAAGTTCCCAGGAACCAAGGAGAGGTCACCAGCATGCCATTTCCTGACCAATCATCAAAAATCAAGCTTGCCTTGCTATTACTGCACAGAAAATAAAGAAGAACACTACTACAAAATCCTCAACAGTCACCCGGCGGCACGGCACAGATCCAAACGCTACCAGACTAATTCTACCTGCATTCTTGATTCAGAGCGAAAGAAACTAGGAAACTCTCCATGAAAAATGATTCAAGAAAAAAGAGCTCCTTCATTCACATCTTGAAAGACAGATGTTGAAATTTACTTTCTGCATTTAAGCATCAACTGATGTAGAAGCTCAGTTGTCAAAATGACACTATATTGACCAACAGAACCAAGGAAATGTCAAACAAGTGGTGGCAGTAATTCCATTATCAATGATGGAATCCTATGGCCTATGGGGGATTTCTGCAAGTTTTCAAAGGTGTTCTCCACTCTCAGGCTAAAGATGCAGAGGGGTGATTAGTCATGAAGTTTTAAGCACTTCATAAATAGAGAATACACATCAGAGGATACGGCAAGCAAACAAGATTCCCGAGAACCACATGGCATGGACTTCCCAAATATGTCATTGTTGCACTTTCTCTGATCTGTGGACTTCAACATCGAATTGTAACCTAATCAACACATACATGAGAAGTAAAAATAAGCAACAGAAACTAATCAGCCACGCTAACTCTCAAGTGGGAGCCCAAGTTTTACTGCAGAGGATGGTTTAAACCAGAAGAATGCCAATCCAAGCTAGCTGATATGATTCTACTACTCTCTGGCATCGCTAATCATGCTTGCAGGTAAAATTGCGCTGTTTCGTCTCCCGCCTGAACAATTCAATGTTCAAAGGCCATTATTCCTCATGTTCCAGAGATGTCTTAGAATCTCGAACATAAATTCCTCCACCCTAGAATGTCAAAGAAAGCATCCCCTGGACGCAGACGAAAGACGCCAATTCCCTCCATTCTGATGTGTAGGAACTTCATTTATGCCGTATAAACTGAATTTTGTCAGTCAACTGGATACTTTCTTTCATCAGGTAACCACACGTAAACCTTACTCATGACTTTCCTTGCCAAAGGATTTCCCTATAACTTCAGTTTGAAACACGTGAAAGAGGTGCTAGTATTACATCACTGCCCAAAACATCTAAGTGCCTCTAATCTAACTAGGGTCAATCACTGCTCCAACATATATTTCTCAATCCATTCTACAAATACCATCTTCACAATAGAACTTCAAGTGCCCACTGATTTCACAAATGAACTACAATTATTCTATTTGCCACAAATTTTCCTTGGCTTCTTCACCTAGTTGCATTCATCCATTCTCTACAATTTAGTCAAATAGATTCTGCATAATAAACATTCAGGTGTCAACTGCCAGCCAAAAAGAAGGGTTACACAACATATTAAATGAGGAAGCAGGGTGCAAATTGAGGTCCTTCAATTTGCATACCATCTCATACCATCTCCGCCGAACCATTCACCACTCAAGCAGTATTCTAGAATTTAGATGTTGAAGAACAATGTCTGATCAAAACTAAAATTTTCTATGAAAATTCCCACAGAACAGATTAAGATCACGGAGCATTATCAGCATCGCTAAACAATGGAAAAGCCTATCTGCAATGATTGAAGGAAAGCCGACCACCAGTAGATCAAATTGGTAGCTTTCGATGCTTAACTTGCACCAAAAGCTTTCATTGGATGTATATATCAGCAAGATGAAGAACATATTCCTTGGTTATTTGAAGAAATAAGAATCAGCATAATAATTTCTCTAATTCAGAACAATGACGAACAATTAAACTATGTACAGATATTTACATCACAGAGTAAAGGGGATCAAGTTTGCCAGACCATCAACACATCGTCGGCACCAATCGGATGGGAACCAACTTCCCCTTTCCGTCAGCAATCTCCCCGCCTTCCTCAATGAGAAGTGGACGCAATTCGACAGAGCCAACCAGCACACCACCTCGTAGACGAAATAAAGCGCCGGATCAATGGATGAACCCAATCGGGGGCTATAGGAGTCCTCCCAATCCGATCCCCACCAACCGCCACCCTCACCACACCCCCAACCCCGACCACCACCGCCTCCGCTCCCGCCGCCGCCAAAGGGGCCATCGTCACCCGATAAGCCGTCCTCGCCATCGTCATCGGTGAGGGACCGCCGCCTCGTGCGTCGCATGTGCCGCACTAGCGCCCTGGGGGCCCGCGCCGAGCGGATGGAAGCCGGTGGTGCGGCGACGGCAGCGAGGACGGCAAAGGCGGCGGCGGCTCGTGTGTGGCGATGTAGCACGGATCGCGCCGGTGCCACCGCCGTGGCAGCCGCGGCGTCGGTGGAGATCGCCGATGAGAGCTCCATGGTTGGTATTCGAGGGTTTCGTCGGAGGTATTCTTCGTTTGTTAACGTGTATTTTCTCCGTCTCTCTGGAAACTTGGGAGGAAGGAAAGGTGGACACGAGATCTATATTTTAGTGGGTTAGTTGTCTTACTTGGTAAGAAGGCGTCGTTTGTTATAGTTACGTGCGTTGTGGTTTTGTCATGACTGGTGAGACGAGCCATCTGTTTTTTACGACCGGTGATATGAGTGCATTGCGCTGATAATTAAAAACTAATTGACATATAATATTAATATTTATGATAAAAGCTACGTTCATAAATTTTGTTGTTTGGATATGTATTTAATTTTAATTATGATTACTGAAAATAATATTTTTTTATTCAAAAATCAGTTAAAATTTTATTTTTATATCAATCATATAAGGAGCAGTTTCAATTAACTTGCATTAATTCATATCCCCTAAGTTTCTTTATATATATTCCCTAAATTTTTTGTTTTATATAAAGATGCATTAATTCATATCAACCTAAGTTCTATTAATATTATCTTATGCTAATGCTAATGGCTATGTTTTATGGTGGCAGTGAACAAAAAGCTATGACTAACCTTCGAACCCTGGACCACCTACGGGTCAACCCAGCCATCTAACCAAACAAACTACTGAGAGTTTGTTAAAATTTTATATTAGCAATAACTAAAAACTGTGACAGGGGTACATGTGAGTACTGGTCAACCTTATAAGGAGCAAAAGCGGTTACAATCGTTTACCTTCTATTAGTTTATTTACATGTATATTTTCCTAAGTTAACTTTGTATATTTTTCTAAGTTAACTTTGTATATTTTTATCATCTTCTCTAGGTTAGTTTTAAATATACATCCTTATAATCATAAGCCAGGAGATTAGTTTTAAATATACATACTTATCTACCTTATAAGATCAAAGGATAGTTACTTTTATGACTCATCTAATGAGTCATAAACTTATACACACATGACATACACGTGATATAAAATTATAATTAAATAAACAAAAAAAGGACAGTGGCTGATGTGGCGTAAGTTATAATAGAGATAGTGGGGGCGGGCAGTTAGCCATGCCATGTGGCACGGGGCCACCACCTAGTCTATCTTATAAGGAGCATAAACGGTTATGCATAATAACCACCCTTTTGATTAAATTTATACAATTATATTTATTCTATAGTTATAGTATACTAATCTAATACAATCAACTTTATATAGTATCCATACTAATTTATTTATTAAATTTGATTTTTATAACTGAATCACCCATTAACCTGAAGGTTACCCTGCCAGGTGGCAGGGGGCCCACCTAATTTTTTTATGTCACATTTAAGATATAATTAAATAAAAAACATTTATAAAATGCTTCTCCTCTGATACGGTCCAAAAAAAAAATATGCCACCAAAACAGCTTCAAAGGTTTCACTTTTAAATTGTTAACTCTTGATTACAACGCGCGATTTGATATGGATGCAAAAGGAGGATGTGTAAAGATTGCAACGAATAATAGTTATCCTTGTATGTAATTGTTACCGTAAATGGACAACATGGAGTAGAAAAAATGTCTCTTTTATCCTTCCAATTAGGCAATTATAGTCTGTTATTAGACCGACCCATTGTAAAGCCTTCAAAAATTTTCTTCTTCTTTTTCCAAAAACACTCAAATTAAATAAAATTAGTTTTAATTATTCTCATTCCAAATATGTTATAATTATTATAGATTTTAAATTTTAGATTATTTGAGATTAAGGAATTTTAGATTAGAAAAATCAAGGGGGTGTTTGGTTGTTTGCATAAGCTAATGCAGTGCATTGCTCAATGCAGTGCATTGCATCTGCTAATGCAATGCTGCATTAGTAAATTTTGATTGTTTTTGCTAATGCAGCATTTGAGACCCTTTTTGCATTAACTGATGCATGCATCAGTTAATGCAGTGGTCAACCAAACAGTCTTTTGTATTAGACTATGCATGCATCAGTTAATGCAGTGCCCAACCAAACACTGGTATAGACCAAAATACTGCATTAGCTCATGCATGCATTAGCTAATACAAGCAACCAAACACCCCCCAAGATAATGAGCAGAGATAAATCAAAATATTTTTTTAATAAAAAATAAAAATATGAATACAAATAAAAAATGAAGTTAAATAAGGATAGGATAAAAACCATCTCAATTTTATAGAATGATCCGATTAACTCATATTATCTCTATTTTACTATCTCTTTTATGTTTAAGGATAAAACGGGCTGCATACATGTTAATCCTAATCTTGATAATGGTGACAATTTTCCAATAAAATTATATTCTTTCCAAAGGCCGAGGCCCGAGGCCCATAATAAACAAAATTTTATTTCCTTTACGCCGAATATACACTGGAGGGCTAGACCGGACTTTAGATATTGGAACTGGCTTGATTAGATACTAGACAGATACAGCGGGATAGCCTGGTCTTGGGTGTTGTTCAAGTTACGTTGTTAAATGTTAACCCGGGCCGCGCATTAGCCCCCGTTTAGAAAAAATAAGGTTTAAAGGAAATATAGTCAGATGGGATTAAAAAAAATGAAGTTAAGAAATAAAAATAAGAAAAATAGAATGATGATGATAGGTGAAATAAAAATAACATATAATCATTATTTTTAATATTTAAATAAAAAATAAAAATAAACGAAATAAAATGGGATTATCCTCATATCCCTCAACCAAACAGAAACTAGTAGTCAACACTACGAAGATTCCAGAATGCCCTTCCATTTAAAAAAAACACTCAAAATTCATGCCTATGATTATAGTATATTTTATTTATTTTTGCTGTTTTTATTCATCCACAATATCATGGATAGATGTCGTCCATAGAAAAGGAGCAACTCCAACAGCAGTGGCGTTGACAATCGTTTCCTGGACTTGGTACTCCCCCGCTAGCTCCTCACCTGCTCCCATGTCAGAAGCCGAAGAGATCCAGAGGATCCAAAAAAAAACGCAATCTATGGCCAAAAAAGGCCAACCAAAAGCAAAGCAAGACAAGCTTAATCTAGGTTTCTTACCAAGAAGAGGACGATGCAAACCTCTCCGGTGGAGAGCACTGGGGTCACCGCCACCAAATAGGTAAACGAAACGATGGGAAATCCTCGGTGAAATCCACGGTCTACCAATCAGAAAGGGCACAGGAGGTGTGCTCAGATCGTACGAGACCTGACACCACCCTGCCTACCGGGAAGAGGACGGTAGACCGAGGGCTTTCACCGAGGGCCGCCCACCGCCCGATTCCACGGCCAGATCATCTCCACCGCTCGACCATTGAAAGGCACGGTGGGTAGAGACCGGTGTAAATTAGAGATCGTCGACGCTGCCTTTATATAGCGGGCGAAGGCGGCTTCAGATGAGAGCCCTTGACGGCTTCCAATCGTAGCCGTCGGCTTTGATATCCAACGCTCGGTGGGTTTTAAGAACGGAAATTAGGGCAACGCCCTTTGCCTAACGGGTGTTTCTGCGGATCGGGTTGATTACGTCTATCGGGCTGACCCGTTTAAGAAATCTCAAGCCCTAGACGAAGGATACAAAACCTCTGGCTCTCCTCTGCCGCCGCCCTCACCCCATCGATCTCCATTTTAGCCGAGGAGGGGAGGGGGAGAGAGGAAGCAGCAGCCATGGT
Source organism: Narthecium ossifragum (assembly GCA_963920575.1). Lineage (NCBI taxonomy): Eukaryota > Viridiplantae > Streptophyta > Magnoliopsida > Dioscoreales > Nartheciaceae > Narthecium > Narthecium ossifragum. Next base: position 1,595,181 of record OY986965.1, read on the forward strand.
GTCGCTAACGCTCCAGAAGCGGCTGGCCGCTAGTGTGCTCAAGTGCGGGAAGGGCAAGGTCTGGCTCGACCCCAACGAGGTCAATGAGATCTCCATGGCGAACTCTCGTAATTCCCGATCTCCAACTCCTCCTCTTGCCCTACAGATAGATGTCCTCCTTCGATTCATCCTTTGTACTTTCTCTAGGGTTTCCTTTGGTATATATATGTTGTCCATGCTTAAGAGATGCTGCTTAGGGCACTTGAACAATGGATTTAAACCAGCCGGTAGAAGTTTGTGAATATGGTTTTCTATATTAGAAGGAAGCTTGGATTGGCTTTATTATTAGGTCGATTCGTAGAGCTGCTACTTCTTTGATTCCGCAAAGGGTTATTGTGTGATGTGGTCTTTGCTACTTTGTTCTTGTAATGAGAACGCCGGTTTCCCATGCCTCCTGTTCTGCTTTATAATTAATGTGTGTTCTTAGTTGATCAAAGTCTGAGTTTTTGTGTGCACTTGCATCGTAGCATCTTATCTCTCCATGGTTTTCATTGAAATGTTTCAGTGAATGATCGTTACCATCGTCATTGCATTATTGTTACAGCGTTCCGTTTATGGTGTGGTGTTTGCTTTTGTGATACAGTTACAAGACAGGAAGAATCCAAGAAAATATGACTGCTTTTGGGACTGGCGGTTAGTCTGATGTCAGTGCTTGATGTGGTCACGAATAAGTTAACCATTAGAAGGCCTTGTGCAGTGGATTTTAGCTGTTAGCTCCACGTCTCTACTGTATTAGGGAGTATGTAGGAATGGGAAGATATTAACTTAGTTGCAATAGTAGGCCTTACAGATGGCCAGAAACAAGAGGGGAAAATAGGCAAGGATCTGTTTTGCTTGAAAATCTGAAAGTCTAACCACGTCAAAACTGCGAGATGTCCTCAAAGTTTGCTAAGGTAGATGTGCCCAATTTTCTTTCTTGGCAGTTTCAATGTCTATCCTTTGGTTTCATGGTCGGTATCTGGTTAGTCATGGTTTGGTTGTCTATCTCTAACGGGGATAGCGTATTCCAATCTCACACTGGTCATTAAGTGTCATATTATTGTAAAACCAAAATGTTGAATCTGTTAATTTACTGGAGCGATTCATGACATTTTGTATTATTATATTCTAATGCAGGCCAAAATGTAAGGAAGCTGGTGAAGGATGGGTTTATCATCAGGAAACCCATGAAGATTCACTCGAGATCTCGCGCTCGGCGAGCTATGGAGGCCAAGAGAAAAGGACGTCATTCTGGATACGGTACATTTTCCAGCCGAAAGTATAGAAGTTTGCTCTCTGAGTTGACCCTGATTTTTGTTTTACTAATGTGCCCTGAATGCTGCAGGAAAACGTAAGGGTACCAGAGAAGCTAGGCTGCCCACTAAGATTCTGTGGATGAGGAGGATGAGGGTTTTAAGGCGGTTGCTCCGTAAGTACAGGGAGTCAAAGAAGATTGATAAGCACATGTATCATGACATGTATATGAAAGTGAAGGGTAATGTTTTCAAGAACAAGAGGGTGCTGATGGAGAGCATTCACAAGTCTAAAGCTGAGAAGGCGAGAGAGAAGACTTTATCTGATCAGTTCGAGGCAAAGCGCGCGAAGAGCAAGGCGAGCAGAGAGAGGAAGATTGCCAGGAGAGAGGAACGCTTAACACAGGTGAGTTGAAATTATTCATTAATATTGCCTTTAAAATGTGTTGTTACATTGTTTACCTTCTGATTATGTTGGTAATAAATTTCTTTCTTATGCCAAGCATACCCAGTTTTGGCATATGAATATCCTAATTCTTGTCATATGCAAGCTTTTGCTTTCACAAAGGTTGATCAGTACTTCTTAAGACCTTATTTTTGTGTCTTTGGCTTGTTTATCTCACAAATGAATTCTACTAGGCTTACAGCAAAAGATTGGGGGTTTTTGAAATGCAGGATATATGGTAGCCACTAATGCATCATTTGAGGCTGAAAATAAATTTTACTGGAAAGTGATCAGAATATCTGGAAAGATCAAACTTATGATACGGCTGCAAATTTGCTATTACAAGCTTATCACCTTTATGCTTCTTATTTCATCTTTCAATCTAATAATTGCTGCATCTTTCGATACTGCAAATTTTCCCTACTTCAAGTTTCCAATCACATTTTTATGTCATTCTTTTATCCCTCTCCTTTTCCATGTTCCTGAGAAACCATGTAGTCTGGGGTCGTCCTTGTAGGAGCATTCTTTGATCTATGTTGCACACGCCTAAACTGTTTCAGATCTAACATTTTTTGGTGGTATGTCTACACCTAGTCTCACCTTTTTAGAAGTACCAGAAACTCATCTTGAAAAATGGTCTGACCACAAAGTAATATTGGAACTTTATGCTTTTAGATGTTCATGGATTTCATTTTAGGTCTAGTCTCATGCAGTTATAGCTGTTCCTGATGTTACCTGGAGTTGATGAAATGCTTCTCATAAATTGATCAATCTGCCATATTCGATTGCTGTTTTTTGTCGAAAACAGTGAAACTCCTGTCCTAACATGGTAATAATATCTTGAAACAGGGCCCAGCAGAGAAAGCACCTGCGGCACCTCCAGCTGCTCCACCTGTAGAGTAAGAATCTTTATCTGTTTATATTCTTCTTCTTTTTTTCCCGTCACTGCTTGTTTTTCCTATGTTGCTTTGATCTTTCTGGACTATCACCTGAATAACTGTTGATAATGTTTGTCCTTTTCAGGGCACCCAAGAAATCCAAGAAGTGAGGGAAATCAATCGTGGCAAAAAATTTTGGTGCTATTTACGAGTTTTAGGCTGCTGAGAGCTCTTTTAAACTCTGATACTATGATCCATTTGTTTTTGGTCTTGTTGGCTCTTTTCATGACATTCTGCCATCTACATAGACTTTTTTGTAGTTCCTCTTATGAATTGATGATTGTTAGCCGAGCTGCCCGTTATTCTTACTGCTTGATGATCTTTGTGAATCCATCAATCCGTGAAAGGTGGCGTGATCCTCATGTGTGTTTGGTAACAGTGGGCAATGTCAATGTACGCTTCTTTTCGTTTCTGTTGAATTCATCACAGCCGCGCTGTGAAGTTAAAAGCATCTTTATGAGATTTTTTGTTTGATTAGATGAGCCCTAAGGTTGGTTAGAAATCATCTCTATGAGATGCATCCAGGTACAAAAAAGAGCTTATTTGGATTGTGATGTGTGCTGATGATTTTTGTTTTTCGTCTAAAGTAATGTTTCTCGAGAGTTCTGAATCTTTTAATCAAGAAAAAGTATGCGTCATCCTCCTAAACTTGCGGCCTAGGTGCCAATTAATCTTCACCAGTAGCAGCTAAACTTTGCAAAACGTTAAAAATAGATTTGATCATAACTACCTAATCTGAACTGATCGGTTGAATGACGTATGATCCAGGCTTTTAAATAAATTAGGACTCCATCCCACATGACCATCTGCAAATCTATCAGGATTTTTTAAAAATAAGAATAAAAATTTGTGTACAAGTACATGTGGTTATACAAGTACCGATTCTTTCATCTTTTCTATTGATACTTGTCTACCGATAGGTGACATACTTGACTACTAATTAAATATATCGGTATCTCACTACCGATATCTTCATTTATTCTATCTGTAGTGAGCTACCTACCGATAGGATAGATGAAAGAGTCGGTACTTTGACTACCGAATGTGGCAGCATGTGCACAAATCAACAATAGTGAAGTCTATTACCCTGGCTTAAGGGGACAAATGTTATACATATGATTTCTGGTTTTGTTCGATCTCAACTATTGAATCTCAACCATCAGATCGTGAACCGACGGTTGAGATAAATTCTATCTCTTATTATTTATTTATTTATTTTTACTTTCTAAATCACTTAATGATGAGCTACTAAACATTTTGTCATTTTATCAGAGCACTTCCAACGGTAATATCTATCACGTAACGGTAAGAAATTACTCGTAATACAGCATTGTTCGAGGACTTACTTGCAAAATATTGCCACACCCACCCCCCCCCCCCCCCCCCCCCCGACCCCAGGTCCCTCCAAGGCTCCAACTTTGCGACCCCTTCGTTCGAGGACTCCACCACTGCGTTGTCTCCAGTCTCGAGGGAATCCGAGCTTCATCAACAGCTCCATGTATAAATAGGTTTGGATTTACCCACTTCTTTAGTTTTCTCAACCTTTCTTCTTCTAAATTCTCACTCTAGAGATCTTTCTCTTCGCCTCTTCCGTAGATCTCAGCTCGCCCATGAGATCCTCCGGTCTCCAATGGCGAACTATCTAGCCCAGTTCCAGACCATCAAGAACGCGTGCGATCGCCTCGTCATCGCTGGTAAAACCCTAGCCTTTCCTGTCCCTAGCCCCATTTCGCTACTGGTGATCCTGTGCAGTCCCTTGATACAATTCGCACCTGGATCCGTTGTCTGGTCGATTCTGTGAATGATTCTTGAATTCTTGCTTTCATGGCTGGCTTTTATTTTAGAAGGTCATGTGAGGATCTGGTCGATTCTGGGAGCGATTCTTGAATTCTTGCTTTCATTGCTGGCATTTATTTATAGAGTTATGTGAGAATTTGATTTCGGTGCGGGAAAGTTCGTGACTGATTTCAGTATAGACAATGGTAACCACGATAAAATACCGCGACAGGATTGGCTTGCAACTGTTGAAAACCCATCGACTAGCTTTGTAAGAAGTTCCTACTTCTTTGAAGATAAGGTTGCAATGGGTTCATTGACAAGTGAAAAAGGGATTCACTGAGCTTGGCACACCAAGGGAAATGGGAAAACATGGATACAATCATAAGTAGATGTATTGGCTTCACTCTAGGTTGCTAAACTGAGGGCTGGAACAGCTATCAAGCAGGTGATGATAAATGACTAGAAGGGAAGATGACTTATCCATGAGAAATCCAGACTGTCACCTTGAGTAAAATTGGACAGAGCTTTTAAGTTGAATATAAAGTTAGAGAAGAGGCTAAATATAATGATTTTGGTGTTTGTTCTTGCTTTTGGATGGTGAGCGTGTATTCATGTAGTAGCAAAAAGAGGATGTAGAGCTCTTCTGCACTCATTCAGGAAATTGCTGTGATAGCACATATTGAATAGTGGTTGTGGCCCTATAGATATTAAGACTGTAGCGTTGGACTTCTACATACTTCTGTTCTATGTAGTTTGATGTGTATGTACAGTTATTGGTTGGCATATTCTTTGGCAGTTTTTGTTTTCATCTGTGTAAACCACAGTATTATAAGCTTTTTGTATGGTACTTATGGATTGCAACGAGAACTCCTGATGGCATGAGCCACGTAATTGACAAACATTAAATGCTAAGACAGAATTGATCCTTATGACATAATAGTAGCATTCATTGGTTACATGTGCACCTGGTATTATAGACATTAGAAAGCTGATCAACTGCATCGATGCATAATTTGAATAGGTCTATGGGATTCTGTCATGTCAATGGGTAATAGGGAAATTGTGAGCATGTTAGGTTTCATTCCGCTCTTCACAAATTATTCTTCACTCCTGCTAAAATTTTCTGTCTTCTATCTGTCCTGTTTTTTGCCCTTGAACGTTTTCCAGTTGAAGATGTAAGTGATTTGTGGCCAAGTGTGAAAGATGGATTTGAGCAAAGATTGCCCTTTAAAAAGGCTTGTCTTAGTAACAAAACCCGCAACCCAGTGTTTGTGGAGGAGCTGCCAGCTGAGTTTATTTTAACTACTGACCCAAGGCTGCGTAGTCGTTTCCCCCAGGAGCAGGCCTTGTTTTGGTTCAGGGAACCTTATGCAACTGCTGTTCTTGTTACTTGTGAGGTATGCTTTCTTATCTTTGCTATGTTATATTTCTCTTCATTTATCATTGCACCACAAGATGGGAAGTAATATATGTTGATGTCCACAAGGTATATTTGTTTCTTAATATATGAGCAGGATCTTGATGAGTTCAAGACAATTTTGAAGCCCCGGCTGAAATTAATTGTTCAGAATGATGAGAAGGAATGGTTCATTGTGTTTGTATCAAGAGCTCATCCCAACAATGATCAAGCTGCTAAAATGGCGAAGAAGATATATGCAAAAGTTGAAGTTGATTTCAGCTCCAAAAAAAGAGAGAGGTATGTTAGCACCAACCATTGATCTTATGCTTACGAAATAAGTAACATAATCAGCTGTTTCAAGGTAGCTATACAAACAAATGATTTGTATATGTAAAATCTTGTCGCTAATGAAAGAGTAGCTTAACCAAGTTGTTGCTAACAGTGTTTCCAAAATTTGGCCACTTTTGGCAAGGCTAGGGTTGCTTCACAAATAGTGCATACATTTCAAGAAAAGAGGTCAATTGAATATGAGGTCGTTTTTTAGTTGTAGTTTATGATTCGGCAAATCATAAACAGCTGACTCTGTTTTCTCTTCTTATTTAGAAATTCGTGAAACCGATATGTTTCTCCTTTATGAGTTTTAGTTTTTGTTCAGATGCTGCAAATTAGATCTACATGGTGCTGAGGCAAATTTTTGGGAAGATTTGGATTCCAAAATTGTAGAATCAATTAGGAATACCTTGGACAAGCGTGTTCAGTTTTATGAAGATGAAATACGGAGACTTAGTGAACAACGTTTCATGCCAGTGTGGAGCTTCTGCAACTTCTTTATCTTAAAGGTAAAAATGGTGGTGCCAGTTTTTTTGGTCTGTTTTATGCGAAAGAATATCTTTTCTTAGACACCCATTGCATCTGTCTATTTTTCTTGCAGGAAAGCCTGGCTTTCATGTTTGAGATGGCACATCTGCACGAAGATTCATTACGTGAATATGATGAACTGGAACTTTGCTATTTAGAAACAGGTTGAAAAACATCCTTTCTCTTGTTTAGAAAAGCAGCCTAATCTCTTCATCTTGGGTGTATAATTCTTCATCTGATATTTGATGCAAAGCTGTAACGTCAGCTTGAAGTAGACAATTAACCTTATTCCTTCTAGAGAAATTTTGGAAGTGAAAGTACCTATTGGTGCTCGAAAAAGCGTTTAGTGAAAGTATGCACTTTATCATGTTTAGGGAGATATACTTTTGGAGCCAGTAGTTTTGTTGTCTTGCAGCGGAAAGTTGCTGCTATTCTGGAGCTGCTTAACTGTTCATGTTTTCAGGATTTTAAGCTGCCACTTTTATCAAGGAAATCCATTGGTAGCATTTGTTAAACCACATAATTCTTATATCTGCAAACTTACAACTGTTATAAATGCAGTGAAAAATCTTGCTGCAAAACAGAGGGATTTTGGAGGACTTGATCCTGGTGATGATCAGGCTGCTCTTTTGAACCCTGGATTTAAACCATTAACTCAGATTATCCAAGACGATTCCTTCAGGGAGTTTGAATTCAGACAATATCTCTTTGCGTGCCAGTCAAAGGTCTGCCGATTGACCATTATGACGTCCTTGTTCTTCCTGTTTGCCTTGTTAATGCATTTCATTGCTTTTCAATTCTAGTGACTAGTACTTTCTTTTTTACTTTCTAGTTTTTAAAATCTTAGGAGGTTTTATTCTACTTTGTAAGCACTCTTGCTGGTTACTATTATCTATTGAGTCTCAACTCTAATTCGTGTTTTTTCAGCTTAATGCTACACTGGTTTTAATATGCAAATATTTCATGCACGTTGATGTATGCAGCTTTTCGTTTAAATATGTAGATACTATGCTTAATATTACAGATAATAGACGGTTGTACATTTCAAACTGAGAAGTCAAAAGTTTTGATTTTATATTCAGTCTGCTGCATTTTGCTGACTCTTTTTTTGGGTATGACTCTCTTGGTTTGGTGGCATCAATGAGTTGTTGGCTTCACATAAAGTTTCCTGTTTGCCCAGAAATGAAATCCTGCATCTTTTCTGGGGAATTTATTTCTATATTGACATGACATTATTGCTAAGCCCATCTTAATTCTGCAGTTGTTATTTAAACTTTCTCGGCCGGTTGAGGTTGCTTCTAGAGGCTATTCATTCATCATCAGCTTCTCGAAGACAATTTCCTTGCACGAAGTACGTGGTATAGCTGTAGCCTCACAGTCATGCTCGTGCAATAATTCAAAAATTAGTTGTGCTCTATTCGACAAGGTTCAATGTGATTTACATTTTCTCAAACCTTCCATTTCAGAATTCACTACCATTTTGCTTGCGCGAAGTGTGGGTAATGAACGCGTGCTTGGCTTTGATTAATTCAACATCTTCCCATAGTGATGGAGGACATGCAGCACCTGACAATGAAAAGGAGTTCTATCGTCTTCAAGGCGACCTTTATCTTCTTAGCCGTGTCAAGGTATACCAATTTGCTAGATTAAGCAGCTAGGCCTTATTAGTTCATATTTATTCCGTACCAGGATGCTGCTTTTTGGATTTTCTGCATTCAAGGTTGTTGTTTGAAGAAATTTCCTATATTGGCAGTTTATGCGGCTTGCTTATTTGATTGGGTACGGAACAGAAATAGAAAGAAGTCCTGCCAACAGGTATGAATTCGTTTCTTGCTGATTGGACATATAAAATATAGCTGCTCTGTACTTTGGGAAGGGTATTTGTTAGCTGATATTTGCTCTTTCAGTTACATAAGCCAGCTTTGTCCATATAGTAAACTTTGATCTTCTTTTACTAGTGCTTCTCTAAGCATGCTACCCTGGCCCAAGCCAGCAGTTTGGCCTGTAGTCCCTCCTGATGCTTCATCTGAAGCGCTTGCAAAGGAGAAGGCAAGTTTTTCTTTGTTGTATGTTAAGACATAGTGATGGCTTTTTCTATGTTGATCTGATCTAAATGCTTACCAATGCTCAGACTCATCCCAATGTTTCTTGAAAAAAAGCAGGACTTTTCTCGCCGAGCTTTATCTTTTCAAATGATTTTGAGATCATTTCTTAATGTAAGATATAGAAAGATGATCACCGAAGTAGTTCAGATCAAGGATTTTCTTACCGCTGATACGCACCGTTCCGATCTCCACCGGCACCGGTATGTACCGCCGGTACAGCCTGTACCGGCCCGGTACGCCGGTGTTCCTGAGAAAGGGGAGGAAAAGAGGGAGGAGGAGAAGAGAAGAGGAGAAGAGGAGGGGAGGAAAGAGGGGGAGGAGGAGATCGATCGTCGTCGTCGTCGCCGGTGAGAGAAGAGGAGAGGAGGTCCTGCTTCGTCGTCGTCGTCGCCGGTGAGAGAAGAGGATTGCCGGCGAGAGGAGAAAGGGCGGCGATCATCTACACTTAGGGTTAGGTTAGATTGGTTTTTTATAACTTAACTTAAGTTAACGGGTTTCGGGTAGCGGGTTTCGGGTAGCGGGTTTTAACTTTTCTGTATATAATGGGTTAGGTACTTAGGTTAGAAACTAACCTAACACTCCTTCCCTTCTCTCCCCGATGGCGGCGGCGGCTCTCCATTCCTCCTCGACGGCGACGGCGACGGCGACGGCTCCCCTCTTCTCCTCCTTTCCTCCCCTCCCCTCTCTCTTCTTCCCCTTTTTCCTTCTTCCCTGCAGCAGTCGGCCCTTCTTTTTGCATTTTTTCCCAGTACATACCGGCCGAAACCGGTATGAACTGTGGCGTACCGGCCGAAACGCTGCTGTTCCGGCCAGTACACCCCCGGTTCACCCCAAGTCCGGCACCGGGGGAAAAACCGTCCCGATTATCCATCGGGACGGTAAATATCGGCCGGTACGCGAGATACCGGCCGGTACGGCAATCCATGGTTCAGATCAAGGATTACTGTGTCGGTCCCGGATCAGCTCGGCTGACACGGAGTCTCAATGGTCCAATATGGGCATTCCACTCTCTGAAACACATTAATTAGTGTATTGGCCCTTTGGGTGGATTAAGAGTTGTTTGGGCCATCAAAATTAAAAATGATTTGTTTGAATAATCAAACATGATAAAATGCTAATAAATAATAGTAATATCTTAAAATTCTATGTTTGACCATTTAAATTTGTGTCGGACAGTGCCGACCCATGCTGGTCCGTGCCGACTGGCACATACTGGTGCTGGTCGGTGCCAAAGCACAAATCCATTTGCTAGTGCTGACCAGATTGTTGGTGTTGATTGCCTACTGATATGATATTTGTCAGCCCATGTGCTGGTCAACCAGCACCGTAAACCTTGGTTCGGATCATACTTCGCAGTCTGTGCTAAACCCAACTACTCAGCATATGTTGAATGCTCAAGACGCAGAAGGAAAAAAAAAATGTATTCCTAGTCTGTGTGATGCTCATGCCTTGATAATTTAGTCAAAATTGACATCTGTTGCAACTTGGAATTACAATTCTCTAAAGAGGTTTGACATTATTTACTGCAGCTAAAATCTCCTGGTTCACAATTTTCTCTTTGCCATTTCTCTCTGAGGTCACTGAGGCATGTTAAGTCTGACGGGTCAAGATTATTTGTGAACCTGAACTAGTACAGGAAGCGCCTGCAATAACTGTCAATATTTCCTCCAACTTGCATCTTGGCAATAACTGTTAGATTCTTGAAGGACTTCACTAAGTTATTGTTGTTATGGTTTCAATTTTATAGGTTTACAATACAGCTTTGTACTTGGTAAAGAGTCTTGTCTCTTTGATGCAATGTTGTTCCTCTTATATTATCATATTTACCATACATCAGGGTTTTGTTGACAGTATTAAGATAATTACTGTTTCTTGAAGAAATTTTTACTCATGCTTACAGATGATTCTTCAAGCAAATCCAAGACAAAAGCACTTCAATATACAAAGAAAGTCTTTGCCACTTGAACCTTCGTTACTTTTACGAGAGGCCAATCGCCGAAGGGCTTCTCTTTCAGTAGGAAACGTTACTGAATTACCTGGCAGCCGCCACAGTCCCGATAGGTAAGGAATATGAAGATACTAGTGTGGTATAGTTGTAAATGATTTCTTTTATTTGCTAACTTCATTAGATTTGGTTGGGGGGCAGCTCAGGTATAGATGGAGTTTCAGGGTTGTCCCCTTTGAGTAAATCTCATTCGAGCATTATGGCTCGAAACTACTCTGGACCAGTAAATTTTGAGAGCTCATTGTCAGTAGATCGCCCTATGAGACTATCAGAGATCCATGTTGCAGCAGAGCATGCGCTGAAGCGTATGATTTCTGATCCTGGTTTATTGAAGTCACTATCATCTTTGCCGGACTTTGAGGTATCTATGCATTTTCTTATGTTCAGGATACATTTCATGCATATGGGCTGTTCAGTGCTATATGTGATGTGTAAAAGATCTAGCAGCTGTTTCAATCAACTGAACTTTCATCTCTCAAATGACAACTTCTGCTTATCATTTCACAGTTGGCTCTTATAACAGGATGAGTCCTAGTGAGGTTATCACTAAATGCAGTATGGACAATCTTTCTATTGAGTTCAAACTTTTATCTCCTACTTTCATACGATATAATGGAAAGTCAGGATGTTTTTTTTCCCCTATATTGTGGTCTTGTAGGATCTCAAATATTTTTAATGTACACAAATTATGACATGATCTGCATGTGAGATTTAGGTTCAAGGTACACTGATGATTTCTGAGTTGTTCCTTGTGGATTGTACGTTTTTCAATTTTGTGCATGAAAGATGATTATTTTGATCAAGGTGAAGAGGAAAGCAGAACTGGCCACAAAGGATGAAAGAGAAACCTTCTTACTACAGTTGAACTTAGGAATTTTTTCTATGCATTTTGTGACTTAAAAATGCCGATTCTTGCAGACTGCACATCTTTAATGAGAGTAGATATTGGTGAACGTAATGTTGAATTTTGAATTGACTGACATGATATATCTTGGTTCCCTTCGGCAGCAAAAGTACATGGAGTTGACAAAAGGTGCTGCTGATAATTACCACTGTTCCTGGTGGAAGAGGCATGGAGTTATCCTGGATGGGGAGATTGCAGCTCTGTACTTCAAGCGTGGAAATTTTGATTTGGCTGCGAAGTCATATGAAAAGGTCTGTGCCCTCTATGCTGGAGAAGGATGGCAGAACCTGTTGGCAGAAGTTCTTCCAGACTTGGCAGAATGTCAGAAGATCCTTCAAGATCAAGCTAGCTACCTTTCATCCTGTGTGAGGTTACTGTCTCTGGATTCTAATTTATTTTTGAGTAAAGAACGGCAAGCTTTCCAGGCGGAGGTTCTTCGGCTTGCTCATAGTGACATGAAACATCCAGTGCACCTTGATGTTTCTTCACTTATAACATTTTCTGGAAATCTTGGCCCACCTCTTGAATTATGTGATGGCGACCCTGGCATGCTGTCAGTAACAGTCTGGAGTGGCTTCCCTGATGATATCACTCTTGAATCTCTTAGCTTGACATTGATCGCTACATCTAGTGCCGATGAAGGTATCAAGGTATGGATAAGGTTGCTGATAGTATTATTTGAAATTATTGTCACATGTAAAAGCTTGAATGGTTTGGAGACGACTATTATTAAATTTAATGAAACTTATGAAGGTAAGCTTCTCTAATAGAGTAAATGAGGCAATCAAACCTTGTCCAACTACCACATGAAGGTTGGCTATTATTATTAAAGCCTCTTCTTGGTAAAGTCATTACTTTAAGTCTGCGTTACTGGGATTTCTGCCTAGTCATTAAAAGGCACATGCCTGAATTCTTGGACGCTTGCTTGCCCATCCTCCCGCCGCCAGCCAAGGGTTACTGTGCTTGTAATTTTCTAGCAAGATACCAATGCTCAGCATAGGGTCTGTGCTGAGTATGTTTCTGTCCTCTTCAGGCTCCATGCCGGCCAACGACTGGCATGACAAGTGCCACTAGCACAGTAATCCTTGTTGCCAGCTGCCTGACATCTGTTGAGATGATGGCCGGGTTCAGGGCACCTAATCTCAAGAACTAAAGCAAAAGAAGCACGGGGTTTTCAAGACTTGGATTCTGTTTTACTATTTACTATGTTTATGGCCCCTCAACTAAAGTTGGTTTTCCTTAAGTTTCTAGGTTTTGTAGAAATCAGTTGACGAGCATCTTAATTCATTTGTCTTGCAGGCACTAAAGTGCTCAGACGCTCCCATACTAAAACCTGGAAGGAATACCATTACACTTGCCATACCCCCACAGAAGCCAGGTTCCTATGTACTTGGGGTTCTTACTGGTCAGATTGGACAACTGAGATTGAGATCTCATAGCTTCTCTAAAGGCGCTCCTGCGGAAAGTGATGACTTTATGAGTTATGAGAAACCAACCAGACCTGTGCTGAAGGTAATGCTGATTTGAATTCCTGTTCAAGTCTGTGTATGGAAGTCACCGTGCTGTTTTCATTCTTCATCTTCTCAAGTAAAGCTAATTATGGATTGAGATATTAAGACTGTATGGAAGTAGTGCTGCTTAAGAGTCAAGTTCTTTGTTTGTGTCTATAATGATTGTGTTTATTTCTTAGGTATTCAAGCCAAGACCTCTGGTCGATATAGCTGCAGCCATTTCATCTGCTTTGTTGATGAATGAAACACAATGGATTGGACTAATTGTAAGGCCTTTAAACTACTCCCTGAAAGGTGCTATCCTACACATAGATACAGGCCCAGGTCTGATTATTGAGGAGTCTCATATGATTGAGATTGAAGACTATGCAAAGGCTGTGGAGCGTGTATCTCAGATTGGCAGCTCCATGATGAAAGAGGATATTGTTCCAACTGATGCAGAGGATTCTGAAGCATTGCCGCTAGAGGATGGTAAATTACCTTTGCCAGATTGGGCTAGTGATGTAACCACTGTCTTGTGGTTTCCTGTCCGTGCGATAGAGAACAGGGTTGCAAGGGGAACATCTGCAGGTTTGGCCATTATCTCGATCTACATCATATTTATTTTACTCGCACAGCATACTGGTTCTCATTTATGTCTGACTCAATGATATATACAGTCAACCCCCAGAGACAAAGTGTTGTGGATGGAATGAGAACAATAGCTCTGAAACTTGAATTTGGAGCTTTCCAGAACCAGTTATTTGAAAGGTGTATTCTTCTTACTCAAAAACTGTCTTAATTCTCACTCTAAAATTATTTTCCATCGAAAGCATTTCTGAACACTTTATTGTTACTCCCAGGACCATTGCCGTGCATTTCACTGATCCGCTCCATGTTAGTACATGTGTTGCAGATAAATGCAATGATGGCACTTTGTTGTTGCAGGTATTTTATGAGTTTTAGAACTTATGAGAATGTACTTTCCAATGACAGCTTTCAATTCTTCTAGGTTTTTCCTGAATCAGGGAAGGCTTTTATCTGTGTTACCTTATTTTCTACGCCTTTTTGTCAGTCCAAAATTGAAGGGCATGTTCTTTCTTGCCTCATTTTCTATGCCTTTACTGGAGGGATTTCTTGTGTTTGGAGGTTGAGTTGAGGGAAGTTTCGTTCACAAAAATATTAGGTTCTTGCTTTTAGCTCTTGTCTGAATGAGATTTGTCTTTGCTCTTTCACTCTATTTGTAGGGCATGAAATGACCTATGGAAAGTGTGTACGTATCAACCTTTGAATTTTAGATTTCGATAAAATTTCTGGTTTGCTCTTAGGTTTTGTAACTTGGTTTGGCCTTTAAAATGACTCAATAATTATCTTGTAGACTGTAGTTGCAGATTTCTTTTTTTGTCTATTAAAGTATGCCAACCCCCCCCCCACCCCCCAAAAAAAGCATTGATCTTTTGTATTCAGATTAATGTGCACAATAAAGCATCTATTTTCCATCATTTGTTTTTGGAAGTTCGATTTTTCTTTCCTTTTTCTTGAAAAGATTTAAGGAGGTGATTTGGGTCTTTTCTTCACTATAATGCACTATGCCCATGCTTCAACCATTGACCAAGTAAGCCATAAAATAATAGATGTTTTCCTTCATGCATTTTGTGTTTGTATTTTATCATTCGGATTTAGGATCTCATCTACATATTTCAGCTAAGTGGTCTATGATCACAGGTTGAGCATTATCATTGTCCACACAACCATTATATTGCCCTATTTATTTGCTTCATGAATTTCCATTGAGCCACCGCCAACTTCATTTTTCCTTAGGTAATAATGCACTCGCAAGTTAAGGCGCCTGTAGAAATCTATGATGCATGGCTAGATCTTCAAGCAGGATTTGTTCACGTTGGAAAAGGAGATGGAAGACCAACGTCAAGTTTTTTCCCACTTGTTCTCTCTCCGTCTTCTAGAGGAGGAATCCTATTTATCATCAGCTTAAGTTCTACAACAACTGGGGGTAAGGCATTTTGAAGCGTATCTACTTTGTACATGCGGGTATTTTTAAGCCTCATGGTTTTACAGAAGGTTTTTCGTGTAAGGTCACATGTTATATTATGTTTGATGTCCATGCTTTCCCAACATCGTCACTGGAAACTGAATGCAAGAGGTTTGAATGCGCCATAACACAGAACGAAGTGGATTGCCTCTCTGAATTCAGCATACCTTTTCTGCATTCAATTTTAAAAGGTTTCATTTCAGAGATTTTGGCCCTATATATGCATCATCTCAATGAGAATAAGTGCCGTTCTCTGACTGCTTTATGATGCAAATACACCCTCTGAAATTTCAACTTTAATGTGATGAACTTCTTATCCATGAAAAATGTGTCAACAATGTGTACGAAAATACTGGATTTGAAAAAATTAAGCATACAGGAAGAAGGTTCACCCCACTCACGAATTGTCCTTTTTCACATCCAGGCAATCTCTTGGATGAGATGTCTCATCACTCATGGTAAATGTTTTTGTTAATAAAAGCTTATGCTAATGTTCTTAGCATCTGTGATATGCTTTTAGAGTACTTGCTAATGATTTACTGACAGTGAAAGCATGCTATCTTGCTTCCTAGGCATTGACCATTTTCCAAACCTGATGGACCTTCTTCAATGACTCCTTTTCTTTTTTCGGTTTTCTAAGCTGATTGAACATAAAAGTCTAATTTGAGTACTTGTGATCTCATAGATGAGGGAGAGCTGCTGCAGATGGAAAGCATACTGAATATCAGATATGGTATAGCGGGTGACAGAATGATTGGAGCACATACACCTGTATCAGTGGAACATGGAGGAAAAGGGGATTTGCTCTTTAAGAGCTCTCTGGTTTTGCAACAGCCTGTACTTGATCCATGCATCGCAGTTGGTTTTCTTCCATTTTCTTCTGATTGTTTGAGGGTTGGTCAATTGGTGAGTATGGAGTGGAGAGTTGAAAGGTTGAAAGATCTCGAGAATAAATCATCCGCTACCAGCAAAGTAAGTTTTTCAGTGTTACTATACTTTTAAGTATTTGATTCCTGCATAGGATAATTCAACGATTGTCTTACATCGTCTTCCAAGGCATTGGGTCTTCAAAACCTGTGTCAAGTTTCTAAAAACTCAATGCTCATAGTCGACAATGGCCTTGTATTATGCAATTTAGATCATTTTCAGGGTTGAGAGTCTTGAGACATGGCATAATCAATCATTAAGCCGTATCCATACTCGAGGTTCACATTATGATCGTTTACCTTGGGGTAACATCAATATCCCAGAATTTGTAACTTCCCTTCGTGGCTTCCATTATTGTGTCTGATATGTTAAGATGTAGCCTTCAATAAGTCTGGGGGAGTCCAGAATTGGTTTTTAAGTATGTAAGCAAATGCTTTTGCACTAAGCTTCTGTGCACTTGGGAAGGAGAACACTCGATTATCGAGGCTATCTCTATCAGTCTTCAGAAATCCCATTCTAATTATGGGTTCAAGGCATGTTAACATAGCTAAGCCGCTAGTGAAGGTGAAGAGAATGGGAGTCTTTACTGTGGAGTTGAAAGGTCATAGAAGATGAAAGACCAAACCAGATTTCTTTCAGTGAGATGTGGATGGGAAACTGTTCAAAGGCAGTCAAGCATTGGAAGCACTGTAAAGATATAAACTTGACCCAAATGGATTTTCTAATCCTTCCCCTTGGAATGTAATCTTTTTCATCATTTATGAACTATATTGTCATTTTGGTGGTTTTGTTAATCAAAGCTATTGTTAGTAGCTCACAGTTTATTGTCTTTTAACTTGACCATAGAAGGTTCTGACCTACACCTCTGTGACAGGATGAGCTACTTTATGAAGTAGATGCAAACCCTGGTAATTGGATGATTGCTGGGAGGAAGAGGGGCCATGTAACCTTGTCTCCGGCACAAGGTCTGCGTCCTATATACTGATTCTCCATCGGTAATTCTTCTTCGAGTAATGGTTCTAATGATTGCTTGAATTGCAGGTTCAAGGATAGTAATTGCAGTAACCTGTGTGCCGCTAATATCTGGATATGTCCGTCCCCCCCAGCTCGACCTGCCTGATGTAGGCGCTGCAAATATTAGTTGCAACCCAGCAGGTCCACACCTGGTTTGCGTTCTCCCTCCCACTCTGTGCTCTTCTTATTGTGTATCTGCCTAGGTGTAGCAAAATTCTCGGATTCCTGTTTCAGTTTCCACCAGCGCTGGTTTGGTCCCGCAGTGGTACACCAGACTGCCGTATGGAACACCCGGGATTGAATCCCAGTTGTCTCGACTCTCGAGTGCCTACTATAGGCCATCCTTTGGCAAAGGGGATTTGCCCATCCATGCCACACGCGCCAGTAGCTTGACTTGTGTCTCAAGAGGGGTGTGGGTTGGGTACCCGAGTCATGTTTGGTGTTATCTGAGATATACAAACAGAAAAAAAGAAGACAGAAAATTGTAGTTCATGTAAATTACAATGATCTTTCTCCTAGAAGGGTGTGTAGGTTAGGTATTCATTTAACAGCTTTTTCCATTGTGCGATTTCATGCTTGAGCAGAGCCCCAGGATTTTACCCTACTTTCAGGTGTACAATGATTATGCTTAACACAATAATTTTTTTGGTTTTTATCTGTCCTTTGGTGGCTGGTTTTCATAAGTTTCCTGACGATAACACAAGAGACGGGGAAGATTGGGATGGATATTGAGGTACTGCTGCTTTGTTGTTTTTTTTTAATTATTAGATACTGCTGCTTTGTTGTTGAAGAGGTCGTCATTCGCTGTTCGAAATTATAACAAGTCTCTTCCTAGTTCTGCCTTACTGCAAAGGTTTGCTTAAAGTAAGTGATCTTGGCCGCCAAGATTCAACTCATGGGTCCCAGTGTTCATTAAAAACAATGTAAAATATCCTCAATCTCATCGCCGAACTCTGGTCGTGGCCTCGGCCTCGAGCTCCTTGCCATCGGACACCGCCTCGGCCTCCCTCTGTAACTCCGACACCACGCCTCTTTCCAAACTCTCTCCCTCATCTCTCTCTCTCCCCCCTTCCCATCGTCGGTAAGTCGAGGTCGTAGAGAGCAGCTGTGGCGAGGAGCTCAAGACTGCATTTTTTCAATGGACAACGGGGCCATGAGTTGGGCTAAGAACAGTTACTTGAGCCTGCGGTAACAAAAGTAAGACCGTTATTCATCTACAACTGTCTGATCCAAACGTCATCATAAATTTTTAAAAGTGGCGGCAAACACACGACCAATTAACAGCTCACCCCGCCAACACAAGATAAAAGCTCATGAATCCCCCATCCCACCGGCGAGTACGTACCTGAACGGAGCCGAACCGGATGGACATGAACCAGGCCCCTCTATTCAGGTTTAATCTGAACTTCTTGCTCGCCATCCTCATCGTCCTCTCCTCCACCATTCTCCTCTTAATCTCCATCTGTCTCTTCTTTGGCTGCCCGCCGCGCCAGAGTACAGCATCCACAATGGTCGCGCTCCTTCTCGGTCTCGCTTCCCACAGCGGCCCACGGACAATTCCCGCTCGGTCTGGACCCGGAGGTGCTCCTCTCGCTCCCCGTCTCCGTAGGCTCCACCTCCGACGAGGTCATCGGTCATCGGGAAGAAGGTGCGGATCCTCCCCCGCTGCGGCCACGCGTTCCATGCCGACTGCATCGATATGTGGTTCTCTACGCACTCCAACTGCCCGGGTTGCCGTGCCGCGGTCGTGCTCTAATTTGATGGATCTGAGGATACAAGTGCTGGAGAGGAGTGCGGATGAGGAGATGTGGACAGAAGGATCATCGAAGGAGCTGCAGAGGATACTGAGTAGGGACGGCCGGAGTGGGGCTCTTGGACCGACGGTGGCAGAAGCGGAGCTAGCAGATCTCGAGCTCGGTGAACGTGAAGCGGCGGCACCGCCCTCTACCTCGCCGCAGCTGGTGCATGCATGGCAACTGAGAATGAGCATTTTGGATGACCAAAACGATCAGAGCGACTAATTATGCTCTGAACGCTCAGAGCAGTCAGGAGTTTTCGAGTTAGAACTGTTTTGCTCATACGTACGTACTGTCAAATCCAATATCCAAATGAGCTCTTCTTCAAATCGCTGGAAAGAAAGTTCCAAGACCTGTAATTTTTACGCTCCAAGTTTTTTCAAATTTTAATGCCATCATAAATATGATGAAATTGTTAAAATCTTACGTAAACGAAAAAATATAGCAATTGAAGACGTGGCTATCATCGGCAGTGGCGGAACCATGATGACATTTAGGGGGGGGGGGGGGGGGGCGGCGAAATCTAAAATAAAAATACCATTTTTTTTTTGCTTTAAGTAATGCAAAAGGTACATTAAAATTACAATATCGAACATTAAGTAATAAAAACAATACAAATATTAAAATATATGTACCGTTCTATGTTCTGCGATTAAGACGTGGAAGTTGGATCTTACGCTTTTGCATTTTTTGAAAACGTTGTAAAATGACTTCGTTCTGAATAGTTTCAAAAATTTCCCGATCGATATATACTACTATACAATCATTCATCCAGTCATCTCTCATCATATCACACAAATTAGACTTGATAATCTTCATCGAAGAGAAGACTCTCTCAACGGTTGCAGTCGCAACTGGTAAGACCAATGCCAACTCAATAAGCCTAGTATGAGGCAAACTAAACCCGTTGGATGATATTCAAACAAATTATCTAAACGTACGTTTGGTATGATGGTGTGATAGAAGCCTAGTATGAGGCAGATTAAACCCATTCAAAATTTTCATTTTATATTTGAATGAAATTAACTCCATGAGCATATAACATGACGCTGAAGAATAATGATATATGAAAGAATATGGCATGAAATGCGAAATTTAGAATTTTTTAAGGTGAAATATGATATTAACCCATAATAAGAAATACTTTAGATCTATATCTTATAATATATTAGGTGGACGCCGTGTCACATGGCACGGATAACCATCAACCCGGGTAACCACCACCCACCGCTGCTCCCATACAAATATGGTTTCATCTCGATCGCCTCATATATCGTAACAAAATTTGGATCGGGCATCGTCAGTCGTCTGATAGAATGCATATGATATTATATAATAGATAGCTAGATGTAGAAATTAAGCGACTAAGACGTAGAAGCAACATCCTGGGTAGTATCTATATGGGGATTGGAAGCAGTTTTATCATATACGTATATCCTAAATTAGAATAAAAATTCAACTAATGGGCTCTCTCCGGCTTAAACTACTTCGCGTATCCCCAACTCTAGCTCCATCCATCATAATTCCTAAATGTATCATATTCCTTAGTTTATCTTAACCACTCCCTCTAGAATAAGACAAAACCCAATAACATACCCACTAAATACTCTTTTGTCCTTTTGCTAGCATCCACAATGGCGGAACCAGGATAACATTTAAGGGGGGCGAAATCTAAAACAAAAATACCATTTTTTTTTGCTTTAAGTAATGCAAAAGGTACCTTAAAATTATAATATCGAACATTAAGTAATAAAAACAATACAAATATTAAAATATATGTACCGTACTATGTTCTGTGATTAAAACGTGGAAGTTGGATCTTACGCTTTTGCATTTTTTGAAAACGTTGTAAAATGATTTCGTTCTGAATAGTTTCAAAAATTTCCCGATCGATATATACTACTATGCAATCATTCATCCAGTCATCTCTCATCATATTACGCAAATTAGACTTGATAATTTTCATCGAAGAGAAGACTCTATCAACGGTTGCAGTCACAACTGGTAAGACCAATGCCAACTCATTAAGCCTAGTATGAGGCAAACTAAACCCGTTGGATGATATTCAAACAAATTATCTAAACGTACGTTTGGTATGATGGTGTGATAGAAGCCTAGTATGAGGCAGATTAAACCCATTCAAAATTTTCATTTTATATTTGAATGAAATTAACTCCATGAGCATATAACATGACGCTGAAGAATAATGATATATGAAAGAATATGGCATGAAATGCGAAATTTAGAATTTTTTAAGGTGAAATATGATATTAACCCATAATAAGAAATACTTTAGATCTTTATCTTATAATATCTTAGGTGGACGCCGTGTCACATGGCACGGATAACCATCAACCCGGGTAACCACCACCCACCGCTGCTCCCATACAAATATGGTTTCATCTCGATCGCCTCATATATCGTAACAAAATTTGGATCGGGCATCGTCAGTCGTCTGATAGAATGCATATGATATTATATAATAGATAGCTAGTTGTAGAAATTAAGCGGCTAAGACGTAGAAGCAACATCCTGGGTAGTATCTATATGGGGATTGGAAGCAGTTTTTTCATATACGTATATCCTAAATTAGAATAAAAATTCAACTAATGGGCTCTCTCCGGCTTAAACTACTTCGCGTATCCCCAACTCTAGCTCCATCCATCATAATTCCTAAATGTATCCTATTCCTTAGTTTATCTTAACCACTCCCTCTAGAATAAGACAAAACCCAATAACATACCACTAAATACTCTTTTGTCCTTTTGCTAGCATCCACAATAACTAAATTGCTCCACTTTGCTACCATCCACAATTCCTCTATTCCAAATGCTTTGATGGGGGGAGGGAGTTTTCCGGCGTTGCCATGGGGGGCGACCGCCCCCCCTCGCCCCCCCTGGTTCCGCCACTGATCATCGGGCCTGAAGCAGCTATTGAAATAAGAATAAAGTTTTATGCACATGTCGACGATATGGTGCCATGATCGGTAGTCAAATTACCAATTCTTTCATCTATCCAATCGGTAGTGAGCTACCGATGAGATAGATAAAAGAATCGTTAGTGGGTTACCGATTGAAAAAATTGCAGGGTAAAAAGTGAAAATTGCAGGGTAAAAAGTGAAAATTGCAGGGTAAAAAGTGAAAAAGTTAAAACATAAACGTAAAATAATCTGATCTATTTAGTATACATAATCCGTATAGATATATAAGGCATTAGGAAACGTAGTAATGAAAAAAATTAGAAGTAAAAAGTTCGAAAGAAAAAGAAAAAATTGCAGGCTAAAAAGTGAAAATTGCATGGTAAAAAGTGAAAAAGTTAAAACATAAATGTAAAATAATCTGATCTATTTAGTATACATAATCCGTATAGGTATATAAGGCATTAGGAAACGTAGTAATGGAAACAATTAGAAGTAAAAAGTTCGTAAGAATAAGTAAAAATTGATATGGAAAAAGTAAAAATTGCAGGGTAAAAAGTGAAAATTGAAGAGTAAAACGTGAAAAAGATAAAACATAAACGTAAAATAATCTGATCTATTTAGTATACATAATCCGCATAGGTATATAAGGCATTAGGAAACGTAGTAATGGAAAAAATTAGAAGTAAAATTTCGAAATAAAAAGAAAAAATTGCAGGGTAAAAACAGAAAATTGCAGGGTAAAAAGTGAAAAATTTAAAATATAAACGTAAAATAATCTGATCTATTTAGTATACATAATCCGTATAGGTATATAAGGCATTAGGAAACGTAGTAATGAAAAAAAATAAGAAGTAAAAAGTTTGAAAGAAAAAGAAAAAATTGCAGGGTAAAGAGTGAAAATTGCAGGGTAAAAAGTGAAGAAGTTAAAACATAAACGTTAAATAATCTGATCTATTTAGTATACATAATCCGTATAGGTATATAAGGCATTAGGAAACGTAGTAATGAAAAAAATTAGAAGTAAAATTTCGAAAGAAAAAGGAAAAATTGCAGGGTAAAAACAGAAAATTGCAGAGTAAAAAGTTAAAAAATAAACGTAAAATAATCTGATTTATTTAGTATACATAATCCGTACCGATAACTTCATCTATCACATCGATAGTGGGCTACCGATGAGATAGATGAAAGAATCGGTACTTTGACTACCGATCGCGGTATGTGTAGGTCGGCATTTGCTCTTGAAACAATATAAGAGCAAAATAAACATCCATAAGGTAACTGATCATATATACATAAACTTCAGATGAGACGGTGAACTCTTCCGGCTCTAGCTAGCTTCTTCTATCTGAAAAGCACATGATCCATGCACCGTCCTAATTAAGAAGGGAATGGGCCTAAATCTCAACAAAAAAAACCTCTTCCGTCTCTACTATCTGAACCAAATCTACCCGCGATATTAGCGGCGCTCTGGAAAAATATAGCCGCAAATACGATAGGGACGCTCATCACATCAGGCCGCCGTTAAAACATTTGATACAGCCGCTGAAGCAACACCGATATACATAATAAAAGTTTCTTTTTTCGTGAGTAGTTATCAAATAATATGAGTGTCCACTGCTATAAAATATGGATGTTATTGGAATGCTTTTTTTAAGAAGACTATTAATTATAAGAAAAGACTCCTTACATTTGTATCATGCAATTTGTTGCATGATACAAATCTTGAAATTTGCACACAAGATAGAAATGAGGTGAAAGAGAGAATTGGAAGTGTTACTTTCTTTTATTAAGAGAAATCTAGCTACTTTTCTCCTTACCAAAATTACATAAAAGAAAGAATTCTAAGTTTGCTGACTGAACCACTTGAGACCGGCTAATAAATTTGATAAAGTATTAAAAATAATAGGGTCAAATGTTACGCCAAAAGAAACCAAGAAAAACCCCGATAAGATCAAACCCACCTCCCCCCAACTTTCCATCAAATTCTATTCAAATCACGAGGACCGTCAAACGGCGTATTCTCCACGTAGCCGTATGTCTCCTGTCCAAACAACGAAATCCCCAAACTACCCTCCATCTAAACCACCATCAGACGGATCTAAGCGAGGGCAAACATGCCATCATCTCATTCCCGCTCTCACATATATAAGCTCCCACATCCCCCCAAAGCGTCATCACCTCGCCCCGGTCGAGTACCGACCCAAACTGGAATTAAAACGAACCGAATGGAGTCGAACCGCCCGCCGGAGCTCATCAACGGGATGCTCGGAGACGTGCTGATCGCGACCCTCATCCTCCTCATCGCCCTCACCATCCTTCTCTTATCCATCCAATTCTACTTCCACACGCGCCTCCGCCAGCGCCGCTACGAGGCGGCGTTGCGCTACTCTACTCCGGCGCTCGATCGCCCCGGCTCCGCCGTACCTTTCCGTGGCCTGGTCCCGGAGATGCTCCTCTCCCTTCCAGTGACCGTCTTCTCCGCCGCCTCCGGCGATGCTATCGAGTGCGCGGTTTGCTTGTCTGATCTGGCGGAGGGGGAGATGGCCAGGTTCCTCCCCAGCTGCGGCCATGGATTCCATGCCGATTGCATCGATATGTGGTTCTCTACCCACGCTACCTGCCCGGTTTGCCGCGCCGCCGTCATCCCAGCGCTGGCAACGGCGCCGGAAGCTGCTCCGGAACAGGTGGCGGGGCATCCTAATCGGGTGGAATTGAGGATCGAAGTGCCGGAGAGGAGGGTCGACGGGTTTGGGGACGTGGATGATGAGCTACGGTCGGGGTTGGGGTCGGCAACTGCGGAGAACTCAGGGATCCGTAAGTCGCCGGCGACGCAGCGGTTGTCGCTGCGGAGGCTGTTAAGTAGAAATCGGATGACGTCAGGGTGTGTTGGTGTTGGGGTGGCGGAGCAGGACCTTGAGCATGGTGAAATGCCGGCGGCGACAGTGTCTGCTTTGCCGCAGTCGGCCGCGGCTCAGGTGACGACGGAGGCGGAGACGGCGTCTACGTGATTCATGTTTTAGGGAAAGAAAATGCCCTCCATTCTTCAGCTGTATTTATTTGAACTTTTTTTTAATTTTATGTTTGTACAGGCAGGGGCAGACCCGGCCTATGAAGCAAGGGGGGCCAAGGGAGGAAAGCAGTGTCTCATGGGACCAGGGACACAGGGATAGGGGGTGGGGGGCGCGGGGCTCACGGGAGGTTAAGTAAAAAAAAAAATTAATATGTGAATAGGTCCGCCCCTGTGTACAGGTATTTTTGAAATATGTTACGTTTCAAAGGAACGTATGTAATATAATAAGTTTATAAGGGTATATTTTATATATATATATATATATATATATATATATATATATATATATATATATATATATATAGAGAAATTTTCAGTGGCGAACTGGTTCGGTAAGTCTTACATACCGAGCCATCATCCTGACCGTCCAATCCCATCAGACGGTCAGGATCGAATATAAGCCAATCACCGATCTCCATCGCCCTACCTCCCTCAGCTTCTTCCTCTAGATCTCTGCCCCGCCGACGGTCTCGCCACTACCGCCCTCTACCTCCCTCAGCTTCTCCATCACCGATCTCCGGCGCCCTCCCTCAGCTTCTCCATCACCGATCTCCGGCGCCCTCTACCTCCCTCAGCTTCTCCATCACCGATCTCCATCGCCCCTCGAGCCTCGAGCGCCGCGCCGCCCTCGAGCTTCCACTACCGCCCTCCAGCTTCTCCAAGCTTCGCCATCACCAGTCGCCAGATCGCCGTCCCACCAGATCTCCAGGTCGCAGCTCCTCCACAGCCGTCGCTTCTCCACCGACCATCATCGCCCCCAGAAACCCCCGCGGCCGGCCATCCCCCGACCAGAGCTCGCTCCTCTCGCCATGGATGACCCAGAGCTCTTCAAGAGGTGAGATAGAGTAGGAATTTTAGCTAATTTTCCGTCACTTTTTTGTTCTCATCTAGATTTTAGTTTTTCATTCCTTGCTGGTCACCCATTTGTCGGATTCAGAAAAATTCTAGCTACTGCAGTTTCTAGTTACTTTTGAAGGATCTTCAGAGATCTCTTGGAGAGCAAAAGGAACTACTCGCTTTCTCAGTTCAACAACAAGAACTGGTATATTTTGCTGCCTACTTGGCTTCTACAACTGTTGCCTAACTCTTGAATTATATAACCTGAAAACCAAACAATATGCAGTAGGTACTCGGGTGCACCACTTTTGGATTATACTTCTAAAATTTAGATTCTTTCATTTTGGTCTACTTACATCATGATATCAGACAATTCATTTGACAAAAATATACTTGTCCCTAGCTTTTCCCCGCATTGGTTGCTAGATACTGTTGCTAACTTGCTATTACTATTAGCTGCTTCTTTCCACTGGGAGAACTTGGCTTCTACAACTGTTGCTTGAATTTGCAATCTATGAATCATATTAGCCTATCAAGCAAAGTTCAATCTGAGCCTTAGCTTTATCTTTCTATGTATTAGAAACCAAAAATTGTCACCTAGCCATCTCATTTTGACATGTGAAGAAACAGATCAATTCCATAACCCCTCTTCATCTATGCAATGCAGTAACAGCAAGGGACCTGCCAGCTTCTCAGTTAGGAAGACAAAAGGAACCTTCGACACCCATAAAGGAAGAACGAGAAGAAAGCAGAAAAAAAGGATACGAGACAGATTTGCTTGGAACGAGAAGAAGACGCAGTAAATGCCAGCTTCTCAAAGATGACGAGCTCATGATCTCCCTCGACTCACTGCAATCTTAGGAGCAAACACATTTACTTGGATACGAGACAGATTTGCTTTACAAGGCAACTTGATTTTATATTACTTCTAGTTCTTAGCTGAGAATGAGGGCTGCTGTATATTAGGAGACAGTTTGCTGTTATTGACAGTGAATGATGTTTTGTAATAGCTGATGAGCAAGGAAAGTTCTGATGGCAAAAAGATTCCTCAACAAGGAAATGCAGAATCATTTGATCACCTCATGTAACTTTTCCTGATTGAATTGATCATCACTGTTATTGTGAGGGCCCGTCCCTCTGACCTGACTCGACCGCGTGGGTCGAGAGCCGGTTTCCGGTTGGTTTGGTTCCGCGTCGGGCACGATTGGGCGATCGTGTGGCGGTTTGGACCCCGGGGGCATTTTGGTAAATATGCCCTCTGATGGTCGGTTTCACACCCGCGTTCCACACACTGCCTTGGATTGATGTATGTGTTTGATTAGAATCTCTAGGGTGCGTTCGATTGGAAGATCGGAGCTCGATCGGGAAAGATCGAATCGGACAGCTGAGATAGATCCGGATTTTCTATATAAGCCCTGTCCCTTTCTCTCTCTTTCCTTCTCTTCTCCTGTCGTTTTCTCCCCTTCTCTCTCTCCTTCGGCTGAGCTAGGGTTTGGAGAGTTGGACTTCGGAGCGCGGATCTTGGCGGCTTGACCAGCGGGACGCGTGGAGGAACTACCCTACTCGCTCAAGTAGGTGTTTCTACCTCGATCTTAGGATCGGGTTCCCCTAGGATAGGTTTATCATACTTTCGCTGTAGGAATACATGTTAGAATGCTATGTAGCTCTTTGTGTATGTAGTGTGGAGGATTTGAAGTATTTCTATCTCACTTTTTCCGTATTCTAACGGTTGGTTTCCGTATTATCGCCGTTTCGTCGGTTTTTGTCCATTTGGACCTAGATAGGAGATTTAACTTTCAAAAACTGGATTTTTTCATTCCATTAGCTTCCCCATTGTTAAATACACTTGCTTGCAAAATCTCATCTAATTCCAACTCGATTTGATCCTTGAAATCCAAGAAATTGGATTCCTGGCACTGTTCTGAGGAACTGTGCCTGAGGCTCGACGGTCGATTGGTGCATCGACCGTCAAGCGTTGATACACTCCTTCGGGGCTCGACGGTCGATCGGTGCATCGACCGTCAAGTATTGACTTGCTCTTTCTGGGCCTGACGGTCGACCGTCGGATCGACCGTCGGGCTCTGTCGGGATTTTAGCCTCCCAGGGTCGATGCGTGGATCGACCGCGGGATTTTCTCTTTTTGCCATTTACCTGACGATCGATCGTCGGATCGACCGTTGAATCGACCGTCAGGCGATGTTTGGTTTTGGGCTTCCCAGGGTCGATGAGTGGATCGACCGTCGCCCCTTTGGTTTTCTTCGCATTGGTCTCACGCTCGACCGTCGCATCGACCGTGACATCGTCCGTGACCTCACGGTCGATCGCCGGATCGACCGTGACCTCACGGTCGATCGCCGGATCGACCGTGACATCGTCTGTGGGCCCTTGAACATGATTTTCTGGCTTTTCTTGGATGGATTGGATTTGTGATTAACATCTAAACGTGTTGGGAGGTATTTGTGTAGATTTTATGGGGTTTTCAAAGGATTTTCATCGGGTTTGAGAATCGATCCGAGTAATTTCCTTTTTGGGCAAATCTTTGTCTTTGCTTGCATTTAATACTTGTTTGATTGTAGTTAAATGCTTAGTTGTTTGCTTAACCATTAACTAGCTATGAGTGCTAGCTAATGAGGAATTGTGGAACCTTAGCCTCTTGCCGGCAAGTGCCGAGGGCTATTGTATATCTGTGGAACTTATAACTGATGATGTGGCATGTAGAGACATCTAGGATAGATGTTTGCCTAAGCTCATGCATTGTGTGCATTAGAGGCATTTGAGGATAGGCGGGCGATGGTTTGGGTCGCCGATCCGAGGCTCTCGGGTAGCTCGGATCTAGCCTTAGGGCCGTGGCTGGGTAGTCAGGTTTAGGGGGTGATTGTTTAATCAGAATCTCATGTCCTTTGAGGATTGGCGATAGTTGGCTCTGATCAGTGTTTGAGGTTTAGAAGTCATGTTGTCTTCCAAAGCCAAGTGCTAAGGATGGGTGTCGATGTGTTCCCGACGTGGTTTCCCCAAGGCATGGTATTCCTGCTTGGGTAAGGGTGATCCTGCATGTTACTGTTTCGTGGCCTCCTGGTAACATGTTCAGGAGAGAGGTTTCATGGCAGGAGCCCTTGGGACATCGACAGGGTTGTGGGACCCGTGGCATCCGTTAGACTTGAGCTGGCAGACAACACTGTTGTTGTTTTCCTCCCTTCAGTGTGCCGTAGAGTAGAACCCTACTGAGCTTATCGCTCACTCCTACCCGGGCTGCGTTTGCAGGTGCAGGCGGCAGTTCTTCTTCAGTGGAGCCGGCAGGATCAACCTTTGGCGGCGCGAGTACGTCCAGAGGCGCTTGAGGTTGCTGGAGGATTATCTGTTGTACATTTTTTGATATATTTATATGTTGTAAAATTTTGAGGACTTTTGGGATTTGTATTATATCTTTACCTTGGAAGTATTAGAATGGAATTTTATAACTGTACAACTTGATGTTATATAAATTGAATATCTGTTCGCCTCTGGAATACAATTGTTTAAATTATTCATCTTTTCCGCTTTGTATCGCGCCGATTGAAGATGAATAGTGATAGGAACCCTCACGCCCCGTCCTGGATGGGTTTTCTGGGACAGGGTGTGACAGTTATGCTAGTACTGAGAACCTGCTGTTATAATACTAGACTCGTGCTATGGCTGGTTCCACAAGTTTCTCAAAAAATTTGGATAGATTAAATCCTATTTAGTAGTCTTTAACTTAATCAAGTCTTGACCTAAATCATACTCATGTTGTACAAAGTAACATGTTAAAAAAGTAAAAACAAAAGGACTTCATAGAATCCGATGAACCACAACCTCAAGATCTGACATCCAATTGGTTAGCACTCAGGCTTTATACAATACAACAAATGATCTTGTTCTGCAAATGAAGCCTCACTATATATAATTAGACAAATGAAGCCCCACTATGGGGAATGGTTCTCACAAAATATACACATTACAACATTGTCTTCTTGTATCAAACTTTACTATTACATCAAAGCCATCAATTTTGCACTCATAATTGGATAAGATTCTCCAACTTGATCAAGGCACATACTTAAGCAAGCTTATGAACCAAAATAAGATGGCAATACAAACCAGGATTACTATCATAACTAAACCCTCTTTCAAAACCCCTAGACCACAACTAGAATTCACAGTAGTAGTCCCAGTAATATTCTGTGTGAGTTGGACATAACATTTTATCATCATCTGAATAGTGGCATGACACTATCTTAGCATGAGGAGAGATGCCTTTGTTGATGAAGAGAGTTGCTCATGTAGGATGGCCAAATCAATAATTGCATGTCCAAGGAGGTTAGGCTTATGCAAATTCAAAATAGATTAGTAAACAAGAGAAATAGAGTGCCAACAAACAATAAATTCTAAATGCATGTGAGGCTACATTTGTGTGCCTACCTGAATGAAGAGTTTCTCGAACTGATGATAACAGCCGATCTGGAAAAATCCATATATGTAACAGATATCCTGACTGTCAAACGCAGATGTAAGCGCCGCAGTTCTTGCAGGTTTGGAAGCACTAGGGGCCACAAATAACAAACAATCCAAAACAAAGAAATTTTATGAGTCAGACAAGAATTTTTTCTGAATCAGAAAAATGGGTGACCAGCAAGGAATGAAGAACTAAAATCTACATGAGAACAAAAAAGTGATGGAAAATTAGCTAAAATTCCTGCTCTATCTCACCTCTTGAAGAGCTCTGGGTCATCCATGGCGAGAGGAGCGAGCTCTGGTCGGGGGCTGGCCGGCCGCGGGGGTTTCTGGGGGCGACGATGGTCGGTGGAGAAGCGGCGGCTGTGGAGGAGCTGCGACGTGGAGATCTGGTGGGACGGTGATCTGGCGACGGGCGATGGCGAAGCTTGGAGAAGCTGAGGGCAGTAGTGGAAGCTCGAGGGCGGCGCGGCGCTCAAGGCTCGAGGGGGGAAGGGGTGATGGAGATCGGTGATGGCGAAGAAGGCGAGATCGACGGGCGATGGAGATCGGTGATGGCGAAGAAGGGGAGATCGACGGGCGATGGCGAAGCAAGAGGGAGAAGCTGAGGGAGGTAGAGGAAGCTCGAGGGCGGTAGTGGCGAGACCGTCGGCAGGGCAGAGATCTAGAGGAAGAAGCTGAGGGAGGTAGAGGAAGCTCGAGGACCGTCGGCGGGGCAGAGATCTAGAGGAAGAAGTATGGAAGAGTAACCAGTCTCTCTTATATTCGATCCTGACTGTTATGTACGACTTACCGAACCAGTTCGCCACTGAAAATTTCTCTCTCTCTCTCTCTCTATATATATATATATATATATATATATATATATATATATATATCAACCTTATAATGAGCAAAAACGGTTACAACCGTTTACCTCCTATTAGTTTATTTACATGTATATTTTCCTAATTTAACTTTGTATATTTTTATCATCTTCCCTAGGTTAGTTTTAAATATACATCCTTATAATCATAAGCCAGGAGATTAGTTTTAAATATACATACTTATCTACCTTATAAGATCCAAGGTAGTTACTTTGATTACTCATCATCTGAGTCATAAACTTATACACACATGACATACACGTGGTATAAAATTATAATTAAATAAACAAAAAAAAGGATATTGGCTGATGTGGCGTAAGTTATAATAGAGATAGTGGGGGCGGGCAGTTAGCCGTGCCACCATCTAGTATCCTTATATAGGAGTATGGTTATAAGTTAACCTTTGGTTGTCCTACGTGGATCCTACATGGCAGACTTAGTCCTATGTGGAGCCTACGTGGAGGGGGAAGTTAGTGGGGGAGGTGGTTACATGGTTCGGAGACATATTCTCCTACATATAATATATGCATGTACATATAATATATAGATATATTTTCATATATACATGTATATTATTTTACATGCATACATATTAACAATATATAGCATATATATTACACACGAATATACACATAGATATATGTAGATATATATGATAATATGTATGTATGTATACACACATATTATATTTGTTCACACGTGTATAGATACATGCATGTATAAAAATAAATATAATACATGAGTAATCATCCTTATATAAGAGCATGGTTATAAAATAACCTTTGGTTGTCCTATAATGATCCTACATGGCAGGCTTAGTCTTATGTGGAGCCTACGTGGAGGAGGAAGTTAGTGGGGGAGGTGGTTAATGGGGATGAGGGGGAAGTTAACATGGAAGTTAGTAGGGGTTAGTGGAGGAGAGGGTTGAGGGGTGGGTGGTTAATAATGAAGTTAACATGGAAGTTAAGGGGTGGGTGATTACCGTGCTAGGTGGCATGGGGTGCCGCTAGTATGTATATATGTAATGCATGGGTGTCATGCCCATGTGGGTGGATCGAGTCCTTCCAGAAGGCGGAGGTCCCGGATCATTATTCAATTTATAAATCTGCAACCCCTGCTTAATAGATACAGTCCTAACCAAACAGGAATTGGCATGGTCGTATCCATCTATAACAATGTCTACTTTGGGAAGCAGTACGTCTTTAACAGCCTTCCAACGCCTTTGAAGATCATGTCCCTCGCCACCGGGGTCGGCGCCATGGCCGGTACCTTATTCCTGGCCTGGTACTATTATAGCTTCATATATCGTCCGGGCCGAATAGTTGGAAACATGGCAGACACGTCCACCGGCGCCGGTGCCGCTGTTGACCCTCCGGTGACCGGTGGCATCCTTCTCCAACGATTCTGGCCTCCAAGAATTGGACAATTTGCCGGTCTTCGTCTGGCATGCATGGTGCTGATAGGCCGGATTGCTGCTCGATATATCTGACGGAGTTCGAGGACGGCGACAAGGGCCGGATCCTACCCAAGTGCTGCCATAGATTTCACACAGAGGGTGTCTACATCTGGCTCTATTCTCACTCGAGCTGCCCTCTTTGCCGGACCGGGACCACCGTCGTGTTTGAACCGGGGCGGGCCCGGGAGTCGTTAGTTGAGGTCCCATGTTAAACTGACTCCAATTGGTTAATCTGAGGCCCGTATTAATTATTAAAGATGGGGCGGGTGCCGGCATTAGTTTGGCTTTGGGCTTAAAAGTACGATGGGGCCCACTATGACGGAGCCTGCTGGCTAAATAAAAATAGAATTGTTTGGGCATTATATTAAGGACTAGTAGTCACTCGTGCCCCTGGCACGGTTCAATTGATTGATCACGATTAATTCGTGATTTATGTATTTTTAATGAAAAAATAGATCATAATAGTAAAGAAATTCAAACTCCTAATATTTGCTCCTTATAAGATTGATGTTTACCCGTGCCATTCTTTTAGAGACAGACAACAATACATGTTATTCTTTCTCAATAATTTACAACAACTTTTCCACTCTCCGTTCACTTTCTTCTCCAATACTTTATTTTTTTTTCTTTCTATTTTGCTTCATTGTGTCAGCAACAAAGATCAAATGATGGATTTTTGTGATTTTAGAAATAGAAATCCATAGAAAAAGATAACCAACGCCTATTTATGATGGATTCATGTTTCCCCTCTGTATTGGACAAAATGATGCAACCACTGATTCAGGACACAGGTATTGCTAGCTGTTGTTTCTCGGAACACATTGATTTAACCCAATAAAGAAAAACTATTGACATATTGATTTAACCACTCAGTACACATAACAAAAATGCCTCACGGTAGCATCCAAGGTGATCTGATCATCTCCAAGCAGGCTGAAATACTCCAATGCCATCAAACCATTCTCAACTGTAGTTACTGCAATATCCGAAAAAAAAACAATCCACAAACTAAATTTATCAGTATATATTCAATCACTTGAAACTGCAATATCATAAATGTTGACTCTTCACTCAGCCACATCTATCTTATAGTTCAGAAACAACTTCTTTCATAATTTAAATATTTGAAACTATGTAGCAACTACTATGCCTCAATTAATTCTAGGCCAAAATACATTTTAATACCATGTAGTTTCAGGTATTATCATTCTACTACCCTCATTTTTTAAAATCACATAAAGGTACCTTATAGTTTCAAAACCTGGCAATTTAGTCCAAGCCACAGACGCCGTTAGGCTAAGTCACAGCAAACCGTTATTTTGACTGGTTTTATCTGATTTTGACTGGTTTTATATGGGGGAGATATATATATATATATATATATATATATATATATATATATATATATATATATATATATATATATGGGACCTCCGCGGTAGCTTCCGCCGGAGCTACGCTTCCGACGAGCTCGCCAAGAAGCTCTGGCGCACCCTCAAGACTCACCAAGCCAACGCCGTCGCCGCCAGGCTCCAGTTCGACATCATGGGCATCGAGACTGTGCTCGTGGCCCGCACTGACGCCGTCGCCGCCACCCTCATCCAGACCAACGTCAACGCCAGGGACCATCAGTTCATACTCAGCTGAAAACATTCTCATCTGCTGGGCATTCCGGCGGCGGAGGAGGAGATCGAAGGCCGCGAAGGAGGGCGCCGTTGCGGTGGGGAGGTTGGGTGAGACGACGTCGACGTCGAAGGAGGTTGGCGCACCTCGGGTCGGGCCTGACGCCGCCGCTTTGTCTGACTTCTCCCTCCACCCCCTCTTCCCCCCCTCCGCCGCCCGATCCTCCTATGCGGCCGGAGAAGAACTGGACTCCACCAAGAAGGGAGCGTCGGCAGGCTGGTCGAAGCAGTCGATGGGGAGCTCTGTTTTATAGAACAGAGATGCTCTGTTTTATCCATCACATGGTCGGCGTCCGCTCCAATGTGTGGTGGTAGAGGAGGCCGGGGGACGAGAAGAAAAGATGGAGGGCGCGTTGGTCGGAGCGGCCGACGGGGAGCGGCGCCAAGCGGATGGGCACAAAGGCGGGTGCTCTGTTTTATCCATCACATGGCCGGCATCATCCGCAGCAACAGGCGGCCTTCGCGGCGGCTCAACGATATGTGGCGAAGGTTGCGGCTGCGGGAATCCCCCTGCGGCACCACCTCAACTCCATTTCTTCCAGCCCTCCTAGGAAGGGAATCAGCGATCGGGGGAGGCGATGAATGGGACGAGGACGAAGACTTCGGCGAGGCGTTCGCCCCGGCGGACGCTTCCAAGTGCGCCGGCCCCGCCTTCCACGATGTCAACCCCCACCACCATCACTGCTTCGCCGATGAAGACCCGGGTGGCGCCAATCCCTTCGGCTCCCAGCCGCCGACAGAGGAGGATGAAGTCGATGACGACAACCCCGAACGCAAGTCCCGTGACGCCGCTCCTCACCACCATCACCACCATCAACAGCATCACCATCACCACCAGCAGTTACAGCAACCTCCTCCACCTTCGTCGGGGGTAGATCCCGTTAAGCGCAGGGACCGAGACGAGCTCAGCGACGGTGGATCCCCATATTGCTTCAACAGTAGCGGGGTCAGAAGAAGGACCGGGGATCGTCGGTTGTGGCGGCAGCGTCATCCTCGGGGGACTACCGAAAGGATCGAGAGGAGTGGAGCGATTCAGCTGGGCGCGCGGCTGTGGCCGAGGGCCGCCGCCATGGACGAGGCGCTGTGGTCGGGGAACAGAGTCGCAGAGGGGAAGAAGAGGCACGTGGCGGGTGCTCTCTCTCCCACGTCAGCAAAATCAGTCAACCGAGTCAAAATTGGGTGCTCACGTGACCGGTTTTCCGTGAGTTACTCTAACGTCGTTTGAGGGCGAGGACTAAATTGCATGGTTTTGAAACTATAGGGTATGATAATGTGATTTTTAAAGATGAGGGTAGTAGAATGATAATACCTGAAACTACATGGTATTAAAATATATTTTGGCCTTAATTCTAACTCATCCCCCCAAAATGTTCTTTCTGAATATTCAACCTGTGCAATACTTACCTCTGTTTCAATGGCAGTCTATTTACCCCAATCCATAATTTTTGTTAAAGCCATTTATTAGAGCTCATATTCGTTGCTGGAGGAGAACATATTCTATTTCATCTAAAGATCCACTGGTCATGATCTAGAGAATCGAAATCATTGGAAAAGCTCCCGAATTTCAGGTTTACGGTTGATCAACAACAGAATAAGAGAGAAATCACTAATAGAAGATGCATTGCTAGGACGAAGGGACCATGGTTCAGAGAAAAGTAGGAAAATTTATGGAGCATAGAAAAAATTGAAGAATAAGAAGAAGAAGAAGCGTGAGCGAGCATACCAACGGTGATGTCGCAGCCACCTAAGAACTCGCCATCGATGTAGAGCTGGGGGAAGGCGGGCCAACTGGAGTACTCCTTGAGGGCCTGCCGCAGCACCTCGTTCTCCAGTATGTCCAGCGTCTCGAAGTGCACGTTGAAGGACTTTGAGAATCTATACCACTGTGCTTGAGAAGCCGCACTGCGGGAAATCCTTGGTCCCCTTCATGAATAAGACCACCTTGTTTGCTTTCACCACCTTATCCAACGTCGACCTCAGCTCCGGGCTCAGCAGCGCCGATGCTATGGTACCAATAACAATCGAGTAGAGAATTTTTTAGATACATCCGAGAGTATAGGATACCCAAGCCAAAGAAAAAAAAGTCATATTACAAAGTATTCATCAGAAAACTGACCGGAGAGGCATCGGACGGCGTCGGAGGGGGAAGAGCGGGGACGTACGGGGCGAGATCGGTGTGGCCCTGTGGGGGATAGATAAGGGCGACGGCGCAGCCAGTATGCTGGTGAGTTACAGTGGTTTGGGAGACGGATCAAATCGAAGGGGACGCGAGGGTTCGCCCGGAACAGAAGAGGAGAAGCGCGGAGAAGGAGACGGTTGCAGTGGAAAGGAAGGCCATCGTCGTAGGCGGCGGCGGCGGCGATGAAGTTGCAAAGTGTTGGGGGCATCGCCGCAGTATAGCTAGTGGTCGGCGATCGTCTTTACCTCGACATGGAAGCCACGACCCCCGTCTACCCCACTTGGTCGTCGGCAGATCGTCCTCCGAGAAGGTGCGGAGAGAGAGGTGGTCGGAGAGAGGGGAGAGAGGAGCGGGAATCGGTGGAAGAGAAGTGGGGAAGAGAGAGAGGCGGTTGGCGAGAGGGGACGGAGGAGCACGGGGGTCGCAGAAGTGGGGAACGCTCTCTCGGGGTAGTGGGTGGAGAAGAGATTGCGTAGCAGGATAAAAGGGATAACTGTCATCGCATCTTATAAGTATATATATTTAAAATTTATCTTCTATTTATGTTTATAAGATGTATATTTAAAACTAACCCAGAAAATATGATAAAAATATACAAACTTAACTTAGGAAAATATATATGTAAACGAACTAATAGGAGGTAAACGGTTGTAACCATTATTGCTCCTTATAAGATTGATAACGAACGAGATTTGGGTTTTATTGAGCTGACATCGACCTCAGACCTCAGAAATTATTATGGAACCCACTCACGTCAACAGCAAAACCTTCACATGTGCCAAACCAAAACAAAAAAGAAAGAAAGAAAGAAAGAAAGAAAAAAGGAAAGAAAGAAAAGGTTATGCGATTCAAATTCACATATATATAAAAAAAAAGAAATATTTGAGCTGTCTTCCCTCCTCTAGCTTCCCAAATCCTCCAAAGCCAAAGTCTTAACACATCTCCCTGGCACCTCCTGCCCCAAGAAATCTAGTGAGGGTTTTGTGGCCACCAACTAAACACAGATTAGTACAGGAAAAAACATACTTTGCACCATGCCACCTATTAGTACAGATGTTGCGTATAAACCTTCCTTGTCAACAATTAAGTTCATCCTTAGCCATCTGGATAAGGTTTAAATTCCCATCCACATCATGTACATAGCTAGCTAGCTAGCTAGGTTTCACCCACAGATTAGCACCCACAAACACAATCTCACCGGAACAACTAATATTCTATCCTCAACTTGTAGATAATAACATAAAATAGAATAAAGTCGTATTTTTAGATTAAATTAGCTCTATATACTTGAGTTATACATTTCTAGTACTCTTGTCTTTAAGTCAACCAAGCAATTGAGCTCATAATTTAAGGCCGGAGAAGTCAGGCGAGATCATGAGCCAATGATCTCCATAATTTTGCCGATCGCCATCGTCTGGTGCTGCACCATCTGCGTATGCTACCTCGGGAAAGTCTGGAGCAGGGGCACCGCCGCCGCCGCCGCCGCCACCAGACGGCTGCAGGCCGCCGGCTTGCCCGAGGCGGCTGCGGCTTCTTTTCCTGGCCGGCTCAGACCCGAGGTCCTGGCGGCTCTGCCGGTGTTCCTTCACCACTCCGCTGATGACGGCAAGGAGAAGCTCGAGTGCCCGGTGTGCCTGATGGAGTTCAGGGACGGCGAGAAGGGCCGGACGCTGCCGAGGTGTGGCCATAAGTTTCACGTCGAGTGCGTCGACATGTGGTTTGATTCGCACTCCAACTGCCCCCTCTGCCGCTCAACCGTCGAGCCAGAGGAGGCCGACGACGGCCAGCCTCCTGTCTGAGCTATAATTTTCCATTTTAATTAGATTTTTTTTTTCCTCTCCACTCCCCCTTTAGCTAGAATCTCTTTTTATTTGATTTGATATTTTAGTAGGTCTCTCTGTATTAATTAGAAGATAAATGACGATATATGGAGGAGGGTTTGGGATCGCTTTTGAGTTTTTTTTTTTGAATTTAAGATTAACTGTTTAGGATTGTGCTCTCTTCATAGCTGCTGCCGCTGCTGCAAGAACCTCTGCTTTTGAGAGCTATTATTATTAGTATTAATTGAACCTTTAGGTGGATTAGAGCAAAAGAAAGGTTACAAAGTTACATCAAGAGTGGACGATCAGCTTGCCACTCCCTCGACCAATGACAACCCCCCACAAAGAACCTCTGCTTTTGAGTTTGATAAGGTATAATTGAAGAAGTTTTTTTTTTCAGATGGTTTTTTCACCAATTGCTTGTTGAAGTTGGCTTCAACTTAACCGTATCGGGTCTGGTTTGGGTTTTAATTGAGTCCACTTATAGCTCATGTTATATAAAGACAGTCTTTAGAGAGATTAAATATGTGAGAGAGTTCTCATTATTCCCATCATTTGTTTTGAGAGGGAGAGATCGAGAAGGAAGACCTAGGTTTTAGAGGAAGCTTAGGAGAGATTGAGAGAGTGGTGTCCTTGAATCTTGTTTGGTTGGAGGAGAAGAAGAAAGTGGTGTATTGTATTATTCTCTTACCTCATCATAGTGAATGCCCGTCGAGATCCACTCAATCTGTGGATTTAGCTCATTTAGGGTGAATCACGTAAATCTTTTCTCTTATGCATGTGTGATTGCTTGTTATTGTTGTTCATCTATCTGTAGTTATGGGTCTTCTTTCATTATCTATTCATCAAGAACAAGGCTTTCTGGTAGCTGCTCTTAAGGTGTTTGATAGAATTCCTCAATAAGTCTTGGTGTTCATATAAAGTGTTTCATTGCTAACTAATGGAATCCAGAGGTAGTTTCCATTAGTTTGTAGCTCGGAAAACTTCAATTGGTTGGCCTGCATAACGTTGGAAAAACTCTTAACGGGTCGTTTTCGTTAGTTTGCAGCTTCGTAGTCATCGCTGGGTTGTGATTTCGTGATATATTTTGCTTCCGCAAGATTAAGACTCCATGATAGTGACAAGCCATTATTATTAATGTTGCCACTTGGATGATATATATAGGGGAGCCAAAAAAGGGTTGATACGTACTAATTGTAATGGACTTTGTTTATTATATTGGCCGCAAAAGAATTTAGAGGGGAGCCCTATGAAGATATAAAGATTGCTTATGCTAGATCGATAACAAAAATTTGGATCATAAAAATACGTATTATAAAGCATTCAAGCTTGGAACTAGTCAAGTTTTTGAAATAAAGTATAGAATTTTCCTCAACTTCAGATAATGAAACCAACGATAGATAACACAGCAAGCCAAGTTCGATGTTATCACTGCATCATGCAGTTATGTTTTAGCTTGTGTCGCTTGAACACTGTATTTTTTTCAAAATTTGGGAATGGACTTAGCATGCGAACCAAACACATGGATGCGTGTGATCCGGAATCCACAGACGATTGCAATTAGGTGATTTAATATATGGCATTCAATTTGCAAGGATTGCAATCAGGTGATTTCATATAAAATTAAAGCATGAAAGTTGGAAGACCGATATGTCCTTGAAGATAGGAAGCTATAAATGTGGCCCATTTATCATGACATAGAAACTTTAGATCCTTGCTTTAGAAAACAAAAGTGAGACAAAGTGCACAACTTGGGTCCATCTTTAATTTAACACGTAATTTGTGATGGGCATTAATTAAACACAAGCACACGACTTAGGTCAATCTTTAACACACAATCATTGACTCAAGTCCTCGTCACCTTCTGCGAGTCGTTCTTTAAACTTGTATAACCGCGTACAAGTGAAGTGAAGGCAGCAGGAAACAACACCACAAATTCTTACATTTTTTCACGCGCCATTGGCGCCAACAATTCTCTCTTCAAAAGCCGCGCCCGCCCCCCCGGCATGCACGCATGTTGCATGCAGATCAGCCCACAAGACTCGGAGAATATGCCGATCAGAGCTTACCGATACATCCCTCAGCCGGCGAGCTATTATTATTACCCGGCCACCACTGACGTTGTTCACCGGTCACCGTCATCTCCGGCCTTGATCGCCATATTCGCCACTTTTATAGTCGTCTCAGTACTCCTAATCTGCTACTGTGCCTGTTGGCTTTCTCGCCGGAGCCAAATGTCGACTCCTGCCACCTCCTGCTCCGCCACGACCACAACAACAACTCCGTTGCCGGAGATGAATGTGCAGGTTGGCGAGAGGCCAGTGCCGGTGTTGCTTCCGGCCTTCGCTTACTTCTCAGCCTCTCGGGAAGAGAATAAGGTAGACTGCGCGGTGTGCTTGATGGAGCTCGGCGACGGCGAGAAGGGTTGCGTGCTCCGGCAGTGCGGCCATAGGTTTCACGTGGAGTGCATCGGCATGTGGCTTCACTCGCAGACGACCTGCCCACTTTGCCGAGCCACCGTGCAGGGCCAACTCCCCATCCCACCAGTCTGATAGCTGGAGTTCGATCTTAATGCATGTCATTAGTGATTGATTAATATATGGCGATCATTAATTGTAAATTCGGCGCGTGTGGGTGTGGCCTCTTCAAAATACCAAAAGCAAAACCTGCAGGGATTGAAAGAGACAAAATTCTTTTCAAATTTAATGGGTTTTATTCTTCTAGAATAAATGTACTCAGCTACTATATATGTTTGATATTGTCTAGAAGCCATTGGGCCATTGGGCCATTGGAGTGCTGCTATCATGTCTTTTGTATATATATGTTGTGGTTTTTTTATTTTTTTATGGCTAAGGTGAGACGAATCGTGTTTATAAAACCATATATATTTATGATATATTCTCATATATGTCACCCTATTTTTCATATTTTTATACTTAATATTACTTGTGGTTGATTTCCACTATTAATTATCATAGCCCAAACACCTTCTGTAGATCACCAGCGTAGTTTTCTTTAATAGTACACATCACAATGGACTGTAAACTGTTCTGTTCTCCCCGTTAATCAAATTAAAATAATACGGCAACTCCAAAATTAAGCTGCTAGAAGCAATGGTTGCCGTCGGTCAAACACAAAAAAGAAA
The DNA here is from genome assembly GCA_963920575.1 of Narthecium ossifragum. Taxonomy (NCBI): domain Eukaryota; kingdom Viridiplantae; phylum Streptophyta; class Magnoliopsida; order Dioscoreales; family Nartheciaceae; genus Narthecium; species Narthecium ossifragum. Next base: position 1,636,607 of record OY986965.1, read on the forward strand.
AGTTTATAAATAATTTGCGTCCCATCAGGAGAAATGAGCCAGCAATGATTGGATGAGCCCCTAGAATAAGCTAATACCGAGCTGCCACGTGGTTGAGAGTGAGGGCCGGAAGAGCTAATTAAAAAAAACTCAAAATTTAATGGGTTTGAGATTCTCCTTAGGAGAAATGTAGATATACTTGTTCTTTGATATTTGTCTTGATCGATGCTATATATTGGCCCAATGCTGACGACGAACTAGGAACCATCCTCATTTGATTCTTTCCAATGATTATTAATTAAGCCCACGTACGCTTTACCCTCCAACTAACTGTTTTCAGATAATCCAGCTGACCCTCCAAGGAGGCCAACCAACAAGCATGTCGTCGCCGCCGAGCTCCATCCCTGTTGCCGCCGGTCACAGCTCCGGCGCCCTCACCGTCTCGTTCGGCATGCTGGTGTTCGGCTCCGGCATCATGCTCCTGGTCATGTGCTCTCTCTTTTCCTGTGCGGTTGGCTACACGTGTCGCCGCAACGCCGCTGATCGGGATGGTGCGAGGCGGAGTCCCGGAGACCACCCGTCGGTGGCGCCGGTCTTCGTCTACTCGTCCGACGCCCGAAAAGAGAAGCTGGACTGCGCGGTTTGCCTGATGGAGTTCGTGGACGGCGAGGAGGGCCGGCATCTTCCCAAGTGCGGCCACGAGTTCCACGTGGGTTGTATTGATATGTGGCTCGATTCTTATGCCACATGTCCCTACTGCCGCGCCCCCGTCGCCGGCGATGCGGAGGTCTTCGATCCATCAGCTCATGTTTGATGAGAAGCGATTGGGGTACATGCCACGTAGACATGTGCATCGTACATGTCCACTTTCAACGTTTCATATCCACTCATATTCGCTGGTCTCCATCTAATACATGGTCACGTAACCTATATGCAGTGTACATGGCTTTTCAGCCGGTACACAAATCTTTTTTCAATCGCATATGCATCACTCTAAAGTAGCTTAATTGTATACATACACTTTCAAAATGAGTAATTACATGTATACCATTGTATACTTGTTTTAATTATATATTTATCATTCTATGTAACTATATTTAATTATTTTTTCTTGACTTAGTCGAGAGTTAACCGACTCATATGAAATGTCATAGAGTCGCAGTCTGTGTACATGGGTCAGAGCATGTGCATTGCATATGCCCTCGAATTAGTAGTGAGATATCAATTGGTTGATGCAGTCCATCGGTAAAAACAATACCAATGGACTAGATCAATTGATCGGTATATACCTAACGATTGAATGTACCAATGATCGAATTGGTAGTGAGATACCGATTGATTAATCTAGTTCATCAGTAGAACAATACCGATGGAATAGATCAATCAATCGGTATCTCACTACCGATTAGAGAATATGTGCAATGTACATGCCACGTGATCATGTACACAAATCTTTATTCAATGTCATATCCACGCTCGTGTCCAAGGTAAACAATTGACATGGCATGAGCCATTCAATTAATATTATTACATTGTAAAATTAAAATTGTTTACTAGTAACAAATTATAAATCGAGATAGTAAAGAGTGAATTAAAACTCAGCCATTGAATACATGTACTGGTATTTGCGTATTTCTATGTATATGCGAATATCAAGTTTAGTGCATATACAAAATTAGCTTTATCATAATTCACTGAATATGTTATGGTGTGGAAGGTAAACTCTGAGATTGCGTTTTGGTTGCACGGTGGGAGAGGGAGTGGTAGAGGGAGAGGTAGAGGGAGAGGAGTGGAGAGAAATATGGTTGTCCTTGTCAGTATTTGGTATAACCATGGGAGTGGGAAATGGAGAGACATTGCTTGTGTTTGGTATGTCCAAATTAAAATGGAAAAACACGAGAATGATATTGAAGTTACTAATATACCCCTTGCTTCATTTAGTACGGGGGCGTTTGTTTCGTTGGAATGATTTGGAATGGAATGTGATTCCTGTGGGGCGACCGAGTCCAGGCTCGCAAATCCATCCTCCATTATGAACTGCTTGAAGACTTGAATGGCTTCTCTCGCGGCGTCGTTCCATACGAGCCCGGCGATCATGGAAGTCCAGACGACAGCATTCCTGATTGTTGCGTCGCCGAAAGCTCTCTGTGCGTCGTGTAGCTCGCGGCACTTGGAGTACATGTCGACGAGAGAGGACGCGACGAAGAGGTCACGGTGGAGGCCGAGGAGGTACGCCTGGAGGTGGAGCTGGCCGCCGACCCGGAGATCGCCGAGGGAGCTGCACGACTTGAGAGCGCAGAGACTCCTCGCTGTTGTTGGAGCCCAAGTGCAACCTGGCGCGCTTACGCGCAGTGCCATCTTATTCTGAGGGCCGACGGAGAGCTCATCCTTGGAGAGTTGGTGCCCATCGGCGTCGGCGACGCGGATCCTCCAGTTGTACCTCAGGCGGCATCATCCCCCGTCATCTCCTATGCCTCCGGCGGCTCCCTCATGTACATGACTAGGATCCTCCGCGGGGTTTGGCGTGAGATTGAAGATGGTTTGAAGGCCGGAAAAAAAAGCGTTGGAAAAGTGGGCTGGAATTTGTTTCTGGCCACATTTCTGCCAGGCCAGAAACATTTGGCTGGAAAGGGGTGTTTTGGAATGGGATTGGAATGAATCTGGAATGGAATGGAGTCCATTCCAGTGAAACAAACACCCCAACAACTGAAATGCCATTCCATTCCAGCCATTTCAGCCAGTTTTTCAGGGAAACAAACAGGCCCTACAAGTAAGAAGAAAAGACACCGCATAAAAAAATGGTGTTTTAGTAATCCTAACATTCGTTGACCAAATAGAAAGGAAATGAAACCAGACTCTTCTCAACTTTAGGAGGACTCCGGTTTCCTCCCATGACGGGAGAGCTCGGGAGAGGCGATTCCCTCTCCCGTACTTAAATGCCAACCAAATATGACGGATGGAGTCGTGACTCCCTTTCCCACTCCCTCTCCCATGGTCAAATCGGTAACCAAACACACCCTAAGCCGTTTGGTGTGTTAATGAATGTGAATGCAAGAAGTGAAATTTAGAAGTAGAAGTTTGGCCACGCTTGGCTGGCACGGAACCGGGAACTGCAATAGAAATGAGATTATGAATGTTAACGAAAATTGGAACATGAATGGAAATGGAATTAATGTTAGTTGATATATATGTTCAGAAACTAGAATGAAAATGTTTTTTTTTGTAAATGTTGGAATACATTATGGACGTGGGAACAAGAATAAAAATATCCTTTTCTCTAGTATCATAGACTTATAAATATATTAGTTAAATTATACATTAAAATAAGCAAAGCATGCTTACCATCCATGATTGAAGAGCTCTATATATACTATACCATCAATCGTATGAGGAGAGCCGAGGAATATATATGATTTTGTGTCATAGGTTTTATATTGTGCTAGTTGATCCATTAGTGGTTATCTAATCTAATTATAGGTATTATTAATGAAGGATATAAATGCCAGGACAATATGTAAAGTTTGTAATTGGCTGGATTTGTGTCAAAATCCATTAGCTTGTAACTTAGGATACAAAGCATTGTATTTGTTAGTTAAAGACACTTGCACAGCTAAGCCTAAGTTAAAGACACCAGTATTTAATGGAGATCCTTGAGCTAACAGAGCAGACATCAAAGGGAAGATATGAAATCAGTTACTTCAAATCAGCTACTTCAAATTGACTGGTTCCAGAAAGCATTTGACTACACATGGGAAGATCTGAAATCAGTTACTTCAAATTGGAAGTGAAACATCTGAAGGACCAGCAGATTCTAAGGCTAAGGCAACCCTCATAGTTGACTGATTGCATAAAGTAAAGACTAAAGATCTGAAGTCTTTTAAAGCATGTGGATCCATGCTTAGCTAAAAGAGGAAAACTTGGGCTGATAGATGATAAGACGTGAAAAGTGCACAAATCACCCTTTTAACTAGGTCTCGTTAGTCTCCGAGCAATGCTATTTTGATTGTCTTTTCCCCATTTCAGGCTTAAGGACCCTCAACGAAGATTAGATCAAGTTTGGTGCTAAAACGAACAAATAAAGAACCTGCTAGAAGCAAAAGAGCAAAGGAGCAAAGATGGACCATCTTTGACATCAAAACTGTACCTGTTCAGGAAGAATCAGATGATGTGCTATACATGGTTGGAAAGCTCTTGAAGTCTAGATTCCATAACTTTTTGCGGTTCGTGATTTGGAGTTTCCTAGAGGAAGATATGCTATTTTTAGTACAAAGGTGCAGAAGAAGCAGTTACGGAAAACCAGATCGATCTCATCCCAAAGGAGATCGATCTCCTTGGGCGCTGCGGGAAAAATAGAAGGAAACTGACTAATCCGAGTTAGGGTTTGTCTTAGGCTATAAATAGCCTTCTTTGGGGGCGTTTTGGCAGCCTTCCATGGCCGAATTTAAATAGGGTTTCTCTTAGTTTCTTTTCCACAAATTAGGTTAGATCTTTGATGGAAGATCCATGGGTGGAGCGCGGCGACAACCTTCATCGACGGATCTCCTTCCTAAGATGAGTAACTAATCTCTAACCTAGGGATTTCTATGATGTATTAGAGAATCTTTCTATGGACTTTCATGGATCTGAGCATGTATTCTTTTAATGGTTTTTAATGGAATAATCTTTTATTGTCATATCTATTGGTAATATTTATTATGGTGAATGGATTGTTTGTTCTTTGTGCCCTAATTTCGGTCTGTCTTGTCTCGGTTTTTCCGTGGGTATACAGCCGGATTTTGTGAAAACTCAAAACATAAAAGTCGTAGATCTCTTCCTTAGCTTTCCACCGAATCTTGAATCACCTTGTTTCGAGTTCGGATGTGAATGTTATGCTGAGATTACGATCGCTGGTTTTGAGCATTGCATGTTAGAGGCTAGGATTAGTACTTGTTCAAGATGCTTTCATGCTAGAACCATGTTAGATCTTTGAATTGGATTCTAAACCCTAGATTATGATTGTAGGAGTGCTAGAACCACTACCTTAATGCTAGAACCATTAAGACCTATGATTGTAACATACAATTCGTTCTTTATCTTTATTGATTAGGCGATCTCAAAGTGCTAGAACCACTTTGATTATTCTCATACCAATTATCTGCTGATTTGATCTTCGTTCCGATGAAGACTTCTTACGAATCTTTGTTGAGCGATAGGGGTTCTAGCCATTCACCTATCGACTTGTTAAAACCATTAACACCTTTTGAATTGCTTTTATCCTAGGAAGACCTAGTTAGTTCTTTATTACTGATTAGAAATCTCTTGGTCGTTTATCCTATTATTATTCAGTTGAGTTTAATCTGAGTTAAGAGTAGTTTAAAAACCAAAAATCATTTCCTTTATCAATCTTTTGATTTAGAACTATACGAGGTAATTATACTGAACACTTCTTTTCCCTGTGGACCGACTCGGACTCATTGCTATCTACCCATAAAGTAGTTAGTTAGTGATTCGGATTATAAATTTGTAATTTTGACGTCCTTGTTAAGATAACGACACTTTTCAAGGCGTGTCAATAGATAAAAGGAAGCTCTGTTGCTGAAAAAGAAAATGCTCAGGATTGAGCAGAGTTGTTTTCTCAAAACCAAAGAGACTAGCTGGCTGTTGATGTGAAGCTAGAAAACAGAGCATCGATTGCTTCAAAGTTTGACTTCACAGTAGAATGAGCTTGACATGGAATAAGGCTCTACAACCTTTCTTAAGCTCATGGTTCAAGGATCAGCTGGAAGAAGAAACCTTCTACAACAAGGAAGACAACTAGCAACCGGTTTGGTCAAGGCATAGCTAGCTCGGGGTGAGGCTACTCTACAGTCTGTAGCTTGGCCAACTGTCAAAAGTAAGGCTGAGGTGTTATAAGTAGCTGAAGTGAAGCAGTGAAGGGTAAGAACTCCGGTTCAAAGAAATTGAGGAGCAACTTGATCAAAGTGAGCTGAAATCCTAGCTTTCTCAGAGCTGCCATTTTATCAAAGAGAGTTCTTCATCCTTGAAGATTTCAAGGGGTATTATATGAAGAATGAGTTCTTCAATTACTTGGAGTTGTCCAAGTTAAATTGAAAGTGGAATCCTTCATCCTTGGTGGATTCCAAGGAGCTTCAAGAAGAGAGGAGTCCTCTATCTATCTCAACTGTGGGTTGAATATTGTCCACTAGAGAAAGGGTTCGGTGATAGTGTACTCAACTGTGAACACTAAGGTTTGATGAGGAGTCATCAAGAAGGGGTGCTAGCTGTGTAACTATCATGATAAAGTTTTAGTGGATGATTTGGGTGGTCTCCGATAGAGGACCTGTGGTTTTTTACCTGGTTGGGGTTTTCCACGTTAAAAGCCCTTTTATGTTTTTGTTTGTGTTTATTCCTCTTCTAGACTGCTAGGAATGTGCACTACACTTATATAACTGCTTCACATGTGTTTGACGTTTTGCTTCTTAGAGTTGCTTTGCTAGACTGCTTTCCATTTGAATTGAGGTTGACCTTACTGTGTTCAAGATAGCTATGAGCTGGAAATTTCTGAGCTTAATTAAGTAATTACTCTGGTGAGTTTCTTTGTTCAGTTACTGCCTACTATCATAGCTAGATACTTAGGTGATGAACTGCACACAACACATTGCTCTTTAGGTGTTTGTTGCTTTGTCTCTCAGGTACTTTAAGACAAATAATTTAGCATTGTTGCTGATACTTTGTCTGTGTGTTGTTGTAGCTTGCTAAGACCCGAATTAAGTAATTGTTAGGGGTTATTTAATTACACAATATGCTTAATTGAACAAAAATAAAATGCCTAGAATGTATGGTTAATTCTAAATAGACGTACCGTAACTTTTTATTTAATACACTACATCATTTCATTAATCCCAAAAATACCCCTGCGCCTACAACCTATTGGTGTTGGAGGCAGTCAGCAGTGGAGGCTGTGGCTGAATGAAGGATAGGGCGGCGTCGGTGTTGTGGCAGATGGAATAGCTAGGTCAATATTGATTTAGCTCTATTCAGAGAAGAGTACATGTAACAATACATAAAAAAAAAGAAATACATAAAAATATATAATTTAAAATTTTTATAATTTAAAATTTTGAAATATGAAGAGGTGTTTTGGATTTTTTCTCTCCAAAATAGACTAAATATCTGAAGCTTCTTATGTCTGGTCTAATTGACGGATTGGGTCCAAACAAAGGACCCCGGTCCCTTTTCCCAAGAAATAATAAACAAAACACATTAAAAAAATAAAGAAAACCAATCACAAAGTAGGGGGAGGGGAATTAAACAAAACTGAAAAAAAAGAAACTCACAAAAAAGGGGAGGGGAATTAAACAAAAGAGAAAGGAAAAGAAAAAAAAAAGAAACACAAAGGATATAAAAGTAAAGTTCAGGGGACAATGGGTGGTGTAACTGTGTAAGAGGGGGCTGCGTGCTTTAATTAAGTGGAACGATGAGATCAACTATCATATCGTATTTTTATTGTGTCTTGTTCCCCAAGTCATGTCTTTGTTAAGTACTTAATTTCCACGTCAATTCAAAGATTAATTGGGAGGGCAATTCCAACAAGGCTACTAAACATCTAAACGTAGGGCCCAATTCCTCGTCTGGATGAGGTCTTTGCAAGTTGTCTTCGTTAGACAATGAGTGGAACACTGATTACTGAATACATATTTATGTCACGTGTAAGAGCTACATTGGTCATATAAATGTCCTTTGATATCCAAGTTTCCTAATGTTTAACTCGAGTCTCCTTCCCGGAAAGAGGTAAAATTGTCGAGTCTAACCAAAAGTAGGGTCTGATAGCCGATCCTCATTATGCATTGTCGCATTCATCTTCACATGTGATACATGAAAGAGTGTGATTTATATACATGATCACGTGATATGATACACATGTCTCTAATCGGTAGTGAGATATGATTGACATCGATGAACTCGATCAATTGATCGGTATTTTACTACCGATATTTAGCGATTCGATCAATAATACATTCAATTGATAGTGAGATATCGATCAATTAATTCAATTCATCGATATTGTTCTACCGATGGAGTAGATCAACCAATCAATATAATGAAATCTTTATTCTATATGAATACTTGCATCGCAAGTCAGGTAAAAGTAACACAAATATGTTTTGAGTCAACAACCACCGGATCAGCGGAAAGTGGACGTCGCGTAGCATCATTTTTCGTGTGCACAAAAGAAGGATGGCATTGGCGGGTAAACGATATATATTTGACTGCATGGATAGGGTTTATTATGCATGCATCAACCAAGCAGTAGTACAGTTGTGACTCTGGGAAGGATAAATAAGGTAATATTCAGTCTTTTTTATTTTAAATAAAATTGTCTTGACGCCATCACTTCCGATTTCCGAACATACAAGAGATGCCGTGAGACATTTGGGTGTCTTGGGTTCTATACCCATCCAATCACGACGCGCCACGTGATATAACTATTGTACTCACAATTTTATATTTAAGTTCAGTTCTGCATCCTTATTAATTCCTCTTCAAAGTTCAGACCAACCTGATCGCGCACCACCAACGAGCATGTTTCCTCCAGGCTTGGCCGGCGGCGGCGGCGGCCCCAGTCCCAGCCCCGGCGGCCTGAGCATGGCGTTCGGCATGCTGTTATTCGGCTGTGGCCTCATCCTCATCATCGCTTGCTCTGTCTTATGCTGTGCGCTCGGCTACTCTTACTCCGGCCGTCGACAAGTCCGCGACACGGCTGATGGCTCCACCGATGTGGAGAAGCAGGGCGCGGGGGGCCATTCTGCGACTGAGGTCTTCGTCTACTCGTCTGATGCTCGGAAGGAGAAGACGGACTGCGCCGTTTGCCTGATGGAGTTCATGGACGGCGAGCAGGGCCGGCGCCTCTCCAACTGTGGGCACGAGTTCCACGCCGAATGCATTGATATGTGGCTCTACTCTCACGCCACATGCCCCTACTGCCGCGCTGCCGTCGTCGCTGCTGGCAAAGTCGCCGGCGAAGTCTCCGACTTGCCAGCTGAACAAGTCTGAAATCCCTTGTGCACTTGTACACACTCGACGACGTGGCGATATGTAAAGTCTAGAAACCACCTCAAGTGTCCATTCTTTTTTAAGCGTTTGAATCAATTTGTTTTTATTTTTTGTTTTTGAGATAAGATTTTTATCCTTAAAAATTAAGCTTTCGACTGAACTAATCAACAAACCAAAAAAAAAAAAAAAAACATATGCGTGTTGGACTCGATCTCCCTACTTCGTTCCCACTCTCCTCCACCATAGAGTAAAAAGCGGCCACCTTTGCCTAAAAAAAGCTTGGATACTCATTTGCCATGGCTTCCTACGGCTATATTTTTGAAATGAAATAGATGGTCTTGCTTAAAATTAGTAACGAGAAGGAATGGAAGAAGTCATCCACAATCCAAGCTTCCAACCTTCACCTTCCTCTCTTCCCATGGCCGGAGAGGAGCAAATGGAGCGACGCCAGGTACTCGTCTTCTTCATAATCTAAACAAAATCCTATTCTCTTTGTGGGGTTAATTCAAATGGGTCTTGCCCTTATAATCTCCAAGTCTTGGTTGCTGGAGAGAGAGGCGAAGACGAGGCCGGAGGGGGTGCCGGGGTACTCATTCGAGGAGTGGGTGGCATTGGTGCGCCGACGTGCCGGCAAGTATTCGGCATCCACCACTCCGGTTCTCTCCCCCAAACACGAAGCAATGCCATTGGAGCTACACCCCTCTTCCGCCTCCCCCTGCCATCATCCAAACAGGTAATTAATCTCCTAATGTTTGAAAACGGCAATATATAATTCGAAATCCATGAGAGAAAGGCTTATCCAAAGGCATGTAGCTGAGCTATTTGGTTTCAAGTGTCACTGAAACATTCTAAGGATTGGAAGCATTTCTTTTTCAGTATAGAAATGTGTTCTTTGTATTGCTATTCTAATCTTTGTACCAGATATCTATTCAATTGATTTCATTCCCTGTAATATTTTGCTTCCACAGTGTGGTAGGAACAGGATCAAATTCAGGAGAATTGGATAATTATCCAGGTAAAATGCAGTCCTGCAACCAAGCCCCGGAAATTAGTTTATGGGAAAGGCTTGGTAATGCAGCTATGCTGGATATCGAATCGAATTGCCTTCCATGGGATGCACTCTCTTCATTACACCATATAAAGAATTCTAGCAGCCCAGAGCATTCTGAGGATGAAATGAATAAAGCTCTGGAGGTGCGTTTTTGCTGGTTATGCTCATATACTTAAGAATCTAAAACTATTTTTATCAGAATAACTTTTTAGCTGATGTTTTACGCCTTTGGAATGAGGCTCCTCATTGCATGATAGTGTGCACTAATTGATCGTCTTATCACTATAAATTGTCCCATCTCCTACCTGAAGCCATTCATGTATATATCTTGCAATTTTTTGGTTGCAGAATTTCTTTAACGTTCTAAGTTATATAAGATAATTGAAATTTAGAAATTGGTAAATAGTGGTCTTCAGTCAGACAGATTTATATTACCTGAATTTCTATTGCAGTCTTCATCATTGTTGTATGTATGGTTCCTTTTGCTTTCTCTTCAATTGGTGTGTTTTGTTTTACAGGTGACAGTGAATTCTGGAGGTGTTGTTTTCTATGCTCTGTTTAACAATCCGGACAGCGATGACCTCTTGCCAAAGGAAGCAGCAGCAGTTATTAAGTTTTCAACTTCAAGGATGGCTACACAATCAGAACGTCTCGGTTATGAGTTTGCAAAACTGCTAGGAGTTCGAACCCCTCAAGTACATAACACCTCCACCTCCATCTATTGTACTTTTTTACAGTTCCAACTACTACTTGATTGATTTCTTGACTACTGATTGAATGTTGCAGGCTAGAGTGGTGCATAACTCTTGCTCAGAATGGCAACGCATCAAGGATGCCGCTGAGAGGGCAAGAGATATCGCAATATCAGTAGGTCATGAAGTAGGTGAAATAACATGTTCAGAATTGTTGGAAGCTCTTGAATTGAGTAGATGCTTGTTTCTTATGAAGTACATACACAACAACCTCATCTCATAGTTAATTCTGCTCTTAGATATGACACCCTTGGCATCATAAAGACTGCTATTGTTGCAGTTATGTTCATGGCTCACCTCTGCTAGAGAATTCAGATGCATTTGGCTCACGGGAAGCAGCTGGAAAATCCGCAGCAGCCCTTGGCAGGGTCTTGGTGCTAGATCTAATAGTAAGAAATGAGGATAGACTTCCTTGTCGGCAACTTGGGTGGCGCGGCAACTCTGCAAATTTATTGGTTGCCGATAAATCAGCCTTTGCAAACATGAATGCCTTAGAGGATGCATATAATACCTCTGCAAGAACATACAAACCACATATAGCTAAATCAATTCAGATTGAGAGAAGAGCAATCTCAGTGAATGGCAGATTATGTCCTCATAAATCTGAACCTATGCTTCATTGCTCTGATGAAATCAACAAGGCAAGCCATATATCAACTGAGGAAGAAGAATCAGATGAGAAAACCAATGGCAATTTCTGCATTATCGCAATCGACTCTGGGGTTCCACGCCGACCACCTATAGGAAAGCGGGCAAGAGATCAAGAACAGTATCCTAAGGTGGTTGAACTGATGCTGAACAATTGGCAATTCTCTTCGAACCTACTGCATGAACTGTCTGGGGGTAAACTTGGTTTTGCTTCACCTGAGGAGGTTGTTGCAACATTGGATTCAGGTTCCTCTCTCTCAGATGCAGACATGGCAGCAATTGTTAACGAGTTCAGAGTGGGATTTCGTGGTGGTCTAAGGGACCTGCAGGGCTTCCATATATTTCTTCTGACGCTTCACCAGAAACTGGATGGCCTCCTACGGGTGTTCTCGACTATAATCAGTAAAAGCTCTTCTGAACTTGACAGGGATGAGTATGGGACTCTAGAGTCACCATCCCATCCTTCTGGTTTACCCTCCAATTCTGTCTCTGTTTCTGGTAGAGAAATTTCTCTAGAACCACATGCATATTCAAGTGATTCAGAGCCACAGAGATGTGTAGCTAGGACTTTGTCATCTCGCCGAGAAAGTCTTGATGTGAATTCTCCCATCTGCAGGGAGAATTGGAATGGCAAGTACATGAAAGGAAGTAGTCTGCGCTTGACTATGAAACTTCGCGACTTTAACAAGTATGCCAAGGTTAGAAATCTCTAGCTAGTTTAAGCTTGAAGAAGAAAAGAAAGCTCTGATTAGCAGTATTGAGCTTGCGTGGAGGAAAAATTATTCTTTGGCATCTAAGAAACCTACATATTAATTGTTGCTTCACATGATACAAATTGTCCTTCCAGATATGACAAGTTTTAGCAACTTCAAAGCTGTCAGAGTATAATCTATCTAAATCCTAAGTTATATCTCTTCAAATTGGCTTTAAGCTTTTCGAACAAAAACAAAAGGGTGACATTTGGCTTTTCTAAGTGGTTTCTCTTACTGACACACCATTCTGGTCATAGGTAGATGCTGAATTGAGCAAGGAGTTGGAGCAATGGAATGAAATGCTTAGAACAGATGTTGTTAAATTTTGCCAGGAGAACAACTTCAATACTGGCTTTTTTGAGGGAAGTGACAATAACATCGTAATTGATGCTTATGAGCTGAAGGTAAGTTAAAGCCATTTTTATGTAAGTTCTACAGAGAAGCATTCAATTCTAGATGTTAGACACTAGTTTTTTGCAGGTCAGGCTTGAACATATCCTAGAGAGAATATCCTTGATTTCAGATGCCGCAAGCACAGAGAGGCCATCGCCTATTACCAGTAATCTGTTCATTGGTGGCGCTCTTGCTGCAAGATCTGTCTACACTCTTCAGCGCTTAGGCATCACACACATATTGTGCTTGTGTACAAATGAGATTGGACAATCAGATTCTCAGCACCCAGAGTTTTTTGAGTACAGGAATTTTTCGGTAAGCAACTTTTCTGCATTCCCAGTGATAAATTATCACCCGATCAATTCATCCAAAAAGGGCAAAATCATCAAAAATAAACGCATATTTAGATTATCCTCATTTTTGTGTAAGGGTATTCAAATTTCTAAAGAGTTCTGCTATTTTGTCTGATGATAACAACTCTGCCATGGACGTAGATAAGCGACGACGATGATGAAGACATTGGCGATCTCTTTCAAGAAGCTTGTGATTTCATAGACTACGTCGAGTACTTGGAAGGAAAAGTTCTGGTCCATTGCTTCGAAGGGAAAAGCCGAAGCGCCACCATTGTTCTTGCTTATCTGATGCTAAGAAAGTAAAATTCCAATGTTCTACTGCTAATTGAATCAAAGAGAACTCTCAGCATCTACTGAGATGCTTGCTTCTTTCACAGGGGGTGCACCCTCTTAGAAGCTTGGAACATGCTAAAGAAGGTCCACCGTCGAGCCCAGCCCAACGACGGCTTCGCGCAGGTCCTGCTAGACCTCGACACAACCCTACATGGGAGGCCCTCCATGGAGTGGCAGCACAGGAGGCCATTGATGAAGGTGTGCCCAATCTGCGGAAAGAATGCAGGCCTGAGCAGCAGCTCACTGAAGCTACACCTACAGAAGTCCCACAGGAAGATCTCATCAGGGAGCGTAGACAGCGCCATGACTCTGGAGATCCACAAGGCTCTCGAGGCTCTCAAGATCAGCCGTGGTGGCAGCGTCAGTCCCAACCAGAAACAGTCTCATCAATCCTTCATTGATGGATTCCATTGACTGCAGCGAAGTTTACTAAACAAGTAACCTATGCATGCATGAAGTTGACATAAAACTCGTAACGACGCTGACCGGGGTACATGGCCATAGCATGTATTCGATTATCGGTGGTGCCCGTGGTGAACTACCGATTGATTGGTTGATCGAGTTCATCGCTATTGATTGATCATCAACCAATCGGTAATGTAATACCAATTAAATCATCGGTAAAAAAAAAAAATCAATCGGTAGTGTATTATTGACAAAAAAAAAGCAACTTGATTAGCAATATACTAGTATACTACCAATCAAATGGCCACGTAGGCATTTACAATGTACACGTGGTCATGTAACCACATCTTTATCCAACGAAAAAAGATTTGTGTACATGACATTTCAGCTATGTACATTGCACATGGCCGAGGTGGCCATGTATTATTGGCTTACGTGTTGGGGACTAGTGGATGTGAGTAAATCTGGACCGTTGAATGTGATCATGTACGATGCACATGTTTATGTGACATGTACCCCCAATCACTTCTCTTATCCAACTCGTATACGCGTATAAACTTAGCAACATGGGAAAGTAACCTATGTGAAGACTTAAAACTAGTTCTTATATAGAAACCAGCATCATGGCTATATAAATAAAGGCCTCATAGCTTTCCCTCCTTCCAGCAGCCTTTCTCCTAATTAACAAGCTTAGCTTCCACAATGGCAGCTAAGCTTTGCGTCACTGTGCTTGCTCTCTGCCTCTTCCTCGCCGTCCAAATTCCCTCCGGCACGGCCAACGGCGCCATCCGGGGCGCCATGGGACACTACTGGCAGCCATGCCAGGTCACTCACTACCCCTCGCTCTGCGCGGTCGTCCTCGCCTCGCACAACGAGAGCACGTCTGGCGACGAGCATGTCTACGCCTCCGTCGCCGTCACTGAGGCCGGCCTGGCGTCGAACAAGGCGGTCAGCGACTTGCTGGGTCAGATGAAGACGATGAGGCAGGGCCAGGATCAGGTGCGGTGGGACACACTCACCGGCTGCTGGCGAAAGTACGGCGACATTGTCTCTCAGCTGAACGAAGCCGCAGCCTCGATCAGAAAGAATGATTACCAGGAGCTTAAGGGGAAGATCACCGGAGCCATGGCCGGAGTCAAGTCGTGCTACGACATCAGCAATGCAGTGTCGAATACACCCATCAAGGCTAACTTCGACCAGATGAACGATAGGGTGATCAAGCTGCTGAACATCGCCTTGTCCTTCGCCGTTCATGTGACTACTCATTGACCCATCTCTTTGTTCCCCGCCGATCACCAAAACAAGAAATCAAATTTTACATGTGTTCATGGAAATTTGCTATATTATATATATATATATATATATATATATATATATATATATATACACACACTCTCTTGTAAATATGAAAAAATTTAAAATATATAAGAATGTTTGGGTATATATATATATAGCAAGTTTTTAGAAATACATATCTAAAAAATGATACCTTAATGATCCATAAAACTGAGGCGACAAAATAAAACACAAATTTATTTATTTCATTACTTACCTTTTCACTTTGATCTTTCACAAACACGGACAAAAGAAAAGAATATATACGTATATTTATTTGATAATCGAGTTTTCCAAGTAAAAGATAAGTAGGACTTGCAAGCTTTTTTAAATGTGGCAGCTGGTGTCATAACTTTTGATCTGTGATTGAGATGCTTAACTATCCTCTGCACAGGCATTAAGTAGCAAAGTTTTCTCCTTCCGATTAATGTCATGAGAAAGATACTGAAAAAATTGACAAAAAATATAGGGAAAAATCGAGATCATAAAAGCCTTCACGTTTCAGAATGTATGAGTACAACTGCTAGCTCCATGCTTTATGCATGAACAAATAAATGGTTTTAGGTTTCATAATTGATAAAAGTTATGGTTACTTTGCCTGCATATATTACCTGTGAAAGTTAACACTTACAGAGAAGAAACAAGTCTCCTACTCCTACAAACCATAGGATTATTTTAATAGTATTCAAGCATGACTAAGAATATATATGAGAAAATTTAAACCCCCTATCTTAAGTCAACATTAAACTCCATTTAGCAAATCAGTTTAAAAATAGTTATTATAACGTACTCCAAGGGATAGAATGACAAAATTATTCTTAATTGGCCAATTTAATAAAAATCTCAGACTTTGAGGTCAAATTCTTAGTAACTCCAACTACGTAAAGCCAAATGGCCACTTTTAATGTGGTAGAGTAGGAAACGTAAACACCATTGAAGCCCCCACTTTAAACCATCAAACAGTTAACAAACCAATCTCTCATATAAAACGTTCACTCCTTAGAAGCTCTCAAAGCAACCAACTCTCTTCTTACTATCTACTCTACTGTCTAAGCAAAATGGCATGCAACCTTCGTCTCCTCCTCCTCCTCGCTCTCAGCCTCGCCCTCGCCATCCAGTTCCTCTCCTCTGAGGCCGCCTTAGGCTACGATGAGTGCCCCCACGCTCACTACCCCAAGCTCTGCCTCGCCATCATCCAATCGAAGAACGAGAGCCGCGATGGCAACAAAGCCGCCGATGGCCCCATCGCCATCAACTACGCCACCAAGTTCGCCGTGCAGGCGGTGAACCGCATGAGCCTCCTTAAAAGGTTACGCCTGGAAGAAGGCAAGTACTTGTTGAACACCATCAGCCATTGCTCAAGGAACTACACACGCGCCATCAACAATTTGATCGACGCACAGTATGCGGCCGGAGTCGGGTATCACGACCAGGTGAGGGCATGGATCACGGCGGCCATGTCCGAAGTCCAATCCTGCAAGAGGCTTTGCAAGGTTATTCTGATCAAGCCGAGTTCTACCATGGAATACCTGGTCAACACTAACAAAGAGTTTAGCAAGCTGCTGAGCATTGCCGAGTTCTTCTTCGACTTTCATCTTGAAAACACTTGATCTATCTTTTATCTTTTCTGTTCTTCCTCCTCGTAGGGGTTCATAAGACAAAAAATAGTTAGGAGATGATTGCAGAATGAAGTTATCAGCATAATTTCAGTTTTGGAAAACTTTGGATTTACGCTGCTTCTTCTATCAATTAATTTGAGAATCATCCAAGTTCAATTTCTAGCTAGATGGTAAAAGAAGAGAGAAATTTGAATGAGCCACTATTAATTTGTACCGAATTACATGGTACTCACCTTCTGTTCATTAGAAATGTCAAGATGAAGATAAACAGCTTACGATCCCCAAGAACATCACGCTTAATTACTTACTCCCAAAGCCAAAAAGTAGGGTCAGCATATCACCGAATTCGCAACATATCTTGGATGGTTGAAGTGACAAACAAATCAAAAGCTTTGATTCCAGTTGAAAAAAGTAATAATATAAGATGTGCAGATTACACCATACCTAGCTTAATCTGTGAATCATGATCAAGTCAATTAGCACTCAGTCCCCTGCCAATTCGTTTGGTTCTTCCAGCCTATGTTGTAGATTTGCCTTGACCGTTCACAAAAAAAAAGACAGCCCGAAATACACCATTCCAGGAACACGCACCAATGTCACACAATTTATCGGTAAATAAATACACTTGTATAAATTCTCTTTATTTTTCAGCCATCAAATTTAAACAAAGAAAATGCATCAAACTATAAATGAGTTAAAGTCCATAGAAGTGAAATTTTGTGAAATCACCACAAAACATTAGTCTCCATGAGGCAAGAGAAGCTTGCAATACCACACTTGAACAGTTTCATATAAACAAATACAAGATAACAAACGACCAAGTCCTTTCAAAGGGAAAAAAGGACAAGCATTCTGTTGTGAATGCCTTGAATTATGGAGAATCCGGACTTGGCTAAGGAGGAAAGCCGGACCCATGTGTTAGGCTAGCCGGACCCACTTGTGTTTAACCTATCCTAAGTAAGTTCCTAATTAGGATATGTATTAAAACCCTAAGTTTTCTTAGGGTTATAGAGAGAAGTGCGGCGGCAGCCATTGGAGGTGAGTGGCCGGCCTCTTCTTGGAGTTACGGGTATAGCCGGCTCCTTGTACTTCTTCCCACCATTGGTTAGTGGAAACTCTCTCTCACCTCGCCCGTGGACGTACCTCAATCTTGAGGGAACCACGTATATCTTGTGTGTCGTGTGTGATTGCTTGTTGGTTTGCTTCATTGTTTCTCTGTACTTGGCTGCGTTCATAGCATAGATTGCATAACAAACTGGTATCAGAGCTTGGGCGGAAATCATCCGGCTGTGGCTATGGCGGCGAAGTTTGAGATCGCGAAGTTTGATGGGCAGAGCAGCAGCTTCAGTCTTTGAAGGGTTAAGATGAAGGCTTTGCTAACTCAACATGGATTACACAAGACTCTACAAGGGCAGGAAAAATCCGGCATCAGCATGGAGAATTGGGAAGACATGGATGCTAAAGCACTGAGCTCGATTCAGTTGAGTCTAGCAGATGATGTTCTTCGCGAGGTGGAGGAAGAAGATTCAGCTGCAGGTATTTGGCTGAAGTTGGAAGGCGTCTACATGACGAACTCGCTTACGAACAGGCTATATCTGAAGCAACGCCTGTATACTTTTCGTATGCGTGAAGGTATGCCTATCAAAGATCATCTAGATGAGTTTAATCGTATTTTGATGGATCTGAAAAATATTGATTGTAAAATTGAGGAGGAGGATCAAGCACTAATTCTGTTATGTTCTTTACCGCCTTCGTATGAGCATTTTGTTACAACCTTATTGTATGGGAAAGACACTATATCCATGGAGGATGTTAAGGCCAGTCTTCATTCGAAATAGTTGAGAAAAAGGGTGTCAGGAGAGGTTGATGATCATGCAGAGGGATTGTTTGTTAGGGGAAGAACGACAGAGAAGGATGGAACGAGTAATAGGGAACGATCCAAGTCAGCAGGGAAAAATAAGAAAAAGGGAAAGTGCAATTACTGTAAGAAACTGGGGCACTGGGCGAGAGACTGTTTAAAGCTCAAGAACAAGGAAAAGGAGGACCAGAAAAGAGGTAATAATGTTGCTGGGATAGCCGAAAGTTCTGATGAGTTTGACACTGTTTTATCAGTTACAACGGGAGATTCTCGCTGTGATACCGAGTGGATTTTGGATTCTGGGTGTTCCTACCACATGTGTCCGCATAAGGAGTGGTTCACCACTTATGTAGCAGTCAATGGCGGTACAGTATTAATGGGCAACAACATGGCTTGTAAGTCTGTTGGTTATGGAACGATCCAACTCAAGATGCACGACAGTATTGTGAGGACTTTATCGGATGTTCGACATGTTCCAGAGTTGAAGAAATATCTTATCTCTTTGGGTGCTCTAGATTCCATCGGTTGTGTTTTCAGTGGTGAAGATGGAGTTTTGAAAGTCTCTAAAGCTGCACTGGTGCTGATGAAGGGTC
The DNA here is from genome assembly GCA_963920575.1 of Narthecium ossifragum. Lineage (NCBI taxonomy): Eukaryota > Viridiplantae > Streptophyta > Magnoliopsida > Dioscoreales > Nartheciaceae > Narthecium > Narthecium ossifragum. The sequence continues at coordinate 1,655,711 of OY986965.1, forward strand.
AGAAGCGTAACAATCTCTATTCTCTTTTGGGTAGCACAGTTATGGGTTCTGCAGCAGCGGTTGCTTCTTCTAAAGTTTCAGATTCAGATTTGACTCGGTTGTGGCATATGCGTCTTGGGCATATGAGCAAGAGAGAGATGACAGTGTTGAGCAATCAAGGTCTTCTCTGTGGGCAGAAAACTGAGAAGCTGGATTTTTGCGAGCGTTGTGTCTACGACAAGCAGTGCAGGGTGAAATTCAGTTTAGCTGTTCATCGCACCAAAGGGACGGTGGATTATTTTCACTCGGATCTTTGGGGTCATGCTGAGGTAACCTCTAAAGGTGGTTTTCGTTACTTTATGAGTATTATTGATGATTTCTCTCGTAAAGTTTGGGTGTATATGCTAAAACATAAAAGTGATGCTTTCAGTACTTTCAAGCAGTTTAAAATTTTGATAGAGAATCAGACAGGTAAAAAAATTAAACGCTTGAGAACTGACAATGGCATGGAGTTTTGTCTTCATGAATTTGATGAGTTTTGCAGAAATGAGGGCATTGTGAGGCATCATACAGTGAGGAAGACCCCTCAGCAAAACGGTGTTGCTGAACGGATGAACATGACCCTCTTGGAGAAGGCGCGTTGTATGCTATCCAATGCTGGTCTGGGCAAAGATTTTTGGGCTGAAGCTATTTCCACAGTATGCTACTTGGTGAATAGATCTCCATCGACTGCTATTGAGTGCAAGACTCCGTTTGAGGTATAGTCCGGTCATAAAGCTGATTATTCTATACTACGTGTGTTTGGGTGTCTAGCTTATGCTCATGTGAATGAGGGAAAATTGGAGCCACGGGCCAAGAAGTGTATTTTCTTGGGTTATCAGGCAGGTGTGAAAGGGTACAGACTATGGTGTCCGGAAACCTCAAAGCTTTTGATCAGTAGAGATGTTACTTTTGATGAAAACTCTATGATTAAGGGATCTAAGCAGGTTGAAAGTGTAGTTGAGAAACCGAGGGTGTCAAAGCAGGTGGAGCTTCTGTATGAACCTTCTATCACAGGGAAGGACGACCGTGATCAGTAAGTTGAAGAGGAGTTCAGAAGTTCAGATGCAGATGATGATGTACCAGTAGAGCAACCATGCACTATTGCTAAAGATAGGCCAATGAGAGAGATTCGGCCTCCCGAGAAATATGCGGTGTATTCTGAGATGGTGGCCTATGCTTTATCAGTTGCTGAAACAGTGGAGTATGATGAGCCATCGACCTATGCAGAAGCTGTTTCGAGCAATGAGAGTGCGCAGTGGTGTGTTGCTATGAATGAGGAGATTGAGTCTCTTCAGAAAAACCGGACTTGGGAGTTGGTAGAACCATTGAAGAACAGGAGGATTGTTGGGTGCGAGTGGGTCTTCAAGCGCAAGCCAGGTATTCCAGGGGTTGAAGAGGCGCGGTTCAAAGCTCGGCTAGTGGCGAAAGGATTCAGTCAAAAGGAAGGTGTCGACTACAATGAGGTATTTTCACCAGTTGTTAAACACAGTTCCATTCGCACTTTACTTGCTATTGTTGCATGTTATGATCTTGAGTTAGAGCAACTTGATGTCAAAACTGCATTTTTGCATGGGGAGCTTGAGGAATAGATTTATATGCGTCAACCTGAGGGATTTATTGTCTCTGGTAAGGAAGATCATGTGTGCTTACTTCGTAAGTCGTTATATGGACTAAAGCAATCTCCTAGGCAGTGGTATAAACGGTTTGATGCATTCATGATTAGTCAATCTTATTCCATGAGTGAATATGATAGTTGTGTTGTTTTTTCGGAAACTCCCAGATGGTTCGTTTATCTATTTACTGTTGTATGTTGATGATATGCTAATCGCTGCCAAGAGTGTATCAGAAATCAGCAGGTTAAAGCAACAGTTAGCCGGTGAATTTGAGATGAAAGATTTGGGTGCTGTAAAACGAATTTTGGGTATAGAGATTAGCAGGAATCGAGGAGATGGTAAGCTGTTCTTAAACCAGAAGTCATATATTCTCAAAGTGCTGGAACGGTTTGCCATGCAGGAATCGAAGCCAGTCAGTACTCCTTTGGCAGCACATTTTCGACTTTCATCTGAGTAGTCATCGAAATCTGAGGGAGAGGAAAAGCTTCTGGCGCAGGTTCCGTATTCGAGCGCTGTTGGAAGCCTTATGTACGCCATGGTATGTACTCGCCCCGACATTTCACATGCAGTTAGTGTTGTTAGTCGTTACATGGGGTGACCGGGAAAGACACATTGGGAGGCTGTGAAATGGATACTTCGGTATTTGAAAGAAACTGCAGATTTGGGTCTTTTGTTTGGGGTTTCTAATCCGAGTAATCAAGTCATTAGATATGTAGATTCGGATTTTGCTGGTGACCATGATAAGAGGAGGTCTCTGACAGGTTATGTGTTTACTCTATCCGGAAGTGCTATTAGTTGGAAAGCTACTTTGCAGGCTACGGTTGCGCTGTCTACAACGGAAGCTGATTATATGGCCATTGCCGAAGCTGTTGATAAGACGTGAAAAGTGCACAAAGCACCCTTTTAACTAGGTCTCGTTAGTCTCTAAGCAATGCTATTTTGATTGTCTTTTCCCCATTTCAGGCTTAAGGACCCTCAGCGAAGATTAGATCAAGTTTGGTGCTAAAACGAACAAATAAAGAACCTGTTAGGAGCAAAAGAGCAAAGGAGCAAAGATGGACCATCTCTGACATCAAAACTGTACCTTCTTAAAAAGAATCAGATGATGTACTATATATGGTTAGAAAGCTCTTGAAGTCTAGATTCCAGAACTTTTTACGGTTCGTGATTTGGAGTTTTCTAGAGGAAGATACGTTATTTTTGGTACAGAGGTGCAGAAGAAGCTTCGGAAAAAGAAGATCGATCCGAATCCAAAGGAGATCGATCCCTTTTGGTGCTGTGGGAAAAATAAAAGGAAACTGACTAATCCGAGTTAGGGTTTGTCTTAGGCTATAAATAGCCTTCTTTGGGGGCGTTTTGGCAGCCTTCCATGGCCAAATTTTCTTCATCTCTTAGGGTTTCTCTTAGTTTCTTTTCCACAAATTAGGTTAGATCTTTGGTGGAAGATCCATGGGTGGAGCGCGGCGACAACCTTCATCGACAGATCTCCTTCCTAAGATGAGTAACTAAACCCTAGCTTTGGGATTCTATGATGTAGTAAAGTTATTTATTAGGGTTTTCTATAGATTATGAGTTGTAAATCATACTTTGATGGTTGAATGGATTGATTTATATTTTCTTTATATCTATTGGTGTTGGTTTATATTATGGATGAATGATTTGTTCCTATATGCCCTAGATCTAGGTCTTGTGCATGTTACGGCTTGAGATTAGGGATTCTCGTCAAACGTCTATGCTAGGACCATAGATGTGAGGATTTCCTTCTCGTGATTAAAGGCCTTGTAATGCTAGAACCATTGCACATAATGCGAACCATTATGACCGCTTCTTAATCCGTTATTCATCTTAATTCAAGATTAGGGATTTCGTATGTGCTAGTACCACTACGCTAGTGCCAGAACCACTAGGGTAACTCTAATCCTTGATACATTCTATTAGGCGATCTCAAGGTGCCAGAACCATCTTGATTACTTACCAATATCCATTCTTGATATTATCCCCAACGTCGGACTTTATTGATCGTCGTTGAGCGGTAGGAGTTCTAGCCATTTACCTATCGACTATATGAACTATCTGAGTTGATTTATTCGCTCTTATCTTAGGAATACCTAGTAAGTTCTTTATTATTGATTAGATTTCCTTGGCATTATCTTATCTTTCATTAGTTATTCGTTTTCTTATCTTTTTAGTTTAGTTCTAGTTAAAATCCAAAAAGATTATCTTTTTCCCAACTCCTTGGCTAGGAATTATGCCTAGTATACGACTTAAACCATTAGTTTCCTGTGGATTCGACTCGGACTCATTGCTATTTACCAATAAAGTAGTTAGTTAGTGATTCGGATTATAAATTTCTAATTTTGGCGTACTTGTTAAGACTATGACACTTTTCAAGGCGTGTCAGCTGTGAAGGAAGCATTGTGGATGAGGGGAATACTCTGTGAACTTGGTATTGCACAAGGGGTTACTTCAGTATTTTGTAACTCGCAGAGTGCTATACATCTGACTAAAAAACTGATGTATCATGAGCGGACCAAGCATATCGATGTCAGATATCAATTCATTCGGGATATTGTCTCACAGAAGCAGGTTGAGGTAAAGAAGGTGGGAACGGCGGATAACCCGACAGACATGATGACTAAATCGGTTCCAGTTACCAAGTTCAAGCATTGCTTGGACTTGCTCAACATTTGCAGTTGATCGCCCCTCGGGGGCATTTTGGCGAGGTAGAGGCAGAAGAGGGTTGCTAAAATCAGTGATTTTGAGTCCGGTGAAATTCAAGTCAAGGTGGAGAATTGTTGTGAATGCCTTGAATTATGGAGAATCCGGACTTGGCTAAGGAGGAAAGCCGGACTCATGTGTTAGGCTAGCCGGGCCCATGTGTTAGGCTAGCCGGACCCACTTGTGTTTAACCTATCTTAAGTAAGTTCCTAATTAGGATATGTATTGAAACCCTAAGTTTTCTTAGGGTTATAGAGAGAAGTGTGGCAGCAGCCATTGGAGGTGAGTGGCCTGCCTCTTCTTGGAGTTACGGGTATAGCCGGCTCATTGTACTTCTTCCCACCATTGGTTAGTGGAAACTCTCTCTCCTCGCCCGTGGACGTACCTCAATCTTGAGGGAACCACGTATATCATGTGTGTCGTGTGTGATTGCTTGTTGATTTGCTTCGTTGTTTCTCTGTATTTGACTACGTTCATAGCACAGATTGCATAACACATTCTACTTGCTCGAACAATTCAATCAATGGCCCCTGCTTGCTCGAACAAACAGCATCATCCTGCTACTCTAATCATAACTAGCATTGAGAAACTTCATCAGCTCATTCCTATTGGTTTCTTCCAGCCTGTCTTCCTTAGATTTATCGAGCTTCAAAAGAATCTACAGAAGGCTAAGGTATTAACAAGTGATTCATGTACTTGTTCACGATTTACCATGAATAAAAGTCAAAGTGACCATCAACTTTTTCCCGGAAACGGCACTTCGACGAACACCATCCTCCTTGTGGCGACCAAGGAACTGAAGTAGATTCCAATAATAGAAGAATCAGAAAGATGAAAGCTGGAAAAATAGCATGGTATGTACAATTGAGTTATGTATCCATGTTACCTTGGAAAGTTGTACAAGGCTGCTATTCCTACCAGTATCATCTTTCTATATGTAGCTCCCATGGCTAGATAAACAAAGGTCCAACATCACACCCAGCAAAAACCATCCAACATCCAGTTACCCGTTTCCAAACCCCAGCTCCTACGTCAAAGAGTCAACCAAAGAAAAAGGCAGCAAGTAACATAAGCACCCTAACAAATGGTAACAAACTTCTACATACTGCTACCAAATTCTATGCAATCAAGAAATAGATATGAAGTAAGGATGCAAAGAATTGGCATGGATAAGAGACGAGCAATTGAGAATGGTGCATGCGTAGGAGAGGAGGGGAAGCTGGTCACGGGACTGGCTCTCCGGAGGAGATGAGGAGGGATGCCGAGGGCGACGTTGGTCGGCGAAGAAGTGGCGACTGGGGTAGCGGGACCGGCGCTCCGGAGGAGAGGAGGAAGGATGCCGGGACCGCTGGAGCGCCGTTGTCGAGGTGATGCGAAGAAGCTCGGGGTGGCGAGCTGGGGCCTGGGGGCGATGTCTAGAGCACGGGAGGATGGGGGCGAGGTGGTGGTGGCGAGGCGGCGGCGATCTCTAGGGCACGGGAGGATGCGGCGAGGCGATCTCTAGGGCATGGGAGGACGGGGAGAGTTGGGTCGCGAGCGGCCAGTGGGTTCGGCGGAGAAGCTGGTCGCGGGACCAGCGCTCTGGAGGAGTGAGGACGGTATCATTTAATTTCATGTTTACACAATGTTGGGTATATATAGCAAGTTTTTAGAAATACATATCTAAAAAATGATACCTTAATGATCCATAAAATTGAGGGGACAAAATAAAACACAAATTTATTTATTTCATTACTTACCTTTTCACTTTGATCTTTCACAAACACGGACAAAAGAAAAGAATATATACGTATATTTATTTGATAATTGAGTTTTCCAAATAAAAGATAAGTAGGACTTGCAAGCTTTTTTAAATGTGGCAGCTGGTGTCATAACTTTTGATCTGTGATTGAGATGCTTAACTATCCTCTGCACAGGCATTAAGTAGCAAAGTTTTCTCCTTCCGATTAATGTCATGAGAAAGATACTGAAAAAATTGACAAAAAATATAGGTAAAAATCGAGATCTTAAAAGCCTTTTTCATGTTTCAGAATGTATGAGTACAACTGCTAGCTCCATGCTTTATGCATGAACAAATAAATGATTTTAGGTTTCATAATTGATAAAAATAGCTATCATAACTCCAAGGGATAGAATGACAAAATTATTCTTAATTGGCCAATTTAATAAAAATCTCAGACTTTGAAATCAAGTTCTTAGTAACTCCAACTACGTAAAGCCAACAATAAAAAGCTCTCTTTTTAATGTAGTAGAGTAGGAAACGTAAAATCCATTGAAGCCCCCACTTTAAACCATCAAACAGTTAACAAACCAATCTCTCATATAAAACGTTCACTTGTCCTTAGAAGCTCTCAAAGCAACCAACTCTCTTCTCACTATCTACTCTACTGTCTAAGCAAAATGGCATGCAACCTTCATCTCCTCCTCCTCCTCGCTCTCAGCCTCGCCCTCGCCATCCAGTTCCTCTCCTCTGAGGCCGCCTTAGGCTACGATGAGTGCCCCCACGCTCACTACCCCAAGCTCTGCCTCGCCATCATCCAATCGAAGAACGAGAGCCGCGATGGCAACAAAGCCGCCTATGGCCCCGTCGCCATCAACTACGCCACCAAGTTCGCCGTGCAGGCGGTGAACCGCATGAGCCACCTTAAAAGGTTACGCCTGGAAGAAGGCAAGTACTTGTTGAACACCATCAGCCATTGCTCAAGGAACTACACACACGCCATCTACAATTTGATCGACGCACAGTATGCGGCCGTAGTCGGGTCTCCCGACCAGGTGAGGGCATGGATCACGGCGGCCGTGTCCGAAGTCCAATCCTGCAAGAGGCTTTGCAAGGTTATTCTGATCAAGCCGAGTTCTACCATGGAATACCTGGTCAACACTAATAAAGAGTTTAGCAAGCTGCTGAGCATTGCCGAGTTCTTCTTCGATTTTCATCTTCAAAACACTTGATCTATCTTTTATCTTTTCTGTTCTTCCTCCTCGTAGGGGTTCATAAGACAGAGAATAGTTAGGAGATGATTGCATAATGAAATTATCAGCATAATTACAGTTTTGAAAAACTTTGGATTTACGCTGCTTCTATCAATTTGAGAAACATCCAAGTTCAATTTCTAGCTAGATGGTTAAAGAAGAGAGGAATTTGAATGAGCCACTATTAATTTGTACCGAATTACATGGCCTGGTACTCACCTTCTGTCCATTAGAAACGTCAAGATCAAGATAAACAGCTTACGATCCCCAAGAACATCACGCTTAATTACTTACTCCCAAAGCCAAAAAGTAGGGTCAGCATATCACCAAATTCGCAACATATCTTGGATGGTTGAAGTGACACACAAATCAAAAGCTTTGATTCCAGTTGAAAAAAGTAAAATAAGATGTGCAGATTACTCCATACCCAGCTTAATCCATGAATCATGATCAAGTCAATCAGCACTCAGTCCCCTGCCAATTCGTTTCGTTCTTCCAACCTATGTTGTAGATTTGCCTTAACCGTTCACAAAAAAAAAAGGCAGCCCGAAATACACATTCCAGGAACACGCACCAATGCCACACTATTTATCAGTAAATAAATAGACTTGTATAAATTCTCTTTATTTTTCAGCCATCAAATTTAAACAAAGAAAATGCACCAAACTATAAATGAGTTAAAGTCCATAGAAGTGAAATTTTGTGAAATCACCACAAAACATTAGTCACCATGAGGCAAGAGAAGCTTGCAATACCACACTTGAACAGTTTCATATAAACAAATGCAAGATAACAAACGACCAAGTCCTTTCAGAGGGAAAAAAAGGACAAGCATTCTACTGAGGACAAAGTGTATACATAGCAAAAGACTGTTCGGTAACAATTCAATCAATGGCCCCTGCTTGCTCGAACAAACAGCGTCATCCTGCTGCTCTAATCATAACTAGCATTGAGAAACTTCAGCAGCTCATTCCTGTTGGTTTCTGCCAGCTTATCTTCCTTAGATTTATCGAGCTTCAAAAGAATCTACAGAAGGCTAAGGTATTAACAAGTGATTCATGTACTTGTTCGCGATTTACCATAATAAAAGTCAAAGAGACCATCACCTTTTTCCCGGAAACGGCACTTCGACGAACACCATCCTCCTTGTGGCGACCAAGGAACTGAAGTAGATTTCAATAATTGGAGAATCAGAAAGATGAAAGTTGGAAAAATAGCAGGGTATGTCAACTGAGTTCTGTATCCATGTTACCTTGGAAAGTCGTACAGGGCTGCTATTCCTACCAGTCTCATCTTTCTATATGTAGCTCCCATGGCCAGATAAACAAAGGTCCAACATCACACCCAGCAAAAACCATCCAACATCCAGTTACCCGTTTCCAGACCCCAGCTCCAACGTCAAAGAGCCAACCAAAAAAGAAAGGCAGCAAGTAACATAAGGACCCTAACAAATGATAACAAACTTCTACATACTGCTACCGAATTCTATGCAATCAAGAAATAGATATGAAATAAGGATGCAAAGGATTGGCATGGATAAGAGACAAGCAATTGAGAATGGTGCATGTGTAGCATGAAAACCCAAATTGTACAAAAGGATAACCTAAATTGTCATGAGCTTAAACAGAACCTAACTGCACAGATTAGTCAAGAATGGAACATTAGAAATCATAATCTTTTCAGAATTCATTCCCAAACTGTGTTTGATGCATGACTGTGAAGATGACAATGACCATGGACCACTAAGCACAAAAGAGTAGTAGGTTACAACGACATTTTTCTCAATAAACATAACCTCAGAGATATGTATACCCTACCTCTTTAGAGGTCTGTTTGGAACGCTTGTGCCGATGACTCTTACTCCTATCCTTCTCCTTTCCCTATAGCATATGTACAACATAAGAGTAAGGTGTAATTAGTTCTCCTCAGTAATCACCAAACCAATGAGAAAGCTTAATTATAGACAATGCCGATGATTAGGAGATACAGACCTTCTTTGATCTTTCAACCCTATTGTGCTTCCTGGAGCGGCTGCTTTCTTCACATTCGCTATCAGAGGAGCTTTGGCTACTGCTAAACCATCACAACATTCGTTACCACCAATAATTGGCTAAAGTGTAATTGCTTGAAAAGATCTACCCAAAGAAATTAAAAACCCCGATTACACGACACTCCAAGAACCGAAACCTAAATTTGATAAGCCAATTCCTCAATTTGGGTACCAAATTACCTTGCATCTTACATTCGAGACATCATAAGCCTATTTCCTACCAAAAGAACCCCTTTTTAACTAGTAGAAATTCTGTTAAATCGAAAAATCTACGCCTTTTTCTCAAGCAAACCTCGAAAGCAAGTAAATTTTATCGATCCAAGATAGGGGGTTCCACCGCGAACCCTAACCCTAACTTTTGCGACACACCAAACAAAGCAGAGTACATTTTAACAAGAAAAAAGCACTCGCCTGTAGCTATAAGATTGAGAGGAAGCCGAATCTTGGGGCGAACGGTGCCTCCGCTTCCGCCTGGTTCGCGACCGATCCTTCTTCTGGACCTTAAGCGCGGCGCCCCGATCGCTGCGGCGCCGACGGCGGCGTCGATCTCTCCGGGAAGACGATGAGGATGAGGCCTCCGAGGAGGACGAGTGCGAGGAACCCGAGGACGAGGAGGCGGCCATGGCTGCTGGACGAGACGAGAGAGATCGAGAGGAAAAAAGAAAAATAAAGAAGAGGAGGCTGGCCAGTGATGGCAACGGGGCGGATCGGGGCGGATATTGGAATTACTATACCCGTCCCTGTACTTTTTCGCCCATACCATAACCACCCCGTCTCCGCGCGAATAATGGGGATTGCGGACCATAACCATTCCCGCGGGTACGCGGATATTACCCGCAATCCGCGGTTATCCGTAAAACCTAAAAAAACAATTCAATTAGCATTAAGTCTCTAAAATCTAAATCTAAATCCACCAAACTATCATCAGCATTCGGTCTCTAAAATCTAGATCCACCAAACACTCATCAACAATTAGTCTTTATTAGAGTATTATTACAAAAATAGACTCTTTAACATCCACCAAACCAACATTTAGTGGCGGGGCGGGACGAATATGCGGGGCGGGGCGGATAGCGGGGCGGATATTACCCAATACCAAAATCCGCCCCGTACCCGCGCGGATTTTAAATTTGTAAACCATACCCGTATCCACGGGTAAAAAATCTATACCATACCCGTCCCCATCGGTGCGGATCAGGTCAATTATCCAGCGGGGCGGTCAATTTTGCCATCCCTAAGGCTGGCTTGGAATACTTCTAATTTTAAATTAACTATGTTTTGTGCGTCGAGTCCAATTCAACCTGACTTGGTGGCGGTTGCTAAGTATGGATCTCAAATTAGGACCCAATTTGACTTGGTTTGAGTAGTTGATGTAGTCCGATCCGCCAAGCTCAAAATTAGGTCCTAACTTGATGGGTTTTTTTGAATCATGATTACGAACAATATCAGATTTATGATATAAAATTATAATTAATCTTGAAAAATTCTATATGCATCACACTTATCTCCAAGTTGCACCACAGTCCCCATATGTTCTGTGGTGCATGCTAAAGTTGACACTGCTTAGTAGCCTGTTACCGATCGTAACAAATTACATGATGTATTTCATAAAAAAATATGGTGTATTTAGATCCATCTTTAATCTTTAGTAAAAATTGCATGATGTAGTTCAGTAGCTGAAATTGACTATTTTTTAATGTCCAAAAGGTTTTATTTATTTTGGAAAACTTTTTCCGAGTAAAGCGGAACTCTAATTCTATCAGTTTTGGCTTTTTTGATTTTTTGGACAGTTAAGTCGCAGCTAAGATGGCTACAGGGCAATCATGCTACCCTAGCACGAGCCTGATGAGCAATCTCGTCAGACCTTCTATTCTCCTCTCTGGATATATAGACAATAGAAAAGTCAAAAAATACATTAAGCCTCCACCAAACTTCGAGAAGTGTCTTTCTGCAGCCCGTCAGAATTGGTGATTTTCCACAAACCATTTCAACTGCTTTCCTCGAATCACTCTCGACCACCACACGGCGCACCCCCGACTCCATGCCTATCAGTTTTGGTTTGATTGTTAGTACCTATTTGACTGTCTCCTTGGTTTAATTCGATTATGCTATTTTTGTTTATTTTATTTTTGTTAACTAGGGTCGGATTATTCAGTAAATAATTAGGTAAAACAGCATATATATATATATATATATATATATATATATATATATATATTACAAGTGGATTTGGAATTTCTAGATTTTAGATTTCTTCTTTATTTCAAGTATTCCGGGCATTCTTCGTTGAGTTAGCTTCGGTATTCCTGTCAAAATCAATGTAATCTTTGGTATATGCATTCAAATCAACGGATTCTTCAATATTTACATAAGAAATTAATGATTTTTCCATTTTAATACATGGACAAAAAAAACAGAGGGGCTTCATATATGAGGCGGAATCTCATGATACGAGCTAGCAGGATTAATTAAATCAGTTTCAAGAAACTTATAAAGAGCGATCAAAGATGAGAGAGAAGATCTGGCGTCTCAAGCAAGCAATTCCAGCTCTGCAAACTTAAGTATATTGGAGATATATAGAACCAATTAATTAAGCACGAAGATGGATGGAGGGAGGGGGATTCAAGAATTCGATTTGGAAATCGTAGTTATAAGCGAGGAAAGACTTTGTTTATGAAGCTAGAGTGAATATCATGCATGCATGTCTCTGTTTATATATAGAGAGATTAGAAGCACCAATTAATTCAGTGAAAGATGCATTCTGATCAAATTGAAACACCTTTCATTAATATATGACTGCATTGCATATATAATTCGGTAGACAAAACCAAGATGATGAGACATGAGCATTATCAATTAAAGAAGAGGAGATGGATATAGCATCTCTTACAGTTCCCATGACTTGCTTATTGGATAGCTAGCTAGCTCACAAAACTTAATGAAGGAAAAAGAAACATTTTAAAAGACGCATTAATTAAACCAACAATAACAAAGTCCAAGCTGAAGATAGCCTCCGGGAAAGAGATCTGATCAGGCTTATTCTAGCGGTTTACGGCCTGTGATGATGGTATAGTTGATTAACTTCTTGTTGAAGCCTTCAACGATCATCGGCAGCGAGAGTGCCCATTTTATGGTTTTCCATCCTGCATGGCGATTCATACCGAAAGTATGCACGCAAGTTAATTAGTACGTGATGATCCAAACAATTAATATCAAAGAACCCAAAAACCATGCATATATAATAGTATATGAAGAACGAATGAACTTCGCTGCTACGGCTGACTTTTGTAGTGTCTGTCTTGTAAATATTTAGCCTGCGGGCTCATCTCATAAAAAAGAAGAAGAACGAATGAAGCCTACCACTTCCTAGCAGAGACACAATGCCCTTCCATGTTAGGCTGGAACGAGTGACAATACGCCAGTACGGTGCCACATTTGCTGACCAATCAGCTGTTTTGATGTCCTGTGGCAGTGTCATGCATGCATGAAAAAATATGAAATGATGTAGCAAGGCATGCAGATTTGGTATGCTTTTAAATAACCTAGCTTAATTAGTCACAAGAACTAATAAACTTTTACCTCGAGAGAGAGGGATTTGGCTATCTCTACGAAGTCAGAGGGAGAACACCAGGTGGCATGGTGATGAGCCTTGCGTATCTTGTTCAGGAGTTCAGTTTCAGCAGGGTTCAATGAGACCTCAGAAGGCGAAAGATTTCTGTGAAGCATTGCCACTACTACTATTGTGGCTCCCGGTGCTGCAACTCGTGCCAGTTCACCCAAAAACTAAATAAAGAAGCAAATATATGTAGTTAGAATCCATATATTTCTATGTAGGCTAGGAAAATGATTTGCGTGTATAGATGCCGATGGATTAGGTGCTTCAATCTATAGACATCTACCGATTAGTTGATTCATACATTCAATCGGTAACATCTCTACCGATTGAGTCAACTAATTCCTCTCAATCGGTAGATCATGTACCGCAATCCCGACCCATCTATGTATATAGCATGCAAATGCTACGTACGTACCTTTGTTTTGTCCGGCATGTACTCTGCACACTCCATGGACCAAACCAGGTCAAACTGGCTATCAGGGAAAGGTTGGTCCATACCATCTGCAACTAGGAAGGAGACCTGCACAAAGCACGGACGTACGTACAGCAAACATGAATGCGTATTTTGTTTGATTGTGAAGTTTGATTTGTATAAAGAAATATACAAATTGATGCGATTCAAGTTAGCTAGCTAGTCAAACAAGGTATACATAAGCTAGCTAGCTAGCTATATTCAAGTTAATTAATTAGTACCTTGTCTGCTAGTCCCTCGGCGATTGCATGCGCCTGTGCCCGTTCAACTTGGACAGGGCTCAAATTGATGCCTTTGCATTGAGCACCATACTTCTTTGCCAGATATTTGGTAGTGCCCCCCATACCACAACCAACATCTACTATGCTCTTGGGTTTCTTTGCAGCATCATCTGCAAACGTACAATATCACAAAATCAATACCACAAAAAAAGATCGTTTTCACATTTGAAATCAGAAATTAGTAACAATAAGTTATGGTCTAGCTAGTGTTTGTAAGGATCAAGGGTGGCCGCCCGGGTACGTACCTGGGACGCCGGCGAAGCGGAGAGCCTCCTCGATCATCCGGATCTGGCCGCTGTATCCGTGGTCGGAGAGTCTGGTGGAGTCGAGGGGATCGTAGTAGCCGCAGTGCAGGTGGTCACCCCATGCGCTCTCACAAATGTCTGCCGAGGCGTCATAGAAGTCCGCTATCGCCTTGTTGGAGTCATCCGCAGCAACCGACGCCATGGCCACTTGGTCTGAGCTAGAACTTTTGACTTAAAAAAGAGCTAGCCTTAATACTGCCTCATTCCCTGGCTGATGATATATCTACTATATATATACATATACAATCAAGATATATGGATCACATTGAACCAATCATGTCAGCATCTTGAAATATTCTTGCATACTTTGCACACAAGTACTCTTCAACTCTACTCGATCAGTTTTCTCCAATCATGTCAGCATCTTGAAATATTCTTGCATACTTTGCACACAAGTCTTCAACTCTACTCAGTTTTCTCCATTGTTAAAGTGTGAAATTTGTAATTTTCTAAAGAAAAGTCTAGATAGTCTTTGAATGTAGGAATGGTCTAAAAAAATTGTAGGTCCAAATGATAGGATTGGAAATTGTATAAGAAGTTAAGGATGATATTAATAGGGCTCTAGAGGCTTCTATCAATTCATATAAACAGAGCATTCCAAATCCAGTTGTAATTAATAAAAAAATCACATTCCTACCTCTTAAAGTCCATTTGTCTCCAACAGTAAGATCATCAGAAAAAATGAGCCAACCTGCATGAGCTTTGAACCTTAATCATGATCAGGCAGACAGATCATCAGAAATTTTGTGGCTGTTCTGCATATATTTCAACGCCCATTATTCAGTCAAGCAAAATGGAGTACAAATTAATGATTACCCAGATGTCCCCCACCCCCTCCGGTCTCTCTTGCTCTCGTCATCATTTTTTATTTTTTTTAATGAGTTGAGCATAAGGCTAGCGGATTTATTGCTTAAAAGCCCCCCTCATATTCACTAATAGCGGACCGAGATCTCTTGGCAACATATTTTGCATATTCGGACCCCAAAGTCATTTAATTCCAAACCTACCCTTCAAATTCAGTCAAGTTAATGGCCATCCGATCGACATCCCCATTATCCCACTTGAGATGACATCATCATCATTACAATGCCCACTTGGCATGTTTTCATTGGTCCACGTCAGATTTAAATATTAAAAAAAATAAAACATCCCATCGCAGGTGAGAGGAGAGGCTGTCACTCACCTCCTCCTCCTTCCCGCCAGTAGGTGTTTCTGCCCGTCAAAATCCATATAGGTACTTACACCTTCACCTTCTTCATCTCCTTCCCATGGTCATCGCCTTCTCCCCTTCACCTGCTTCACCTGGGTACACCTCCTTCCCATACTCGCCTTCACTTGCTTCACCAGCATCCTTGCATGACAGTCTTCTCCCTTGGAGATAGCAATCTTCTCCTTTGGAGGAAGACATAGATGTGGAGATGAGAAGCATTAAGCTGCATCTCCACTACAATGGGCAGGGCGTTTGCAATGACGGACTGCCATACTATTACGGTGGGTCTTCCGATATCGAGGAGTTTTCGTCCAACCTAACACTCGCCGAATTGAAGTCTCGCTTTTACCTTTTGAGCAATCTGACTCCAAACGATGTGGAGATGTTTCTAAGCTACGAGATACCCGACGATCCGTATAAACCATTTACTCGCCTAGACAACGAGGAAGACATGGATCATCTCTTCATCCTTCTCGGACGACCATTGTGTCAAGTACTTAGAGTCTTCGTGTCCACAATACAATCATATAATCCTAGGTACACCTCTTGTGCACTGTGTGCATGAAATATTAATGTCCTCTTTCAAATGCTATCCTGCATGACTCAGTTCTGACAACGCCGATTCGGTGTGTGAGAAGGCATGTAAGCCCCGCGGCTTGCTCAACATTGACCTGAACATACCCATCGAGCCAGATCTCAGTGAAGAGGATGAACTACAACGCACGGTCGAAGATATGTGGATAAACGGACTCACGCCGGAGGTTGATGGGTAAGTAGCATAATAGCGAGTATTTTATTAATACACGTGGTTTCGAAAACAATTGTACGTGTTCTAAATTATATCCACGTGTACAAAATTTTATATATGCGCATATAAACATTTTACACGTATATCTTGTGTACATGCTTGCAAAGTTGTTGTCATGCGCATAAATAGTTTAGACTCATGTTAAATAGTTGATACTCGTATTAAATTGTCGTGTATAAATACGAGCGCGTTTCTTCATTGCCACTAATGTTGAACTACAGACTTGACCCAATTGTATGCGCAACTATGTAGATGGGCATGTTGTAGACACATATGATCTGTACGATGACATATATTTCGCCCAAGACTGGTTACATGACAGCGAGTGTGAGGAGCCGCATGATGTGTTAACGGGCGTTGAGAAAGATGAGTACATTTTGAACTCCGAAACACCGGAAGCTCGAGCAATCTACTTTTTGAATGCCCCGGAACCATATGTTGGGGAGAGGTACCCCAATAAATCAGAACTAAAGATGGCACTAGCAAGATACGCCATAACACATCGGTTCGAGTACAAATTGAAGAAGTGCAAGGGAGATAAGGTCCTCGCACGTTGCATCCATGCGGGATGTTCATGGAAGATCATAGGTAGAAGAGTTGCCGGAGTACCTACTTTTAAGATAACCATATTCGTCAAAAAACACACGTGCAACAGACCCTCGATCGGGCACGGCCACAAGCAACTAACGTGCCCCTTTATCGCCGAGGAGATCAAGGAGCAAGTTGCTGCTAATGAAAAATATAGCGTCAAGATGATTGTCACTGATATTGTCAAAAGATACGGCGTGCGTGTGTCATACTGGAAGGCATATCGTGCGAAGCAAAAAGTGAAAATAAAGGTAAGCATATAATGTAGTACAAGCACAAAATGAGCTACACGTATATTTCAACACATATTTTTTTATACGCGTCCATTATCAAGAGTGACAAAAAATACAACAGCCGTTACACACAAATGTCGTGTATAGGTTAGTACACGTATAATTACACGCACATTTTATAATACAAGAGCGGTGTATAAAATGTACAACACACGAAGGGTTGTGTATAGGTATAGGTAAGCACACGTATATTTAGCACACGTATATTTAGGTCCTTCTTTACCCTGATATTTATTTATACACGTGCATGAAAAATTGCTTATGTTGCCATGTTTATCGTGTAAACAGATACACGGCACATATGAAGACTCGTACAACATGCTCAGACCTTATTTGCGGGAGTTGATGATGAGGGATCCCAGAACAGTAACGGCTCTCCAGGTGGATTCGTGCAGCCGTTTTCAGCGCGCGTTCTGGGCTTTTTGTGCGTGTATACATGCATTCAAAACTTATTTTGAGGCCCGTCATTGGGATAGAAGGGACATTCTTGACCGGAAGGTATCCAGGGATGATATTTCTCGCCATCGGAATGGACGCCAACAATCACATCCTCCTTATAGCCTTCGGCGTGGGCGAAAAAGAGTCTGGAGATTCTTGGACATGGTTCCTCGTACGCCTCCGTGCATGCATCAGTCCATTCAAGCCTTTGACCATAATCTCCGATCGCCACAAAGGCATACTTAAGGCCGTTGAGGATGTTTTTTCGGAAGCAAAACATGGATACTGCATGGTCCATTTGTCACGGAACCTGGTTAACGCAGCAAAGCATTCTGCTCCATATAACAAGTTTTGGGCTGCCGCACGTGCGTTTCCAGAACTGCAATTCACACGGATAATGGATCAGATGAAGCAGATGCATCCGAAACAATACAACTACATTCAAGAGATCCCCGTAGAAAAGTGGGCAACGCACTGCTTCGCAGGAAGAAGATACAACATGTTGTCAACTAATATGGTTGAGAGCTTCAACGGTGTATTGAAAGACGTAAAAGCACTTCCAATCCAATTCATCATAGAAACAACGCGTCGGAAGGTGACGGAATACTTTTTCTTGCGAAAGAGGGAGGCAGCAACCATGGAGAGCACTCTCACCCCATGGGCGGAGAAGGAACTCCTACTTGCCAAGGAAAAAGGACGGCATATGACCGTCGCGCCATCGAGCATGACAGACTTCCAAGTCCAGTAGGGTGAAGCATACTACGCGGTGAACTTAGAAAGACGTCAATGTTCTTGTAGGGAATGGGATGTGCTTGGAATACTATGCCCATATGGTTGTGCAGTGCTTTTGTGGCAGCGGCTATCCGAGTGCGAGTACTGTGAGGACTGGTTTACATCCGATAATTATAGAGCTTGCTACGATAATGTAGTCTACCCCACCGCGTCACAAGAGTTTTGGCCAAAGGGCGCTAGTGATGATCCCATCGTCTACCTACCCAATTGCCAAGTCAAGAAATGTAAGAGGAGGAAGAGAAGGCTACCCTCACAGGGTGAGGCACAGTCGAGGCCAATGCGAAGATGCTCAAGGTGTAAGATGCGGGGGATCAAGCTAGCATCCCGGGGGGTCCTGCAACCAGTCAGCTCGTAGTACCAAATGAGTAGGACGGCCGTGCACCCGCCGACGTAGGTCATAGCTCTAAGGGAAGTGGTGGGCTTGGCCGTCCTCCATCGGTGAATTGACCGGGAAACTTCTTGCTCGAGATGTTGGTGGATAATTCCCGCCCAATTCATGGTACGGATGGAGCTCAGGTCGTCAAGGACCCCAACCAACTCCGGGGGGCCGTGTAGTTGGCCCGGGGGAAGAGGAAGACGGCGAAGATGTACAGGACGAAGAAGCGGCAGAAGTCATTCACGGACTCGTCGTCCCTCTTTTCCATCAGTGCCTTGAATATTTTGTCGAAGTTCGTCGATGGCAGGTCGACGCCGTTCGTCCTTCCTTCGGCGTGTCGGCCATAGTAGGGGATGTCCATCAATGTTTTGCGCACCTTCTTCGGCCGCGAGATGACCCCCCTGTTATCTTCGTCCATTGGCAGACCGAGGATAACTGCAACGTCTGCAGGCCGCAACTCTGCTATGTTTCCTCCAAGGGAAAATCGCAACCCCCCCTTGTGATTGCGCATCATGTAGTCTAATAACACATTGTCCTGCTTGATGTCCGACAGGTCAAGGAAATGGCCGAACGGTGTCTGGAGGATGATTTTAAGGTGCACATCCGCCACGTACTTTTGTGCGGCCTCCTTGATCTTTGCCGCAAAACAGTTGGCTACAAACGGGGTTCTCCTGGGTTCGCTGCTCGATTCATCTATAGGATTGTATACATGCCACAAATAAAATAATACATGTATATAATGACACATATTAACGGGTATAAGAAATGATACGATGTTAACAACGAGCATAAAAGGTGTGCAACCCAGCGGGTAAAACAATGCATGAAACAAAATAACATGACTTCATATCATCTGCTATAAAAATATACCCGATGTCAACAACGAGCAAAAAACAGTACGCAGTAGGGCAGGTAGATAAATAACGAGCACAACATACTAGCACATATCATCGGGTATAACCATATACCCGATGATAACAACGAGTATAAAAAGTACGTCATATAGCATGGAGAAAATTTGCAACCACAAAATACGAGTTAATACCATCGGGTATAAAATGATACCCGATGTTAACACCGAGCATAAAAGGTCCGCAAAACAGCAGGTGGAAAAATGGCGATCACAAAATACAATGAGTTAATATCATCGGGTATAAAAAAATACGTGATTTCAAGATAATCGATGGGCGAAAGTGTTGTCAACGACTAAAAAAAACACCGGAATAAGGGTTAGAGTAAGATAAACGATGGGAATGATCCATAGAAGAAAATAAATGGAGATTCCTCGTTACAATAAGGGTTTGTAGGTGTTCTTCTACACACTAGGGTAGAATAAAGATACCTACCATTGGGTTTGGGTTGAAGACTTTGGATTTTCTCGGCCGCTATTACTATGGCTGTTTCCATGGCTTTGGCAAACGCATTCGAAGTACTCCCTCCATTTCTTAGGCGATTGGGTGGACTCCAACTTCGGGCCGTAAGGTATGGCGACCGCCGGAGAAGATTCGGAAACACCGTTGGAAAAACGTAGGGGGGGTTTCAAGGATCGGGAGAAGAAACACCGGGCTAGAAATACCCGACGATCCGCCAGAGAAGACTCGGAAACACCGTCGGAGAAACGCATGGGGGTTTCAAGGATCAGGAGAAGAGACGCCGGGCTAGCGATAGGATGCTTGTTTTTACGGGTAGGAGTTAATACCCGTCGTTGAAGTCCGGTTTTGGCGCGAGGGGCAGCCATTTCACATCATCACGTCGCGTCTTCTCTGACGCGCCGTACAACCAGCGAATGGTAGCGTGCCATCTGGCCACTACCATACGCTCTCGAGTGCCCTCTCGAGTCTCGCGCCGTTCAAATGCATCGGACGACATATGAATCGCATGGCCATTAATGCCAGGGGCAGTTTTGGGATTATGTAGGTTTGGGTCTGAATGTGCAAAAGATATACATGTAAAATGTTTATACACGCATATATAGAATTTCGTACACGTGGATATAATTTAGAACACGTACAATTATTTTCGAAACCACGTGTATTATTAATATACTCGTGGTTATGCTACTTACCCATCAGCCTCCGGCGTGAGTTCGTTTATCCATGTATCTTCGACCGTGCGATCTAGTTCATCCTCTTCAATGAGTTCTGGTTTGATGGGTATGTTCAGGTCAATGTTGAGCAAGCCATGGGGCTTACATGCCTTCTCACGCACCGAATCGGTGATGTCAGAACTAAGTCATGCAGGATAGCATTAGAAAGAGGACATGAATATTTCATGCGCACAATGCACAAGAGGTGTACCCAGATGAAGCAAGTGAAGGGGAGAAGGCGATAACCATGGGAAGGAGATGAAGAAGGTGAAGGTGTAAGTATCTGTATGGATTTTGGCGGGCAGAAACACCTACTGGCGGGAAGGAGGAGGAGGTGAGTGACAGCCTCTCCTCTCACCTGCGATGGGATGCTTTATTTTTTTTTAATATTTAAATCTGACGTGGGCCAATGAAAACATGCCAAGTGGACATTGTAATGATGATGATGTCATCTCAAGTGGGATAGTGGGGATGTCGATCGGATGGCCATTAACTTGGCTGAATTTGAAGTGTAGGTTTGGAATTAAATGACTTTGGGGTCTGAATATGCAAAAGATGTTGCCAAGGGTCTCGGTCCGCTATTAGTGAACATGAGGGGGCCTTTTAGGCAATAAATCCTAATGCTAGCTCTCGTGATCAGTTCTCCAAGGCCAAGTCAGCTACAAGAGCATTAATTATATGGAATCAATCAATAGCACGCCAGCGACGCCGCTGGCCGACCCATGACTCTGAAGGCTGCCGTGGAACTCGACCTCTTGGAGATCCTAGCTGGCGCGGGCGGTTAGGATAGAGGGGGGAAAGCAGTGGGGGATGGTTACAAGTGCTAGCTAGGTGCCATGGAGGGCCCACATCGTATACTTTTATCTAGTCTAACATGCATATTTGATGTATATTTCATACCAAATTGAATTTGATTGAGTCAAAATTTAGTTCCAATCCAGTAACCAATGTTACGAATTGACAGATGGGAGTCATGCAAACAAGCTATCCTTCCAGCAAATTAATTTCTCATACATTCTTGGCTGCCGGCGTACATTTTCCCTGAATTAGCTTCTCATACGTTTTATCTGATTTGGTTTGGAGACGTGAAATGATAGATCCGATGACTGAGGTTTGCCGGAGTTTGATCACCGATGAGGAGGGTTCTTCTGATCGCGGGGTCGGTGCACTGGAGAATTCGTGGAGTTCTCAGGAGGCAATCCACCGGATCCGATCGTGGAATCGGGCTCCGAGGTGGCCGGATTTGGAGGCGGCGGCGCGATGGATTTGGGTGAAGTTGGTCCGCGCCGAAGGAGGCATCGGCGAGAGTGAAGAAGGGTACGGGAAGGTCGGGTTGGTTAATACAAGTGATTTCGTGGTGTTGTAGTGGGGATTGGTGGACTCGTCGGCATGAGCTCTGATGAGGGTATTGTGGAGAAGGGTGTTGGGTTCTCAGACTTGGCGGAAGGTGCGGCGGAGGATGGGTGGCAGCCGAGGGAGTAGGAGGAGATAAGCTTCGGGGAGACGAAGGTGTCGCGGTGGAGATCGTATCTCTAGAGCTGGCAGTGTAGTTGCTTTAGGCGGTCGGCGTTGGGGCAAAAGTCGGAGTCGGCGAGCTTTTGTTCTAAGAGTCACCTGCGAGAGACCCACCTGGGTGTGCGGAGGAGCACTGTGGACATTACAAAGCATAGTTTGGTTACCCAGGTAATGGTTTGATTTTACTTTTAGGTACTGTTAGAACATAAATTATGCAAAAAGATCAAAATAATCTAACATCAAGAATTAGAAGGATTGTGGTATAGTTCAACTCCTTCAAACTACGTTCGAACAGAGATATTGAAGCTTTAGAAAAATGGATGTGAAGTGGAAAATGGGAAGTGGTGGAAATGAATGATGAAAAGTCATGGAAAATGGTAATAATGGGTGATGAACTATGCTAGAACTACTCCTATGAGTGATAGATTTACTCCTATGAATAGAATTATGGTAGCATTAGTTCTATGAAATAGCACTACTCCTAGAAATGAAGAACTGGTTGCAGGAATTAAAAGGAATAAAAGCTTCATTAAGATAAATAAGGCTACATTGATAAATATAAAAAGCTACATAAAAAGCTGGTTTGCTTTGGTGGGCAGGAGCTCTTTTTCTTCATCTTCTTGGCCTTTTATAGAGCTTATGGTAACCACCTTGAAACCACCCGAACCACCAACTGCAACTGTCAGAACTGAATCTGAAACCGTGAGAAATACATAACTTGGCGACATCTTCAGTTATTTACGAAACTGGCATAAGATAGAGCGTCTTGTCTTCCACTGCAATTTGGCCGATGATAACCTTGGGATTTGATAAAACTCTGAACATGAACGTTGTAGGTCTTCGAATTCTCTTTCCATTGGTCCGAAAATCAACTCATTTGGATATCATATGAGAAAATTATGACAATAATAGTCGAATCACATTGATGTCTTATTAAAATAATCAGCCAAAATATGGTCGATGGGAAAATGGACGATGACATCGGCCATTCTTTGGACGATGACATTTAGAATATCGGTCATTATTTACTATTTTGCCACTGGACACTTCGATTGCCAGTTTGACATAGTAAACGATGGATCTGAAGATCTCGCCAACATGAACGTTGTAGATCTTTTTGTCCTCTTTCCAATGGTTTTAGAATCACCCAATTTGGATACTTGATGTAAAAGTTATAGTCAAAATACTTTAGCTATGTCAAAACTAAAGTATTTATTGGCCGATTGGCAATATTTATTAAATTACCATTGATCTTGTTAATCGTCCAAATGACATTAAGACATTGTTATATTTATGGCTAAATGTACCAATCCTGCTCACTTTTTGCTTAAATAATTTAAAGAAAGGAGAAAAAAGATGTTAATCATTTGATAGTATCTAGTCTTGGAACATAATTGAGTTACAATCCAATATGTTGATCTGAATTTACTTTTATCTATACCCCCGAAACCCCAAATGGTAATGTTTTGTTTCAATACCTGTCTGAAATTATCTGTATACGGTTATAAATGTTTATTCTTTAATTATATATTCTTATGACCATTGATCATTGCTAATTTTAATATTTAGAGTTGCTTATGGCTTAATCTCATTATTGAGGAAAAAAAAGCAGGGTGGAATAGGGCGGCGGGATCGGGAGGAGCTCGGCGGAGGGGTTTTTACAGGTGGGGGCTGGTTTTGGAGGTGGAGGATAGCGGAGAGATAAAATGAAAGAAAGATAAAAAAAATATAAAAATATAAAAATGGAGGAAAGGAAAAAAAAAAAATAGGGATCAACGGTCAAATGAGCTCGTCGGAGGTCAAGACTCAAGACCAATATAGGAGGACAGTTCATAGAGATCTGGAAAATTGATCTTTAGTGTTTAATAGGTTAAATTGGCGGTGGAGGCGACGGATATGAGATGTAAAAATAGAAAAGATAAAAATGAATTAAAGATAAAAATTGAATAAAGATAAAAATGGATCGACGACCAAATGAGCACATTGGAT
The DNA here is from genome assembly GCA_963920575.1 of Narthecium ossifragum. Classification (NCBI taxonomy): domain Eukaryota; kingdom Viridiplantae; phylum Streptophyta; class Magnoliopsida; order Dioscoreales; family Nartheciaceae; genus Narthecium; species Narthecium ossifragum. Next base: position 1,679,855 of record OY986965.1, read on the forward strand.
GTAAATACCGGCATAGGAGGGTTTATAGGGACATGGAGAATCGATCTCTAGTGTTTAATCGGCTAGAATGGCGATGGAGGCGGCGGATATGAGGTGTAAAAAGAGAAAAAGATAAAAATGGAGGAAAAATAAAAATACGACGGTCAAATGAGCTTGCCGGAGATCAAGGGCGCCATATACATATGTATTTTGAAGTTTACAAAATTTTCAAAATTTTGACGTCAGTTTTAGGTAGTTAATTTTTCAAAATTTATGTACAATTTCAGACGGTGATGCGGTGATGTCGGCTTGCACTCGAGCCGCTTGAGCCGATTTCGAGCCGGGATGATGAAGTCCATCGAGGCTCTTGTGGCTTGAAGGCGAGCCGGACAGAGCCAGGTGGGTGGAGAGAGGAAGAGGAGAGAGGAAAGCATGGAAAAAATAAGGAAAAATATGAGAAAAAGGTGGAGAACATTATAAAAGAAAATTGGAGGTGATAGAAGAAACCTTTGGTGGAGAATCTCATCCAATTGAGCATTTTGGAGAGTTAAAAAGATAAAAATGAAGGAAATATAAAAATAGAGGAAAGTCAAAATTTTCGGAAAGATAAAATTGTATCAACGGTCAAATGAGCTCAATTTTAGATCTTTAATTTTTCAAATTTTATATACAATTTTTCAATTTTAGATCATCAATTTATCAAGTTTTATGTACAATTTGGTGCGTAAATTGTAATATACAAAATTTTGATGTTGTCATGTTGTTCAATTTTTGTCGTTGGCAATCAGATCAATTTGCTTGCAATCAACTCAAATCTGGGTAGATGGCTCGATCAAATCAATCAAGCTCAAGTTGATCCGATTCAGTTTGGATCGCAAGATTTGCGCATGATCGAATTGATCTGACAATATCAAGTCAGACCCAATCTGGTGGACTGGGTCGAGTGTGATCGGATTTGTTGTGACTGGAGAGCTTGGGATCAACTTAGATGTTGATCGGAAGGCTAGGGTTTGTGAGATCATGATCGAGTGGTTGAAGATGGTAGAAGGCCGATTGGACGACTGGAAGTCTTTGGAATCGGATCGACTATGAGGAGGAACGTTCGGTCGTCGTCGGCGGTAGAGGAGGGGTCGTGGAAGGCCGGGGTTTCCATCAACCAGGTCGGATCGCGATTGGCGCAGCCATGGGCGGAAGATCTGAGAAGGGCGGAGGCGGTGATAACGCATGAAAAGTGCACAAATCGGCCCTTTAATTAGGTCATGTTAGCCTCCGAGCAATGCTATTTTGATGGTTTATGGTACATTTCAGGTATAAGAGCCTTCAACAGAGGTTAGGTCAAGTTTGGTGATAAAACGAAGCTATTCTGGCAATTCTGCGCAACTCAGATCGATCTGACATCCAAAGGAGATCGATCTGACTATTCCAGCAAGAAGCGGTCCAACTGAAGCAAAGAAGAACGATCTGAATGCAAGCAGATCGATCTACTTTCCAGCCGCAGGCGTGACAGAGAGTTAAATAAAAGTACTTCTCAACGGGATCGATCTGAGACAAGCCAGATCGATCCGAACCTGGAGACTCTAGCCAGCCGTGGAAAGAAGATCGATCCATTTTTCCAAGGAGATCGATCTTGGTCGGGCAAAATCCAGATCATGAGTTCACGGACGAAGAAGATCGATCCGTTTTCCAAAGGGGATCGATCTCTTTTGGCGCTGCGGGAAAAAATAAAGGGCTGAGATCTAATCCGAGTTAGGGTTTTACAAAAGCCTATAAATAGACCTTGTTTGAGGGATTTTAGTAGCCATCCATAGACGAATTTTCCTCTCCTCCTTGGCTCTTTCTTTGCTTCTCTTCCACAAATCTAGGTTAGAATCTCCAGGTTTGATCGATGCGTGGAGCTTCTCATCGACTTTCATCGACGGATCTTCCCCTTGAGATGAGTAACTAAACTCTAGCCTAGGGATTTCTATGATATATTAGAGAATCTTTATAGGGACTTCCATGGATCTGAGCATGTATTCTTTTAATGGTTTTTAATGGAATAATCTTTTATTGTCATATCTTATTGGTGTTGATTTATGGGGTATTAGGTCATAACCCCAAATCTAACCCCCTCCTTGTCCAGAGCCCCATACATCTAATTAAGTAACAAATCAGCTAATACACTATAGTGAGATTTTCACATTAAAAACATGGTTAATGGGGTTTTTAGCAATAAGAGAGACTAAATTGGTGTTATCACCAATTAACTATTGATTTTTTATTACGGTGAATGAATTGTATGTTCTTTATGCCCTAGAATTTGGCCTGTCTTTCCTCGGTTTTTCCGTGGTTGTACAGCCGGAATCTTTGAAAACTCAAAACACAAAAGTTGTAGATCTCTTCCTTAGCTTTCCACCAAATCTTGAATCATCTCATTTCGAGTTCGGATGTGAAAGCGACGCAGAGATTACGATCACTGGTTTTGAGTATTGCATGTTAGAGGCTAGGATTAGGACTTTTCCAAGATGCTTTCATGCTAGAACCATGTTAGATCTTAGAATTGGATTATAAACCCTAGATTATGATTGTAGGAGTGCTAGAACCACTACCTTAATGCTAGAACCATTAAGACCTATGATTATAACATACAATTCGTTCTTTATCTTTATTGATTAGGCGATCTCAAAGTGTTAGAACCACTTTGATTATTCTCATACCAATTATCCGCTGATTTGATCTTCGTTCCGATAAAGACTTCTTACGAATCTTTATTGTGTGATAGGAAGATTTAGCCACTCTCCTATCAACCTTTGGAAAACCATTCATGATTTATGTGATTGCTCTTATCCTAGGAAGACCTAGATAGTTCTTGATTACGGATTAGAAATCCCTGGCTTATTCTCATAAGACTATTATTCTGCGTTAGTTTAATTCCCGTTAAAAGTAGTTCGAAGACCAACTATCATTCCTCTTTCTTAATTTTTGATTTAGAACTATGCATGACAATTCGGCTTAATCCTGTTTTCCCTGTGGACCGACTTGGACTCATTGCTATCTACCAATAAAATAGTTAGTTAGTGATTCGGATTATAAATTTCTAATTTTGACGTACTTGTTAAGACTACGACACTTTTCAAGTGTTGTCAGGCGGCGGGGCTTGAAGAGACGAAGACGATGGCTTGGGGCGAGCTCGGCGATGGAGGAGACGTCGGAACGACGAGAAAGGCCTGGATTCGGTGGTGATGGACCTCGGGGAGGTTGGAGACGGTGGTATAGGGTGGTGGTGGCACCGGCTTGGAGAGAGGAGCTTCAGAGTGGTTTGGTGGATGGAGGGGGTTCATATCTACACCATGGAATATCCTAGATATCTTCTTGAAGAAAAAGGACCCCTAGAAATCACTAATACAGGCTATAGTAAGCAATTAACACTCACACACTAAGTATCATCAATTATATAACACTAGCAGTTTATAAATTATCTCACAGACATAACATCGAACACATGAGGGGCTGATCGGGTGTGTAGTGTGATTGCCTAGTTGTGGCAGTGAAGTAAGAAGACAACATTATTCTATCAACCACACATGAAGATTTTAACGTGGAAAACCCCAAATGGGTAAAAAACCACGGGTCCTCTATCGGAGACCACCCAAACCAAGCACTAGAACAACATCTTTACAGTTACACAATCATCACCTTCCCTTTGATGACTCCTCATCAATCTGGTAGCATGAAGTTGAGCTCGACTCCTCGATTCACTGTCACTTCTGACTTGTCCAGGTACTTGATCTTCAACACAGCTCTTGGTTGAGATAGATAGAGGACTCCTCCTCTCTTCCTTGAAGCTCCTTGGATTCCACCAAGGATGAAGGATTCCACCTTCGATTTTACTTGGACTCCTCCAAGATACTGAAGAACTCCTTCTTCAGATAACAACCTTGAAAGCTTCAAGGGTGAAGAACTCTCTAATTGAATTTTTGCTCGAGATGAGAAAGCTAGGATTTTTTGCTCTGCCGGCTGAGTGTGCTCCTCACTTTCTTTTTTCTGGAGTTCCATTCTGCACAGCTTCTCTTGCCCTTTATATAAAAGACCTCAGCTACTATTTATCACTTAGACAGCTGGCCTTGACTTTGAGCTATGAGGTTAGCTTTACTTGAGGTAGCCACGCAGTCATGTTTCGATCAGTCAGTTATTGCCTTGCGTCCAAGCTATCCTGAAGCTTTCAGTTCTTCTTTCAGATCTTGATTCTTGAACTACGCAAGACTGCAGTACTTCCTTCTGTTCAGCTACTTCTAGTGTAAAGTCAACACTTAGCTATCAATTTTTTGAGTAAGCTCCAGCTGTCTCTGCAAGTGTCCTCAATTACTTCTTCTAGCTAAACATTTATCCACGAGCCTAAGAAATCCAGAGTTGATTCTGCTTTCATGTCTAGTCTTTGTATTCAGTATACTGTTGCCAGTCTCCTATAGTTTCTGCTTCAAACTGCTGGACCTTTAGCTGCTTCTTTCTAGTTCCAAGTAACAGAGCCTTCTATCTTCAATCTGCTGGTCATCAGCTCCTTCTCCTTCATTCCAGCTTGAACTGAACTTTTCCAGTGGCTTTAACCAGCTAAGAACAAATACAGTGCTTTGTGTCCTAAGTTACAAGCTAAGCATGTTTTGATCACAAACCAGTCAAGTACATAACACTTACACTTCTTATTTACAATAATATTGGTAGTATATATTTATGAGAAAATTTAGCCCCTTGGCTAATTAATTATTACTTGTAAACTACATAATCAAACAAAAAATGGATGATGACCACTCACCCATCATGCATCTTTCTCCAAATTAAGCCAGTACTGGCTAAACACCGCGAGTAAAAGCGACACGTTTGTTTATGAAGATTAAATTATAATAATGTGATGCTTGATCACATACATCACATGCATGTCTCTGTTTATATATAGAGAGATTAGAAGCACCAATTAATTCAGTGAAAGATGCATGCATTCTCAAATTGAAACACCTTTCATTAATATATGGTTGCATGCGTATATATATGCATTGCATAATTCGGTAGACAAAACCAAGATGATGAAACATAAACATTATTAAATAAAGACGGGAAGAGGAGCTGGATATAGCATCTCTTACGGTTCCCATGACTTGCTTATTGGATAGCTAGCTCACAAACTAAATGAAGGAAAAAAAACAAACAAAAAAAAAACATTTTAATCATAAAAGACGCATTAATTAAACCAACAATAACAAACGTCCAAGCTGAACATAGCCTCTGGGAAAGAGATCTAATCAGGCTTATTCTAGCGGTTTACGGCAAGTGATGATGGTATACTTGATTAACTTCTTGTCGTAGCCTTCAGCGATCATCGGCACCGCGAGTGCCCCTTTTATGTTATTCCATCCTGCATGGCGATTCATACCGAAAGCATGCACGCAGTTAATTAATTAGTACGTGATGATCCAAACAGTTAATATCAAAGAAACCCAATAACCATGCATATATTATAGTATATGAAGAACGAATGAAGCCTACCACTTCCTAGCAGAGACATAATGCCCCTCCATGTTAGGCTGGAACGAATGACAATACGCCAGTACGGTGCCACATTTGCTGACCAATCAGCTGTTTTGATGTCCTGTGGCAGTGTCATGCATGCATGAAAAAATATGAAATGATGTAGTAAGGCATGTAGATTTGGTATGAACCTAGCTTAATTAGCTAATAAACGTGTACCTCGAGAGAGAGGGATTTGGCTATCTCTACGAAGTCAGAGGGAGAACACCAGGTGGCATGGTGATGAGCCTTGCGTATATTGCTCAGGAGTTTAGTTTCAGCAGGGTTCAATGAGACCTCAGAAGGCGAAAGATTTCGGTGGAACATTGCCGCTACTACTATTGTGGCTCCCGGTGCTGCAACTCGTGCCAGTTCACCCAGAAACTAAATAAAGAATCAAATATATGTAGTTAGAATCCATATATATGTATGTATGTTTAAATATGTATATAGCATGCAAATGCTACGAACGTACCTTTGTTTTGTCAGGCATGTACTCTGCACACTCCATGGACCAAACCAGGTCAAACTGGCCATCAGGGAAAGGTTGGTCCATACCATCTGCAACTAGGAAGGAGACCTGCACAAAGCACGTACGTACGTACAGCAACCATGAATGCATATTTTGTTTGATTGTGAAGTTTGATTTGTATGAAGAAAAATACAAATTGATGCGATTCAAGTTAGCTAGCTAGTCGAACAAGATATATAAAAGCTAGCTAGCTAGCTATATTCAAGTTAGTTAATTAGTACCTTGTCTGCTAGTCCCTCGGCGATTGCATGCGCCTGTGCCCGTTCAACTTGGACAGGGCTCAAATTGATGCCTTTGCATTGAGCACCATACTTCTTTGCCAGATATTTGGCAGTGCCCCCCATACCACAACCAACATCTACTATGGTCTTTGGTTTCTTTGCAGCATCATCTGCAAACGTACAATATCACAAAATCAATACCAAAAAAAAGATTGTTTTCACATTTGAAATCAGAAATTAAGTAACAATAAGTTACGGACTAGCTAGTGTTTGTAAGGATCAAGGGTGGCCGGCTGGGTACGTACCTGGGACGCCGGCGAAGCGGAGAGCCTCCTCGATCATCCGGACGTGGGCGGTGTGGTAGTCGTGGTCGTAGGGGCTGGCGGAGTCGAGGGGATCATAGTAGCCGCAGTGCAGGTGGTCACCCCACTCGCTCTCACAAATGTCTGCCGACGCGTCGTAGAAGTCCGCTATACCCTTGTTGAAGTCATCCGCAGCAACCGACGCCATGGCCACTTGGTCTGAGCTAGAACTTTTATTTTATTATTATTTTCTTTTTTGAGTACGTCAGCCACAACGGCTAGTACAGATCTAGTACAGAGTTAAAAGATCAACAAAACAACAAATTACCGATTAACAAAGACAAAAAAAGAAAGTTCCTCGGAGCCCCGGATCCACGCGCAAAGACCCGTTACTTAAAAAGAGCAAGCCTCAGTACTGCCTCACTCCCTGGCTGATGATCTACTATATATATACATACAATCAAGATATCTGGATCACACATGAACCATTCATGTCAGCATCTTGAAATATTCTTGCATCCTTTGCACACAAGTCTTCAACTCTGCTCTCAGTTTTCTACATTGATACCGATAGATGTTGAAAAAAGAAAAAAGACCTTCTCCAATAAATTCGGTGTATATATACAATCAACATTATCTAGATCACATTGTACCAATCATGTCAGCATCTTGAAAGATTCTTGCATCCTTTGCACACAAGTCTTCAACTCTTTTTTTTTATTTTTTATTAGTTAAGCACGGCAGTGGGGATAGTATCAGCTGGAGGTGAGAGAGGGTACCAACCTTCGGGTCACAAGACACCCAAGCTGTCATACCAGATAAACTAAGGGAGGTTGGTACACAAGTCTTCAACTCTACTGATCAGTTTTCTCCATTGATACTGATAGATGTTGAAAATTGATCAGAAACAAAATTGGAAGTCTCGCAAGATCATCATAAAAAATGAGCCAACCTGCATGAGCTTTGAATCTTATGATCAGGCAGACAGATCATCAGAATTTTGTGGCTGTTCTGCATATATTTTGACGCCGTTAGCATTATTCAGTCAAGCAAAATGGAGTACAAATTAATGATTCCCCTGATGTCCCCCACCCCCTCCGGTCTCTCTTGCTCTCGTCATCATTTTTTTTTGTTTTTAATGAGTTGAGCATAAGGCTAGCTCTTGTCATCAGTTCTCCAAGGCCAAGTCAGCTACAAGAGCACTAATTATATGGAAACAATCAAGAGCACGCCAGCGACGCCGCTGGCCGACCCATGACTCTGAAGGCTGCCGTAGAACTCGACCTCTTGGAGATCCTAGCATCAGTTCTCCAAGGCCAAGTCAGCTACAAGGCCAAGTCAGCTACAAGAGCATTAATTATATGGAATCAATCAAGAGCACGCCAGCGACGCCGCTGGCCGACCCATGACTCTGAAGGCTGCCGTGGAACTCGACCTCTTGGAGATCCTAGCTGGGCGGTTAGGAGAGAGGGGGGCGCGGGGGGGGGGGGGGGGGGGGGGGGCAGTGGGGGCTGGTTACAAGTGCTAGCTAGGTGGCATGGAGGGCCCACATCGTATACTTTTACAATCTAGTCTAACATGCATATTTGATGTATATTTCATACCAAATTGAATTTGATTGAGTCAAAATTTAGTTCCAATCCAGTAACCAATGTTACGAATTGACAGATGGGAGTTATGCAAACAAGCTATCCTACCAGCAAATTAATTTCTCATACATTCTTGGCTTCCGGCGTACATTTTGCCTGAATTAGTTTCTCATACGTTTTATCTGATTTGGTTTGGAGACGAGAAATGATAGATCCGATGGCTGAGGTTTGCCGGAGTTTGATCGCCGATGAGGAGGGTTCTTCTGATCGCGGGGTTGGTGCATAGGAGAATTCGTGGAGTTCTCAAGAGACAATCCACCGGATCTGATCGTGGAATCGGACTCCGAGGTGACCGGATTTGGAGGCGGCGGCGCGATGGATTTGGGTGAAGTTGGTCCGCGCTGAAGGAGGCATCGGCGAGAGTGAAGAAGGGTACAGGGAGGTCGGGTTGGTTAATACAAGTGATTTCGTGGTGTTGTAGTGGGGATTGGTGGTGGTCATCGGCATGAGCTCTGATGAGGGTACTGTGGAGAAGGGTGTTGGGTTCTCAGACTTGGCGGAAGACGCGGCGGAGGATGGGTGGCAGCCAAGGGAGTAGGAGGAGATGAGCTTCGGGGAGACGAAGGGGTCGCGGTGGAGATCGTATCTCAAGAGCTGGCAGTGTAGTTGCTTTAGGCGGTCGCGTCGGGGCAAAAGTTGGAGTCGGCGAGCTTTTGTTCTAAGAGTCTCCGGCGAGAGACCCACCTGGGTGTGCGGAGGAGCACCGGAGATCAAGGGCGGCATTTACATATGTATTTTGAAGCTGGCTTAAATATGCGTTTCATCCCTGAGGTTTATGACAAGTTTTTATTAAGTCCATGTACTTTAAAAATTCTCGATTGAATCCCCCGACTTTTTTGAACCGGTCTAATACAGTCCTCTGTCCAAATGCCGTTAGTCGAATCTAGCGGAGCCGAGAAGACTGATTTTGACCGATTTATACTGATTTTGACCAACTGAAATTATTTTTTAATTATTTTTTCTCTCTCTCCTCTCCTTCTCTCCCCTGTTGATCGAGTCCCTTGTTGATCGAGGTGCATTCTTCTCCGACAAAGATGGCGTGGAGGGATCCAGCGTCGGCGTACTCGAGGAGGAGGGCGTCGCCGGAGGGTGAGGGGATGGTGCCATGGAGGGTGCCATGGAGGGTGAGGTCAGAGCGGCGGAACCCAAGCGGGGCTCAGAGGAGTCGCCGGAGGTGGAGGGTTGTGGCTGATCAGGGAAGGGGAGGCTGAGACAGAACTCGCCGGCTGGAGGGAAGACATGGGTTCCTTCCTCCCACCTCCCCCTCTCTCTCTCTCTGTCTCTGTCTCCTGCCGACGAAGGATCCCTCCTCGCCAGCGCTGACGGATCCGGCGCTGAAGTCGAGTGGCGTCACCGGGCTCCCCCTCTCCCCCTTCCTCTGGTTCTTCCGCCTCTGACGGATCCGGCGACGGATCCCTCCTCGCTAGCGCTGACAGATCCGGCGATGAAGTCGAGTGGCGTCGCCGGGCTCCCCCTCTCCCCCTTCCTCTGCTTCTTCCACCTCTGACGGATCCGGCGTTGAAGTCGAGTGGCGTCGCCGGGCTCCCCCTCTCCCCCTTCCTCTGCTTCTTCCACCTCCGATGAATCCGGCGACGGATCCCTCCTCGCTAGCGCTGACGGATCCGGCGCTGAAGTCGAGTGGCGTCGCCGGGCTCCCCCTCTCCCCCATCCTCTGCTTCTTCGAAGTGAGGAAGATGGTTGAAGATGACGTCAAAAACGGTGAGGCAACGGAGGCGGCCGACCTCTGGAGGGATGCAGCCGGTGAGGTTGTCGTCGAGGTTGGCGGGGATGTCAGCACGGAGGAGGTTGGAGCTGAGGAAGATGGCGTCGAGGGAGCGGTCGACCATTTTGACTAGGTGGACTTAATTGATTCAAAAGGTCAAAATTAAGTTAAATTGAACCAATTTTGACCGGTTTATGAGCCGGTTCAATCGAACCGCCGTTAGTTCGATGGACGGCACATGGACGGAGGGATCGGATTTAACTGATTCAAAAAGTCCAGGGATTCAATCGGGAATTTTTAAAGGTCAGTGACTTGATAAAAACTTGTCATAAACCTCAGGGATGAAACACATATTTAAGCCTTTTGAAGTTTATAAAATTTTCAAAATTTTGACGTCAATTTTAGGTAGTTAATTTTTCAAAATTTATGTACAATTTCAGACGGTGATGCGGTGATGGCGGCTTGCGGTCGAGCCACTTGAATCGATTGCGAGCCAGGATGATGAAGTCCATCGAGGCTCTTGCGGCTTGGGGGCGAGCCGGACCGAGCCATGTGGGTGGAGAGAGGAAGAGGAGAGAGAAAAGCATGGGAAAAAATAAGGAAAAACATGGGAAAAAGACAGAGAACATTACAAAAGAAAATTGGAGGTGATAGAAGAAACCCTTGGTGGAGAATCTCGGTCAATTGAGCATTAATTTGTGATTTGGGGAGTTCAAAAGATAAAAATAAAGGAAAGATAAAAATGAAGGAAATATAAAAATAGAGGAAATATAAAATTGACGGAAAGATAAAATTATATGAACGGTCAAATGAGCTCAATTTTAGGTCTTCAATTTTTCAAATTTTATATACAATTTTTCAATTTTAGATTGTCAATTTATCAAGTTTTATGTACAATTTGGTGCGTAAATTGTAGGCTTAATTACGCTTTTGGTACCTGTAAAATTTTGGATATACCACTTTAGTACCTCTAGTTTGATAATTACGTTTGTGATACCTATATTTAATATATATAACATATTTAGTACCTACCGTTAGATGCCGTTATCCAGACTTGATGGCAATCCGCTCACGTGATATCACGTGAGCGATTTTCAGGCAATTTTGACTGATTTCAGTCAATTTTGACTGATTAGTTTTGAGACATCATCTTCTCCATCTCTAATCTCACTTCTCTCTCTCCTCCCTCTCTCTTCCCTGCTCTCTCTCTCTATCTCCCCTGTCTTTCCATCTCTCCTCTCTCCTCTCTGTCTCCCCCTCCCCATGCCCGATCTCTTCTCTCTCTTCTAACGAAGTTAATGAAGAGAACTCGTCTACTCTTCTACCTTCTTTTTGTCTGCAGGACTCTCCACTTTTAAACCCTGTTCGAGGATAAAATGTCGATCTCGTAGGGACGAGATCTTTATTTTATTTCGAGCAAAAAATAATAATTTAATTGCATATGAAGAGATTGCGGGCACCACACCCCTGGATCGCCGAATTGACGAATCCATCGTTTACATCCCCGTAGGGAATACCTCCGATTCTAGATCCGATATTAAAAAAAAAGAAAATGGAATCCTTACATCTTTATATCAAAAAATGAAAGGAAACTTGAAGGGAAGAAAGAGCATGTAAGGGTTTTTTATTTCTTAAGCCTTCACCTTCGTTACCATATTGATTGATGACATATTTTTTCTCCTCCAAGTTCCAGCAACACGTCAACACCGATGATCCCCTCCAGGTTCCAGCAGCACGTTAGTGTTGATGCTCCCTTCCAGATTCCAGCAATGCTTGGGCCGATCAGGATTTCTTCAGTCTTCTAGCAGCACGCCGATGTCGATGCTCTGCTCCAGGTTCCAGCAATGCTTGGGCCGATCAGAATTTCCTCAAGCCTCCAGCAGCCTGCCGATGCTCCCCTGCTTCCCTCCGGGTTCCAGCAACGCTTGGGCCGATCAGAATCTCCTCAAGCCTCCAGCAGCCTGCCGATGCTCCCCTGCTTCCCTCCGGGTTCCAGCAATGCTTGGGCCGATCAGAACCTCCTCAGACCTCTAGCAGCACGTCGACGCTCCCCTCCAGGTTCAGCAGTGCTTGAGAACTGTCTCTGGATCTCGGCAGCGTCTTCACGTCTCCAAGCTCTTCAGCCTCTGCTTCTGGATCTCAACAGTGCCTCCACCTCTCCAAAGGTCTTCAACCCCTCCTACGTACTCTTCCCATCTATTTATAGGTGTAGAAGGGAACCTAGGCGGGCTTTTCAAATATCAAAGATCTGCTGCTGTATCTAGATAGTTAGGAGGTTCAGCCATATCTTTTTAGTTTGAGACGTTGAGGCTGAATCAAAACATATCTCTTGGCTGTTTGTTGAGACTTTTTGGTTGGGATTGTATGTATTCGTTGAGAGAAATCTGCATATGCATTGGGAGACAACCTTTTCTTTCTTATCCACTGCTCCACGTATGCTCCATTCCAGCTTGAAGGCACTCGTGTGTGTTTTAAAGAGAGCCCTGCACATCCCCTGTTTGTTACTGCTGAGATCTTATGAGGGCCACGTCTCCTCTCCTTTTAAAATTTGAGTTTAAGTGCATGGGTTGAGGAGGTTGAGAGATCTCGTAAGTTAGAGATATCTCATTAATCAAGAACCCATCAGTTAAGTGAGTTGATATGCATCTTTTGGAACTCACGTGCATGGGTTTGTAGAAAAATGGAGCTTACATATGCATGGGTTTGATGGTTTATAGAGAATGGAACTTACATGCTTATGCATAGGTTTAGTGGTTTGCTGAGAGTGGAGCTCATGTGCAGGTGCATGAGAAAGTTTGCATGAGCTGAGGACATGCATGGGTTGAGAAGGTTGGGTTAGACACTCATGTGCATGTGCATGGGTTCAACTTCTATATGTAGTTTGAACCACTGTAGGTTTCATCTTTAGAGAGTTTTTTATCCTCTCATGGTTGTTCAATATTTGAACTTGTTTTGAATTAAAATGCTTGTTCAAATTCGAATATTTTGGTTCGAATTTTGAATATTAACTTGAATTTTGAATTTTGTTTTGATCATGTTGTAGGAAATTTAGTAGCATGTCCTTGTATCCTTTTAGCTTATATAGGATGCCATCAAAGCTAAATAAGACCCTGGTATTATGTAGGGGAAGTCTTAGGCTTTTATTTTAGCCTAAGTTTTTTTAGATACCCTGGGGGTGATGAAAATGCATATGCACATGTCAAAATGTTTAATTTTGTAAATGATACGAAACTTAGGTTTAGCTAAAATTGGTGTCAACAAACCCAAAGTTCCAGAATCATCAGGGACTTGAATATCTGCTGACGCGAGCTCCTCATTCTTTGAATGAACTTGCTCTAATTCATCATGGAGACTCAGAGCTTCGAACAGCAATATATGGCTCATCATCACTAGCGGTCTCTATGATCCTCTGTATCATGGGTTGTGATTCCTTGCATTTCTCCATCATGGTCAGTGTCAGATCATCCTGCACCACAGAGCATCATGCTTTTACATTCGGTACGATAAACAAGGAAGGAAGGCTTACAAATTTCACTTCAACTCAAGTCATTTTAAGGAGTAAAAGACAAGACAGAACAAAACTTGAGTTAAAGAATAATAAAGAAGTCTATCAGCAATACAATGTTGAGATTAATAAACATAAGTCATTGGTCGGATATAGAACTGAGCAATCCTAAGACAATTCTCACACTATATTGGAAGTAACAATCTTCCAAAATTTAAATACAGGAAAACAGTTATGCCTGTATTACAATGCCTTGTACATCAGATTCAGAAGCTCGAGACAATGGAAAAAAGATGGGAGGAAAGGCAGGGGAGGTTGCTCTCAATGTGGATTGTGAGACTTTCATTATTGAATGAGCCAACCTGGGCAACAACAATACGATGATGAAAAAGAACATACCTTAATGGCCTTCGGTTGCATCTCTGAGTTCAAGATTGAAGCAAGTCCCGTGTCGGCAGTGGGTGATGCTCCAAGGACAGTGCTGGATAGGAGGAAAAAACCAAGCTTCAGCTAGAAGAGAGGAGAGAAAGCGAAGGAATCATCTTTTCTTTAAGAAGTCGATCAAGTAGCACCCATGCAACCAGTCTAGCTCTGTTTTGGGCGGGGTGGGGGAGCGAGGAGGAGGTGGTGGACGGTGAAACTTGGCGAGGAGGAGGTGGCAATGCATGGAAGAGATGAGAGAGAGAGCACGGAAGAGAGAGAGAGAAGAGAGAGAGAAGAGAGATTAGAGATAGAAATGGTGATGAGGTGGAAAAACTAGTCACGTGCAAGGCACGTGACCAGTTTACCGTTTGAAAAAATGACGCTGTTAGATGGTCGGATCAAAACGAAGCGATTTTAATAATATAGGTACTAAAAACGTAATTACAAAACTAGAGATACTAAAGTGGTATATCTCAAATTTTACAGGTATCAAAAGCGTAATTAAGCCCAAATTGTAATATACAAAATTTTGATGTTGTCATGTTAGTTCAATTTTTGCGTAGGCAATCAGTTCAATTTGGTTTGCAATCAACTCAAATCTCGGTAGATGGCTCGATCAAATCAATCAAGCTCAAGTTGATCCGATTCAGTTTGGATTGCAGGATCTGCGTCTGATCGAATTGATCTGACAATATCAAGTCAGACCCAATCTGGTGGACCGGATCGAGTATGATCGGATTTGTTGTGACTGTTTTGTTGTGACTGGAGAGCTTGGGATCAGCTTAGATGTTGATCGGATGGCTAGGGTCTGTGAGATCATGATCGAGTGGCTGAAGATGGTAGAAGGCCGATCGGACGGCTGCAAGTCGTCGGAATCGGATCGACTATGAGGAGGAACGTTCGGTCGTCGTCGGCGGTTGAGGAGGGGTCGTGGAAGGCTGGGGGTAGGGGTGAGCAAAACCGAACCGAATGTTTAGAACCGAACCGAACAATTCGGTTCGGTTTTTCGGTAAATTCGGTTCGGTTCGGTTTTTTTTTTGTCAAAAATTCGGTATTCGGTTCGGTTTCGGTTTTTATTTTTAAAATTCGGTAAATACCGAAATACCGAATTTTTTAAAATTATATAGCTTATTTCGGTTCGGTTTTATATTGTAAGTAAAAAAATTTCGGTATTTCGGTTTTTTCGGTTCGGTTGGGTTTTTTCATGAATTCGGTTCGGTTCGGTTTTTAAATTAGTGTACCGAATTAATTCGGTTCGGTTTTATACCCTAATTCGATTTGGTTCGGTTTTTAAAATCATGGAATTTCGGTAATTCGGTAATTCGGTTCGGTTTTTACCGAATTCTCAGCCTTAGCTGGGGGTTCCATCAACCGGGTCGGATCGCGGGTGGCGCAGCCATGGGCGACGGATCTGAGTAGGGCGGAGGCGGCGGCGCTTGAAGAGATGAAGACGACGGCTGTGGGCAAGCTTGGCGATGGAGGAGACGTCGGGGCGACGAGAGGGTCATGGATCCGGTGGTGACGGACCTCGGGGAGGTTGGAGGTTGGAGGCTTTTTATTGTCCCAAAAAAAGCCTGGGTTTCTGGCAAAGCGGCTGGGTTTCATATCTACACGATGGAATATCTGATCGCTTACAAACGTCGTCGTTAAAACGTTGCAAACTCAATCAAATATAAATTTATAATCCTTATTCAGTCACTACACTACTAGGTAGAAATAGCGGTGAAGTCGGGAGTCGATCCACAGGGAAAACGTTGGAAACTGAAATCAATTCTCGAAACCCTAAAACTAAACAAAAGAATCAAAGATAAAATAGATTAAACTAATGAAGAAAAGAAATAAAAGGTTGATCAATTTGAATCAATGGATAAGTGACTTAGGAATTACTCAATCCACCCTAGTTTTGTCTTCAATCTTCTCTAGTTATCCTCTTGTTCTCTTCTCTCAACATTATGGATCATATGGTTACAAGCTCACATGAATCCCTAAAATAAGGTTTATATTTCCAACGGCATAATCTATCTTTGTTTAGCATAAATCATCTTTGGTCCTACGATTACATTGAATTATTATACTCCTAATGACCTTAGCATGACTTATCTTCACGTAGCATAGACTATCTCAAAGGTAAACCAAAAACCACATGAAAACCATCCTATGAATCTCTACAATCAATCACAGAAATCATGTAGGAATGAAAATACGACAAGGAACTCTGTTCCCTCAACTCTATTAACAATAAAAAGCAAATTCATAGGATCATGTCTTGAGAAGAATACAAGATTCAAATCAAAGAAGATAGAAAACTATGCTAGGGTTTCATGAATAAGCCTAAGTACAATAACTAGCAACTCATCTTTTGGATGAAAGCCATCGGGTTGGAATAGGAAGCTGTCACCATCCACATCCTCTCCTTCTTCTTCCTCCTCCAAAGATTGAAAAAAAGATGAGAAGTTTTGCTGGAATAACCCCTTTATATAATAAAAACCCTTAATCCCGGAATTAGGGTTATGGCTAAGTTGAGTTGGACCTCTAGTGCAACTCGGAATTCCTAATTTAATTCTGACTGCCTCTTCTGGTCGCGACTGGGTTCAACCAGTTCATAATATGAGAATGAGTTCAACACAAAAGATGTAGATTTGGAAGTCTTCTGTTCTCTTCCGAAGAGTTTGTAATATTTGGACTTATCTAGAATATTTGACAAATATTCTCCCGGGCGTTGACGGACCAGTCTTCCAGCAGCTAAATATCTTCATCTTCTTCAAAACTGCTATCCATCCATCAGGAATCTCTGAAAGTGTCTAACATGAAAGTTGTATGTCTTGATGTCTACTAGATGTCACCAAAATTTCAGAATATTTGGACATAATAATAATTTCTGATGAATATTGTGCTAATAGTCGACAGAGCAGTGTATTTCAGCATATTAACCGAATTTCTTGCATTTCTTCTCAAAGCATGATTAAACCTGAAATAAACTAACAAGCTATCAAATACAACTACTCTAGGCATAACAAAGCTAAGTTAAGGGGTTGAATCATGAACATTTAGTGACTTATCAAACAAAATATTAGTAGTTAGGCATAACAAGGCATATCCTAGATATCTTCTTATTTACAATAATATTGGTAGTATATATTTATGAGAAAAATTAGCCCCTTGGCTATTTAATTATTACTTGTAAACTACATAATCAAATAAAAAATCGATGATGACCTCTCACCCATCATGCATCTTTCTCCAAAGCGAGTACTGCTAACCACCGCGAGTAAAAGCGACACGTTTGTTTTTGAAGATTAAATTATAATAATGTGATGCTTGATCACATACATCATGCATGTCTCTGTTTATATATAGAGAGATTAGAAGCACCAATTAATTCAGTGAAAGATGCATTCTCAAATTGAAACACCATTCATTAATATATGGTTGCATGCGTATATTTTTTTGTTTGATGAGTTGAGCCACCAAGGCTAATAAGACCTACAGAATACTTTCTAGGGGGTGATGTCGTCCTCTAATGCCCAGTATAGCGGCACTTGTGAGTCGCGACACCAACAAGCAACCGCATCCGCTTTACAATTGTCTTTCTTAGGAATCTACACAAAAACCAAACTCTGAAATTGGATCCCAGCTCCCCATATATCGTGTAGGACTGATTCTACATGTTGCGGCCAGATCATTCGACTTTGCAGCATCTCTACAGCCATCTTCGAATCCGACGTAACCAGGGCTGGCCCTGAGGTAAGGCCTAGAAGGCATGTGCCTTGGGCCCATAATTTCTTAAGTTATATATATATATATATATATATATATATATATATATACACACATTAGATGGGCCCCTAGGCCACCTGGCACGGATAACCACCACCCCATCCTCCTCTCTCTCACCTAATCACCCACTAACCACCATCTTCCACTACTTACACGTGATTTTATCTCGATCGCATGATATATTAGGGTATAACTTTCATCTACATCCTTTTATACTTGATAGAATGTACCAAATCTTATATTATAACTAGGTGGGCCACGTGCCACATGGCATGCATAACCACTCACCCCCACTGCCTCTCTCTCCTCCTCCTCTTTATGACTCAACTGTCACGTGTCCCCCTCTCTCTCCCTCTCTCGATGACTCAGCTGTCACGTTTGAAAAAATACATGAGTCAGATTGTGACTCATAAAACCTGATCTTAATATATATATACTCGCTCTCGCTCCTCGCTCCTCGGTGACCCCCGTCGAGGTATTCATTCCATTTACTCATCTTGTTCTTTGATTGCGCTTTAAAATTGAGTTATTGGCATCTAGATTCCTTTGCACTGTGTTGTTTCTAGTTCCAACTCGAATTTATTTTGGAATTTCTTACTCCGGCGTGCGATGAAGTACTCCATATGTTGTGACATCTTTTTTTTCAATTTATTTTGTATGGTTGTTACCCGAATGCTTGGATTGCTTATAAAATCTTCCTAACCATACCAGTTATTGTTGCCTCTGTCGAGAGAAATTTATCAAAACTGAAGTTGATCAAATCTTATTTTCGATCAACCATGTCACAGGAAAGGCCGAAAAATTTAGCTATTTTCTCGATTGAAAAGGAATTGACTGACAAACTTGATTACACAAGTTTGGTTGGAACTTTTGTGGCCAAGAATGCAAGGAGGGTGATTTTTCAGTAGCAACAGATTTGGTTTTTGTAAGTTTTCTATTTTCATTTGAATCGAGTATACCAATTAATTAAATTATATTGAGATTGCTAGATTATATTTGGCACGACAAAATGGTTTTCTATTTGATGAATTACAGTACTATGTTTTGTTTTTAATAATATATGTTTATCTTAAAGTTTGTTTTCAAAGTTAAAAAAATTATGTATTTTAGAAGGTGTGGGGCCCTGTTTCTATCTTCCCCCTTGAGCCCAGAGAAACTCAGGGTTGTCCCTTGACTCAACAAGCAACTGTGTGATGCCATTCTCTTTAGCCCAACTGATCCCATGATAAATAGCCTTTAAATTCGGCAAGCTACAAAATAGAGTCTGCCTCAATTGGAATTCCCATCGCCCAAACTGCCTCCTCACCCTTCATTTCCACTATTCCCACAGCTGCCCGACACGTCCCTTGACCAAAGGATGCATCCACCTGCAACAACCTTGCCTCTCCTCTATTTATAGCAACCGTGTGAGCCTCATCTTTCTTCAAGAATTCTTTAGCCAATCTGCAGGCCTTCATGGCAACCTTTTTAGCTGGTTCCCCCTTCCCTTAAAAAATTATACAGTTTTGATCCTTCCAAATCTGCCACATAGCATAAGCATAAGGGTGTCCATCTGGGCTGGGCCGGGTTTGAGGCAATACCCGGTCCAGCACTGGTAGTCATCCGGACCGGGCCAGGCCAGTACCGGGCCAATTAGGCCTACAACCCGGTCCGGCCCAGTGCGACCCTGCCCGGCTTGAAGACCGGGCTGGACCGGACCGGACTGGGCCGAACCCGGCCTGCCAGCCTAGTTTCTCCTCTGACTCCTCTCCCTCTTCTCCCTCCTCTCCCTCCCATCTCTTCTCATCTTCCTTCTCGGAGAAGACTTCTCCCCCTCTCCATCGCCTCACCTCGCCGGAGCCGCCCCCGTGCCAAGCCCGATGTAGAGCTCCTCCATCTTCGCCGCCCTGACATTGCCCTTCGCCGGATCCACCTCCCGCTTTCAAGCCCGACGCCAAGCTCCTCCAGGTCCACCGGCCTGACACCGCTCTCCGCCAGATCTGGCAGACCCAAGCCGCCGGCATCCCATAGCTCCTCCAGCTCCGGATCCACCTCTGATCATCGCCCCCGATGTCGGTCACCTCCCAAGGATCCGCCCCCCATTTTCAAGGCCGACGCCGAGCTCCTCCAGCTCCACCGGCCTAACACCGCTCTCCGCCAGATCTGCCAGACCCAAGCCACCCCACACCAGCTCCTCCAGCTCCGGATCCACCTCCGATTGTCGTCCCCGACGCGGTCACCTCCCAGGGACCCTCACCTGCGCCGCCCTCACCCGGATCCACACCTCCGCCTCCCATCCGGCCGATCCGAGCCGATGGATCGACTTCGGGGGACCCCGCGACCCTTAACCTATCGATCTCGACCGCCGACGATCGCTTTCCCATGCTGATCCCGACCACTGACCACCGACGGTGACCACGACTGGATCATTGGCACCGCTCATCATCCGCGCGGTTGGAAGTCCGGTAAACATTTTCTTTAAAACCCGGCGAAGAGCCTCCAAATTTCCCGCCTCCGCCGGCGAAGAGCGGCGGCGCATCCGCCCCGTTGAGGTCCATGAACGGGGCGGTGTTGAGACCCACACTCTGGTTTTACACCGAGCTCCCACATAATCTTGTATTTTCTAGGAGGTTACTGCAAAGGTATCCACTGTCAATATGAAGGATGCTAAAGAATCTCTCTGTGATGTTGATGGAGTGACAAAGCTATCGTATTTGCATGAACAGGGAGTTCTGTTGAACCTACAATCTAGATACATTGGAGGAAGAACTGCGGCTGAAGGGCGGATCTTCGAGCAGGAAGTGCTGGAGGTGTGATTGGCATCCATGCTTTCTCTTTCTGATTTTGGCATTATTACTTCAACTGTATTCCATTTTTCTTTCCCGCCTCCTCATTTCCCCTCATTTCCCGCCTCCGCCGGCAAAGAGCGGCGGCGCATCTGCCCCGTCGAGATCCATGAACAGCTTGGCGGACCCCCCGCGGCGGGGACGACGAACCTCACCGAGAAGCTGCGAGAGAGAGAGAGAGAGAGAGAGAGAGAGAGAGAGAGAGAGAGGAGAGGAGACAGGCGTGGCCTTTAAAACCCTGGCCGGGCCTGGCCGGACCAGGTTTTTAACCAATGGGCCCTGGTCCGGCCCTGAACCCGGATCAGCCCGGACCAGCAGGGCCAGCACCCGGGCCGGACTGGGCTACGGCCCTGGCGGGTCCGAGCCGGACCCGTACAGGGCCGGGCCATTTGGGCTTTTTGGACACCCCTACATAAGCAACATAAGACTTTAGCCTCCTTCCATCCTCTCTATTATGAGATCTGAGCAACAAATCTAAAAAATCATATGCTTCTCAATCCTCACACGATTTATCTATTTCCCTCGTCACTAGGGGTGACAATTCGGGTTCGGGTCGGGTCGAGTACTGATCCGTTTAATAAAGGCCAAACCCAAACCCGACTTGTTTAATAAACGGGTCAGGTTTATCAAGCCGAACTCGACCCATTTATAAATTGGTCAACCCGACCCGACCCGTCTAACCCGTTTATTAAATGGGTCGGGTTGACCCGTTTATAAATGCCGTGTGTACACCTAAAAAAAGACGCTTCTTTTTATCCTAATGGAATGATGATAGCAAACCCCACACCGCCACACGAATCCACTCCGATGGAGGCGAAGCGGTGCACCACCCGATCCCTGGTGAGCCAACTCCGCTAGGCGCCCGGCGACGCTTCCCTCGCCTCGGGCGTTGCCAAGCCTCCACCTCCTATCCAAGCGCGATCCCGACGCCTGAATCCTCCTCACCGACGCCAGCACCGTCCCCTTTCTTTCCCATCTGATCTACCCCCGTACGACATCCTCGCCTGTGGATCTCCAAGAGAACGCCGCCACGACGCTCTTGAACCTCTCGATCTCATGCCAGGAGGCCCTCATGTCCACTCCTGGACTCCTTGACTCTCTAATTTTTCTGCCCTGGGCTTACTAAAGCTAAAGGGAAAAAAATCACAAATTTATCTACTTAATTTGGTAACTGTAATTACACAAATGCATGTAGGAGGTCTAGAAAGTACACCAAAAAGAAATGAATACTATTTCTTTCTAGAATATGGGATACTCAAGACATTTCGAATAAAAGAAAATGAATACAATATCATTTCATTCCTAACCTATATTCTTTCGGTTCATGACAATAAACTGAAACCTCGGCCGGGTATTACTGCAAAAATAGTTAATTGAGCATTCGTGATTACCAATTAAAATTGCGACCTATACAACACGATTTGCTATGTTCCACAGCTAAAACAACAATCAACAACAATCGAGCAATAAAAAAGATAAACACACATAAATACTTCTAAAAATATTTCTTGTTCACAAAAAAGGAAAAAAAAAAAGTGCATACCTTTTTTAAAAATATTATTTAAATTGTGCCCTGCGGTTCTTTAGAGAATAAAACTCATCAATTACGGAATCAGAATCGATATTTTCGACAAGCTCTCATTCAATGTAGACAATCATAGAATCTGCTAAGAACTCATCTTCTATTCTATTACGAAGAACAGCTTTAACATGCTTTCATAGCTGAAAATGCATGTTCTGTTGTTGCAGTGGTAACTGGAAGAGTTAAAACAAGACGAATCAGCCTTTCGATTAGATTATAGTGTTGAGAATTATTTGTCTCAACTAATCTTCGACACAGTTCAGAAATAGTTGACGTATTCTGAAACCTCGCATCATGACCTTTCATAGCTGAAAATGCATGTTCTGTTGTTGCAGTGGTAACTGGAAGAGTTAAAACAAGACGAATCAGCCTTTCGATTAGATTATAGTGTTGAGAATTATTTGTCTCAACTAATCTTCGACACAGTTCAGAAATAGTTGATGTATTCTGAAACCTCGCATCATGACAAACTATATCAACGTTATAATGCTCCAATTGACTTCTTAAATAATGCAATTCTTGTTCACTGAAATCAGTAGGATAGAACTTCTCAGTAAGACTGTAAATCTGATCAACATCAAATAACTTAAAGTTGTCTTTAGATTCCAAAGAAGAGCTAAGCTTAAGAAGTTCCACCACCTCATCATTGAATCTACTATTTAGCTCTTCCACTTGAAAATCTATTGCAGCATTAAATATATCAATGCGATAGTGGTGCTCGACTGTGATGGAATCTCTTTGCCGACATGAACGATTCATAGCCCCTTTATATGAAGCATTCATATCATGTATCTCAATGTCATACTTTGCACAAACTGATTTCACATGTGTGAGGAGAATATCACAACCTTTTGCTCTCAAAGTTTGAAACAATTCTTTGGTAGATGAGACAAGATCCATTGCATTCAAAATGTCTAAAGACTTGTGTTGTAAGGCTCGATAAAGCAAGTCTGTAATTGCCATGATTTTGTGCATTAAGTACAAGATGAATATGAAATCAAAGGATCTCATCACAATTAAAGAACCACCGGCTTCCCCACGTATAGAGTTAGTAGATGCCTCATTCACTATATCTTGGTTTAAAGAATGAAAAAATAGTTTTCTTTCTCCTTTGTCCTTGAGTTTTCATTGTGATTTATAACCTATTCAAGTGATATATGTGTAGTCATTAGCACACATGTAATTATACAAGACATCAAACTTAACTTATTTGATTGAGTTCGTACTACACCACACCAAGAACAAAGCGTGAAGGAATGCCAAATGCCAATATATGCATGTAAACTCTCATATATGAAAAATAACATACCCAAAAACAGACCTGCCGACAGCCCCACCGACCTCGTAGAGTCGTAGTCGTAGGCGACGAGCCGACAACCCCCACCTGAGGCCAATAGAAAAAAAAAAATCAATTTTGAGCAATCATTATGCTCAATCTTGTAAAATCCTATAACTTAACTGACTTAGATTGAGTGTATCAATTACTATCACACAAGGAGATAGGCAGCATAAAAGAAATAGAAAGAAAAAGCCACATAAAAGAAATAAAAGAAGATAAGTAATTAGACATTATTCAAGTGACATTATTCAAGAGTCTCATATGTTGGGTAGTGCACGCTAAAGTTGACACTGTTTAGTAGCCTGCCACCGATCATAAAAAATTACATAATGTATTTAGTAAAAAATATGGTGTACTTAGATGCACCCTTAATCTTTAGTAAAAATTGCATGATGTAGTTCAATAGCTGAAATTGACTATTTTTATGTTAAAAAGGTTTTATTTATTTTTAAAAACTTTTTCCGGAGTAATGCGGAACTCCTTGGTCTAATTCCATTATGCTATTTTTATTAACTAGGGTCGGAATATTCAGTAAATAATTAGCTAAAACAGCATATATATATATATATATATATATATATATAGATGTCTTGCAAGCGGATTTGGAATTTCTAGATTTTAGATTTCTTCTTTATTTCAAGGATTACGGGCATTCTTCGTTGAGTTTGCTTTGGTATTCCTGTCAAAATCATTGTAAATCTTTGGTATATGCATTCAAATCAACGGATTCTTCAATATTTACATAAGAAATTAATGATTTTTCCATTTTAATAGATAGACAAAAAAAACAGAGGGGCTTCATGGGTCGTACGTTGAGGCGGAATCTGATACGAGCAGGATTAAAGATGGGAGAGAAGATCTGGTGTCTCACTCAAGCAAGCAATTCCAGCTCCGCAAACTTAAGTATATCGGAGATAGAACCAATTAATTCAGCATGAAGATGGAGGGAGATTCAAGACTTTGTTTATGAAGAGTAAACAATAATGTGATGCTTGATCACATACATCATGTCTTTGTTTATATATGGAGAGATCAGAAGCACCAATTAATTCATTGAAAGATGCATTCTCTATTTGAAACACCTTTCATTAATAGATGGCTGTTGGGATTTTCCTCACATGAGGATTGATGGTGCTGCGAGGAAGCACATATGGCGGTGCAAGCGAGCAAGCGTCGAGGCTACCTGAGCGTCAATCGAGCGTCGAGGCTGCCTGAGCGTCGAGCTTGCTCGAGCTTGAACTCTCGAACATCGAGGGGCCTAATTCCACTTTGAGTATTAAAGTGAATACGAGGCCAACTCGTATATGCTTAATTTTGCTCAAGCATCAGACGGTGAGGATTATTCTAATCGGTTTGGATTAGTTTCATTGTCTTGATGTAAACATCTATAAAAGTGGATGTAATATAGGGTCTTATGTGTGCTTGTGTGTGCCGATGCTTATGACGGCTAGGGTTTGATAAGAGTCCAAGAAGTTGAGAGAGAGATAGCTTCTTGAGAGTCTAGATGGACGGTCATCCTCTCTAGCAAATCTCTGTATCCCATGTACTTTATTTTATAGTGGATCTTCTTCCTCCGTTGCTCGTGTTTTTTCCTTCTTGTTGTTGCTGGGAGATTTTCCACGTAAATCTCTTGGTTAATTTAATTGTATCTTTTCCGCTGCAACATCCCGTCATATCTGATGAGTCCATGGCATCGCCAGAGCCCTCCTATGTCCCAACAATGGCTGTATCCATATATGCATTGCATTATTCGGTAGACAAAATCAAGATGATGAAACATAAGCATTATTAATTAAGACAAGAAGAGGAGATGGATATAGCATCTCTCATTTCTCATGACTTATTGGATATCTCACAAAACTAAATGAAGGAAAAAAAAACATTTTAATCATAAAAGGCGCATTAATTAAACCAACAATCAAACGTCCAAGCTGATCATAGCCTTTGGGAAAGAGATCCAATCAGGCTTATTCTAGCGGTTTACGGCCTGTGATGATGGTATAGTTGATTAACTTCTTGTTGAAGCCTTCAACGATCATCGGCAGCGAGAGTGCCCATTTTATGGTTTTCCATCCTGCATGGCGATTCATACCGAAAGTATGCACGCAAGTTAATTAGTACGTGATGATCCAAACAATTAATATCAAAGAACCCAAAAACCATGCATATATAATAGTATATGAAGAACGAATGAAGCCTACCACTTCCTAGCAGAGACATAATACCCCTCCATGTTAGGCTGGAACGAGTGACAAACTGACAATACGCCAGTACGGTGCCACATTTGCTGACCAATCAGCTGTTTTGATGTCCTGTGGCAGTGTCATGCATGCATGAAAAAAAATGAAATGATGCAGCAAGGCATGTAGATTTGATATGTTTTTAAATAGAATTTTTTACATATTTCTTCTTTAAAAGTTTCTAAATATCATAATTACTCCTATATTTTTTCAGCTTACTTACTCATAATTACTTGCCGGCGAATATAAAGGGAATATTTCTAACATTGTTAACGGTGATGTATAAAAAGACATATATGCCCCTACCTTTACCCCGGTTGCCACCTTTTTATCCATTATCCCCAGCCTTGCTCTTGCTACTGGACTCTAACCAGCTCTTCAGCTCTATCCCTCCGGAGCTCAGCCAAGGCACCAAGCTCCGCCAGCTCCACCTCTTCGACAACCGCCTCTCTAGCCCCCTCCCTCCGGAGCTTGGCAATGCATCGTGTTTAGAGTCTCTCCACGCCGGTGGCAACCATGACCTCTCCGGCCCCATCCCGGAGGCCTTTGGCTCCCTCGCCAACCTCTCTGTTCTTGGTCTCTCAGACACCAAGATCTTCACGCCGGTGGCAACCCCGACCTCTCCGGTCCCATCCCGGAGGCCTTTGGCTCCCTCACCAACCTCTCTGTTCTTGGCCTCTTAGACAGCAAGATCTCCGGGCCCATCCCTCCTTCGTTGGGCTCGCTCCCCAATCTCCAAACTCTGTCCATCTACACCGCCATGCTCTCCAGCTCCATCCCGTCGGAGATTGGCAACGCCACCAGTCTAGTAAAACCTCTTCCTCTACGAGAACTCCCTCTCCGACCCACTCCTGACTTCTCTCGGCCGGCTTTCCAAGCTAGAGAGGCTGCTTTTATGGCAGAACTCGCTCACCGGACCGATCCCGGACAGTCTTGACAGCCTCACCGGCCTCCAGATGATCGACATTTCCATAAACTCTATGTCCGGCGCCTCCCGCCGGCCCTCGGCTCTTTGCCGTCCTTATCAATACTTTAGCGTTAAACCTTATAGACATGAGCAATTAACTAATTTTGCCCATCCTAATTAGATTTAAACCATGACTAAGTTAGATGGATAGACGGAGGTAGACGGAGGGATAGGTTTATGCATTTTTCAAGATTTTAAGGGTATATTAGTACGCTGAAAAAATATAAGGATAATTATGGTATTTTAAAACTTTTGAAGAGAAATATGTAAAAAGCCCTTTTAAATAACCTAGCTTAATTGGTGATAAGAACTAATAAACTTTTACCTCGAGAGAGAGGGATTTGGCTATCTCTACGAAGTCAGAGGGAGAACACCAGGTGGCATAGTGATGAGCCTTGCATATCTTGTTCAGGAGTTCAGTTTCAGCAGGGTTCAATGAGACCTCAGAAGGCGAAAGATTTCTGTGGAACATTGCCACTACTACTATTGTGGCTCCCGGTGCTGCAACTCGTGCCAGTTCACCCAGAAACTAAATAAAGAAGCAAATATATGTAGTTAGAATCCATATATATCTATGTATATAGCATGCATGCAAATGCTACGTACGTACCTTTGTTTTGTCCGGCATGTACTCTGCACTCTCCATGCACCAAACCAGGTCAAACTGGCTATCAGGGAAAGGTTGCTCCATACCATCTGCAACTAGGAAGGAGACCTGCACAAAGCACGGACGTACGTACAGCAACCATAAATGCATATTTTGTTTGATTGTGAAGTTTGATTTGTATAAAGAAATATACAAATTGATGCGATTCAAGTTAGCTAGCTAGTCAAACGAGATATATAAAGCTTGCTAGCTAGCTAGCTATATTCAAGTTAATTAATTAATACCTTGTCTGCTAGTCCCTCGGCGATTGCATGCGCCTGTGCCCGTTCAACTTGGACAGGGCTCAAATTGATGCCTTTGCATTGAGCACCATACTTCTTTGCCAGATATTTGGTAGTGCCCCCCATGCCACAACCAACATCTACTATGCTCTTGGGTTTCTTTGCAGCATCATCTGCAAACGTACAATATCACAAAATCAATACCAAAAAAAAGATTGTTTTCACATTTGAAATCAGAAAGTAACGATAAGATATGGTCTAGCTAGTGTTTGTAAGGATCAAGGGTGGCCGGCCGGGTACGTACCTGGGACGCCGGCGAAGCGGAGAGCCTCCTCGATCATCCGGATCTGGCCGGTGTATCCGTGGTCGGAGAGGCTGGCGGAGTCGAGGGGATCGTAGTAGCCGCAGTGCAGGTGGTCACCCCATTCGCTCTCACAAATGTCTGCCGAGGCGTCATAGAAGTCCGCTATCCCCTTGTTGAAGTCATCCGCAGCAACCGACGCCATGGCCACTTGGTCTGAGACTCTGAGCTAGAATTTTTAACTTTAAAAAGAGCTAGCTTCAGCACTGCCTCACTCCCTGGCTGATGATCTACTATATATATATATATATATATATATATATATATATATATATACAATCAAGATCACATTGAACCAATCATATGTCAGCATCTTGATTCTTGCAACCTTTGCACACAAGTCTCCAGCTAGCCACAAAAAAAAACAGAAAAAAAAAAGACCTTCTCCAACAAATCGGTGTGTATATATATATATATACAATCCACATATCTAGATCACATTGAACCAATCATGTCAGCATCTTGATATATTCTTGCATCCTTTGCACACAAGTCTTCAACTCTAATCAGTTTTCTCCATTGATACTGATAGATGTTGAAAATTGATCAGAAACAAAATTGGAAGTCTCGCAAGATCATAAAAAATGAGCCAACCTGCATGAGCTTTGAACCTTATGATCAGGCTGACAAATCCTCAGAAATTTTGTGGCTGTTCTGCATATATTTGAACGCCGTTAGCATTATTCAGTCAAGCAAAATGGAGTACAAATTAATGATTCCCCTGATGTCCCCCACCCCCTCCGGTCTCTCTTGCTCTGTTCATCATTTTTTTTAATGAGTTTAGAAAATTTTAAAAATTTTGGAGTCAATTTTAGAATTTTAGGTCGTTAATTTTTCAAATTTTATCTACAATTTCGGACGGTGATGAGGTGGTGGCGGCCTGCGGTCGAGCCGCTTGAATCGATTATGAGCCGGGACGATGAAATCCGTCGAGGCTCTTGCGGCTTCCAGGCGAGCCGGAGCAAGCCAGATGGGTGGAGAGAGTTAGAGGAGAGAGAAAAGCCGTGGAAATTTTAAAAAAGGGTAGAAAATAGAGAAAAATAGAAAAGGGTGGTAAAAAATAAAGAAAAATATGGGAAAAAGGTTGAAAACATTACAAAAGAAAATTGGAGGTGATTGAAGAAACCCTTGGTGGAGAATATTAGCCAATTAAGCATTAATTTGTGATTTGAGGAGTTAAAAAGATAAAAATAAATGAAAGATAAAAATGAAGGAAAGATAAAATTGTATCAATAGTGAAATAAACTCAATTTTAGGTCATCAAATTTTCAAATTTTATTTACAAGTTTTAATTTTCGATCGTCAATTTATCAAATTTTATGTACAATTTTAATGCGAAAATTACAATTTAAAATTTTTTGACGTTGTCCTATTATTCAATTTTTGCCGTTGGCAAACAGATCAATCTGGCTCTAGGCTTGCAATTAGCTTAGATCTGGGCAGATGACTCAATCAAATCAATCTGGCTCAAGTTGATCTGATTCAGTCTGGATTGTAGGATTTGGGCATGATCGAATTGATCTGACAAGATCAAGTCAGACCGAATCTGGCGGACTGGATCGAGTCTGATCAGATTTGTTCTGACTGTAGAGCTTGGAATCAACTTAGATGTTGATAGGATAATTGGGAATTTTTTGCCAAATCGGACCCCCAGTGTCCAGATTTGGCACTTTCGGACCCCCTCAAGTGTTTCTTTGCAATAGAGGACCCCTAAGCTATGAATTCCCGATTTTACCCCCTCCCCCACCCATGCTATGGAGGCCATGCACATGCGTCCGTTTCTCATATCCTTAGTGCATTTAATGCAGCTGGACTTTGGGTTTAAAAAAAAAAAACCATCCCGTCGCATTATGCGACGGGACGTGTCTTCTTCTCCAAGTCTCTTCCTCCCTCCCGCTGGGTATGGTTCCTCTCTCCCGCCATCTTCTCCTCTTCCTCTCCTCCCTCCCGCCGGGCATGGGTCCTCTGGCCATCTTCCCTTCTCCCTCTCTCTCCACTACCTCCTTTTCTCTTCATCCTCTCCACTCTTCTCAATTATTCGTTCATATCCCCTCCCTTTCCTCCGGCCATCTTCTCCTCTCCCTCTCTCTCCACTACCTCTTCTTCTGTTCTCTCTCTCCACTCTTCGAATTTTTTGCCGTTCATATCCCCTCCCTTTCCACTGCCTCCACTTGTCTACCTTAGCCAAAATAGTTCACCGGAGAGAGGTTCCCACACATGCAAGGCGATGAGAACTATGTCCAAGCGGAGACGAAGAATTAGCACAACTGGTGGAAAAGATGACGATGGGGAAAGGTTTTCAAAGCCCGGGTATAATAATAAGCTGCGTGTGTATAAAATTCTACCTACGTGTCTAAACTTGTTTTTACGCGTATAAATAGGATATGCGCGTGTACAAAATTTATGAACGTGTACGAGGTCTACATGATTCCACGTGTATTAGTAGATCACACGCATGTCCTTGCACGCGTAGAAATCTGAACAGGCACGCATATAAATGACCATGCGTGTGTACAAAAACATCATTACACACGTTTGACGTGGCGCGTTTCTACTGGGTAGTGCAAAGAATAAAACCAATAAAAAAATGCCTACGTGTAACCATGCGTTTCCACTCTTCTCCCTTTCCACTCTTCTCCCTTACTCGTTCATCTCTCCTCCCTCTCCACAGCCTCCTCTTCTCTACCTTCGGATGTCGCAGTTTTCTTCGCCAAAGTAGTTCACCGGAGAGAGCTCTCCACACATGCAAAGTAATGAGAAGCGTTCCGCTGCATTGCCAACAATATTTATCGCAATTGTAAGGTACTTGAGCACAACAAGAAGACTTGTAGAGCACCCATTCATCCTGATGCACCCGTACGTCCTGTAGCTGTGCCAGGTACAGAACCAGCTCCGACTGCTGCATGATGTTCTATCTATCTTGTGTGTATTGTATGGTGCAGTGTATAT
Organism: Narthecium ossifragum; assembly: GCA_963920575.1. Classification (NCBI taxonomy): domain Eukaryota; kingdom Viridiplantae; phylum Streptophyta; class Magnoliopsida; order Dioscoreales; family Nartheciaceae; genus Narthecium; species Narthecium ossifragum. Next base: position 1,710,655 of record OY986965.1, read on the forward strand.
AGTACACATTTTGGTGCAATGTAAAACTAATCATTTTGGCGTTACACGTGTATTTTTTATGACAGTACGGGTATTTGTTATGCCCATACGTGTATGTTTAGAAAAACGCATGTTGTAAAAAATATGTGTAACTCTATGTTGAAAGCACGGGTATAGTTATTAGATGCGTGTGTGTGAAATTCAACATACGTGTCTCGACTCCTTTCCACGAGTATCTTCAGGATACACACGTATACAATTTTGATGAATGTGAGAAGTGGGCATCTCCGCTGCACGTGTATTGTTTGAAAACGCGTGTTATAAAAGACATGTGTAACTCTATGATTGAAGCACGGGTTTAATGTTTAGATGCGCGTGTGTGAAATTCTACATACGTGTATTTGTTACCACGATACGTGTATTTTTTTATAACGGTACGTGTATGTTTTCAAAACGCGTCTCCACTACTAAGCACGCGTAGTAAGGTAGGTGTACGAGGTTTGTTACATACCACACAAACAACTTAACCTCAACGCAAACAGTTTGTTACATACCGCCCAAACAACTTAACATTAAGGCAAACAATTTGTTACATACCACCCAAATAACTTAACATCAAGGCAAACAGTATCTTACATCAACTAAACAATTTGTTACATACTACCCAAACAACTTAACATCAATTCAAATAGCATATTACATCAACTAAACTACTTCTTCTTCTTTGCGGTTGTCTTGCTTCACCTCTGGAGTTGCCACCTCGGGAGAGTAATGCGGCGGGAGATTTTTTTTATTTAACCAAAACAGAACCGTACCGTTAACCGACACGAGTGGGTGGGCATTTTTTTATTGGTTTTATTCTTTGCACTACCCAGTAGAAACGCGCCACGTCAAACGTGTGTAATGATGTTTTTGTACACACGCATGGTCATTTATACGCGTGCATGTTCAGATTTCTACGCGTGCAAGAACACGCGTGTGATCTACTAATACACGTGGAATCATGTAGACCTCGTACACGTTCATAAATTTTGTACACGCGCATATCCTATTTATACGCGTGAAAACAAGTTTAGACACGTAGGTAGAATTTTATACACACGCATCTTATTATTATACCCGCGCTTTGAAAACCTTTCCCCATCGTCATCTCTTCCACCAGTTGTGCTAATTCTTCGTCTCCGCTTGGACATGGTTCTCATCGCCTTGCATGTGTGGGGACCTCTCTCCGGTGAACTATTTTGGCTAAGGTAGACAAGTGGAGGCAGTGGAAAGGGAGGGGATATGAACGGCAAAAAATTCGAAGAGTGGAGAGGGAGAACAGAAGAAGAGGTAGTGGAGAGAGAGGGAGAGGAGAAGATGGCCGGAGGAAAGGGAGGGGATATGAACGAATAATTGAGAAGAGTGGAGAGGATGAACAGAAGAGGAGGTAGTGGAGAGAGAGGGAGAAGGGAAGATGGCCGGAGGACCCATGCCCGGCGGGAGGGAGGAGAGGAAGAGGAGAAGATGACGGGAGAGTGGAACCATACCCAGTGGGAGGGAGGAAGAGACTTGGAGAAGAAGACACGTCCCGTCGCATTTAATGCGACGGGATGGTTTTTTTTTTAAACCCAAAGTCCAGCTGCATTAAATGCACTAAGGATATGAGAAACGGATGCATGTGCATGGCCTCCATAGCATGGGTGGGGGAGGGGGTAAAATCGGGAATTCATAGCTTAGGGGTCCTCTGTTGCAAAGAAACACTTGAGGGGGTTCGAAAGTGTCAAATCTGAACACTGGGGGTCCGATTTGGCAAAAAATTCGGATAATTGGGGTATGTGTGATCATGATCAAGTGGCTGAAGATGGCAGAAGACCGATCAGACGGCTAGAAGTCGCCGGAATCGGATCGACTGTGAGGGGGATCGTTCGGTCGTCGGCGGCGTTAAAGGAGGGGTCGTGGAAGGCTGGGGTTTCATCTACCGGGTCGGATCGTGAGTGGCGCGGCCATGGGCAGCTTGAAGAGATGAAGACGACGGCTTAGGGCGAGCTCGGCGATGGGTTCACCAGGATCGAAATGGAGGGAGGAGGGAGGCGTCAAGGATTGCCAGGTACGAGGAGAACGAAGGAGGCTGTGGAGATAGCCAAAGTTAATGCAGGGGGACTTCGCCGGAGTGTTGACGAGGGTGGAGGCCACGGTCAATGGAGATGAAGGGTGGTTGCAGCTTTGGAGAGGTGGTGGTGCTGCGGAGGCGCATGGGGGAGGTTGGTGGTGGTGGTGTTGGTTGGGTGGTTGCGATGGTGGTGAGGACGCCGGAATCGAGGGAGACGTCGGTAGCTGGTCAGAGCTCGTCGACAGAAGTCTTGGCCGATGAGGACAATGTCGGGGTGGCATTGCTTGCAGCGAGAAGGCGATGGCGTGGGAGCTCTGGCGAGTTCGAAGATGGAGATATATAGAACCAATTAATTCAGCACGAAGATGGAGGGAGGGAGATTCAAGAATTCGATTTGGAAATCGTAGTTATAAGCGAGGAAAGACTTTGTTTATGAAGCTAGAGTGAATAATAATGTGATGCTTGATCACATACATCATGCATGTCTCTGTTTATATATAGAGAGATTATAGAAGCACCAATTAATTCACTGAAAGATGCATTCTCAAATTGAAACACCTTTCATTAATATATGGTTGCATGCGTATATGCATTGCATAATTCGGTAGACAAAACCAAGACGATGAAACATAAGCATTATTAATTAAAGACAGGATAGAGGAGATGGATATAGCATCTCTCACAGTACGTTGCCATGATTTATTGGATAGCTCACAAAATTAAATGAAGGAAAAAAAACATTTTAATCATAAATGACGCATTAATTAAACCAACAACAACAAACGACCAAGCTGATCATAGCCTCTGGGAAAGAGATCTAATCAGGCTTATTCTAGCGGTTTACGGCATGTGATGATGGTATACTTGATTAACTTTTTGTCGTAGCCTTCAGCGATTTTCGGCACCGCGAGTGCCCCTTTTATGGTCTCCCATCCTGCATGGCAATTCATACCGAAAGCATGCACGCAATTAATTAGTACGTGATGATCCAAAGTACAGTTAATATCAAAGAACCCAAAAACCATGCATATATAATAGTATATATATGAAGAACGAATGAAGCCTACCACTTCCTAGCAGAGACATAATGCCCCTCCATGTTAGGCTGGAACGAATGACAATACGCCAGTACGGTGCCACATTTGCTGACCAATCAGCTGTTTTGATGTCCTGTGGCAGTGGCATGCATATATATGCATGAAAAATTATGAAATGATGTAGCAAGGCATGTAGATTTGGTATGTTTTTAAATAACCTAGCTTAATTAGTCACTAGAACTAATAAACTTTTACCTCGAGAGAGAGGGATTTGGCTATCTCTACGAAGTCAGAGGGAGAACACCAGGTGGCATGATGATGAGCCTTGCGTATCTTGTTCAGGAATTTAGTTTCAGCAGGGTTCAATGAGACCTCAGAACAGAAGGCGAAAGATTTCGGTGGAACATTGCCATTACTACTATTGTGGCTCCCGGTGCTGCAACTCGTGCC